>CM045942.1:8167026-8609526 GCA_025177825.1 Aechmea fasciata | reverse complement strand
TGAGACTCGTCTCGCTAGCCCGTCATCAGACCACAGCTCGGTAGAAATTTGCCACGTATGTCCAATTTGGTGAGCAGCTCGATACCAAATTTAACGACCACTAGCAACAATAACTCATTGGGCTCAACCCAAAATGCTTAAGCCGGGTTATTATTACTAGTGTTTAAGTCTATTATAAACCCAATAACAATCCCTTTCCCATCCGATGTAGAACTATTGGGGTGTCACAATATATATAGAAAAAAAAATTTATAGAATTTTCAAAATATCTAAAAAATATATTTTAAAACTAAATAGAAAAATATCTTTTTTATAATTTTCACACCCTAATCTATTATAGAAAACTTTACTATTGAATTTCAAATAGAAAAATAAACTCTCTTATTGTCACGCCCGTAGTTATTTATAAACCGAAAAATACGGCGAAATTTGTAGCTAGACGAGTCTCACATAGCCGGTGATCTTGGGGTGTGTGTGTGATTGGGCTAGAGAACGTCGGGGCCTTAACGCGAGTGCAGCGACAAATAGTCCACGTCGGATGGGAAAGGAATTGTCATTGGGTTTATAATAGATTTAGACACTAGTAATAATAAGCGGGCTTAAGCATTTTGAGCCGGTGGTTGGGCCCAACGAGTTATTGTTGCTAGTGGGCTGGATCGTTATACTTATCTTAAAAAGAAAAAGATAATTTGAAATTCAAAAATATATGTAGAAAAGAATCTATTGTAGGATAAAATATATTTTTTAGGATTTTCAAATCATGAGTAACTGTTGTAGAAAAATTACGTATTCATTGCGGTTTCTATTTCTATTCTTATTCTTATATTTAAAATTTTACGTACTTAAAAAGAAAATGGACACTAATTTTCTTATGGGAAAATGGGTCTCGACATACCCAAATTTGAATATACGGCTTATATATATATATATATATATATATATATATATATATATATATATATATAGTCCGGCTGGGATACTATCGATAGCACCATGCATTTGGTGCTACCAAGTTTTCAGCCGTTAGATCCACCCCTTTGATGATTTTCACCCGTTAAGTCATACTATTCAACCAACCACTCACTTAACCCTTGGGGGCCCATATCATCCTAACCACACATCACTCAATCCAATGGCCAAAAATTTGGTAGCACCGATGACTTGGTGCTATTAATAGCATAGTAGCCTAGTTATATATATATATAGTCCTATTACTATACTATTATGATCGCCGCCTCGTAGTCATAAGTTGTTTTCGATGATAGAGCTTAGAATCGACGATCCACAGATTAAACGTTATCTAGAGCATTTAAAACTTCTAGAAATAAAATTTTATAATTTTTCGATATCATTTACCCTACGATCAAAAGCTCACAAAATTGACAATTTTTAACGGGTATGCGATTATTGCTAGTTTAACGGTGTAAAAGAATCAAACTTTGTTGAGTTTTTAATAGAAAGTTCTATTCACTACATAGATAAAGTTCCATAACTCCGATCTTGAATTGAATGATCAGATCATCCCTTGTTAGGATGTCATTCGATTTTGACCGTTCATTTTATATCCGCTTGATGGACCTTATAATGATTCGAAAAATTACGAAATTTATTTTCTAGAAGTTTCAAATACTCTAGATCATGTTTAACGGTGTGGATCGCCGATTCGAAAATCCCAACATCGAAAACAACTTATGAGTAGTAGGGGCTCTATACACATAATAGTATATAGTAGCCCTACTCTCTCTCTCTCTCTCTCTCTCTCTCTCTATATATATATATATATATATATATATATATATATATATATATATATATATATATAGTATATATATATATATAATAGCAGTCTTTGTGCTATTAATGGCGCGTGGTATTATCTTTCTTAAGTTTTTTAACCGTCCATCGATTTTGATGAGTGGTTAAGGTGAGAGAGAGAAGAGAAATTGATGAGATATTAAAAAAGATGAGAAATTGAGAACCTTATTTTCTCTCCAAATTCTCTTCTCTCTCTCGCCTTAACCACCCATCAAAATTGATGGATGGTTAAAAACTTAGGAGCACGAAATTTCTTTGTCTTTATTAATAAAGATAGCCTACTATATATATATATATATATATATATATATATATATATATATATATATATATATATATATAAAATTTAGCTAGAATACTCTCAAAAGCACCAAGGTGTTGGTGCTTTTGAGTTTCTAGCCCTTGGATCTACTCCTTGATTGGTAGTAACCTTTGGATCAAACACTATTCCACCTAACACCACCTACCACCACTTACCATCATCATCTCAACCCGACATTTCTCCATCCAATGACTAAAAAGTCAAAAGCACTACTCTGTTGGTGCTTTTGAGAGTATTCTCAATTTCAGTCTCTCTCTCTCTCTCTCTCTCTCTCTCTATATATATATATATATATATATATATATATATATATATATAGTAGGTCTTGTGTGCTCTCGGGAGCACGGAGCTCTGGCCGTTTTCGATGATGAAATTTTCAAATCGACGATTGGCTCAGATTAGACTTGATTTAGCGTATTTGAAATTTCTAGAAAATAATTTTTACAATTTTTCGATATCATTTACCTAGTGATAATCAAAAGGGTTCAAAATCAATAATGTCTAACGGTTGATATCTGCCGTTTTCAAATTTAACGGTATAGAAGCATTCAAATTAAATTAATTTTTGATACAAAATTTTGTATACGTACTATTTACAATAAAATTAATATTTACGATCGAAAATTTTAATCTTTATATCACCATTTTTTACAAAATTTTTATTTTGAGACGTTAATAATATATAGCACTGCCACCCAAATTGCTCTCACCTCCCATTCCTCTCCGAGAAATTGAAAAAAAAAAAAAAAAAAAAAAAATTCTCAACCCACCATACAAAAAAAACCAAAGCAGCACCACATTGTACAGAAGCAGAAGAAGCAAAGCAGAAGCAGAAACATAAACAGGAGTGTTTCTGTGCATCTTATGCGGCTGCAGAAGTAGTCGCTAGTGCAGATCCGGGACCAAAGAAAAGAAAGAGAAAGAGAAAGAGAAAGAGAAAGAGAAAAAGGAAAAGAAAGAAAGGAAGAATTATTAGACATGGAGGGGCCACTGAAATCGCTGTCTTTGGACTACCTGAACCTGCTGATCAACGGGCAGGCGTTCAGCGACGTCGCCTTCAGCGTCGAGGGCCGCCTGGTCCACGCCCACCGCTGCGTGCTCGCCGCCCGCAGCCCCTTCTTCCGCAAGTTCTTCTCCTACGGCGGCGGCGGCGGCGGCGGCGGCGGCTGCGACGCGGCCCCTCCGTCCCCCCGCCTGCCCTCCTCCACCCCCTCGGCGGCCCCCTCTCCCCCCTCCCTCCCCCTCCCCCTCTTCCTCCTCTCCTGCCCCTCCCCCCGCGGTCATCGCCGTCAGCGCCGTCAGCTACGAGGTCTTCCTCCTCGTCCTGCAGTTCCTCTACAGCGGCCAGGTCTCCCTCGTCCCGCAGCGCCACGAGCCCCGCACCGACTGCGGCGACCGCGGCTGCTGGCACGCCCACTGCACTGCCGCCGTCGACCTCGCCCTCGACACCCTCGCCGCCGCCCGCTCCTTCGGCATCGATCACCTCGTCCTCCTCACCCAGGTTTGTAGCAATTAATAATTACCTTTTCCTTCCTTCCTTCCTTCCTGCGCATATATATATATGTATATACAATCTCCTAATTCTTCTTCTACTGTTATGACGATCATCGATCGAGGTTTCCCAAAAAAAATCTAGGGTTTCAGATTCTTCCTCTTCTTCTTCTTCTAAAATTAATGAAAAGGGGTAGGGTTATATAATTGGGCGATCACTACTAGCTACCCTTGATCCTCTCTATATTTTATGCAAGGAATTAATGATCAGAGCCTAATTAATTCGAGGCCATATATTTTAATGAGCGGATTAATTAATTGATGCGCTTGATGTGCGGTATAGCTAGATTAATCTCTGAGCTAGTTTAATGGATGTGCATATATATATATGGTGGTGGTGGTGGTGGTGGTGCAGAAGCAGCTGGCGGCGATGGTGGAGAAGGCGTCGATCGAGGACGTGATGAAGGTGCTGCTGGCGTCACGGAAGCAGGAGCTGCACCAGCTGTGGGCCGCCTGCTCGCACCTCGTCGCCAAGTCCGGCCTCCCCGCCGAGGTCCTCGCGAAGCACCTCCCCATCGACATCGTCGCCAGGATCGAAGAGCTCCGCCTCAGCTCCTCCCTCCGCCACCACCACCACCACCACCACCACCAGCACCACCAGCACCAGCACCAGCGTCGCCGCTCCGCTTCCTCCCCTTCTTCGTCCTCCCCCTTCATCGCCTCCCTCGCGGGGCCCTCCGTCGACCTCGACGCCGCCGACCAGCACCACCACAAGATACGCCGCATGCGCCGGGCGCTGGACTCGTCGGACGTGGAGCTCGTGAAGCTGATGGTGATGGGGGAGGGGCTCAACCTCGACGAGGCGCTGGCGCTGCACTACGCCGTCGAGAACTGCAGCCGCGAGGTCGCCAAGGCGCTCCTCGAGCTCGGCGCCGCCGACGTCAACCGCCCCGCCGGCCCCGCCGGGAAGACCCCGCTCCACGTCGCCGCCGAGATGGTCGACCCGGACATGGTGGCCGTGCTCCTCGACCACCACGCCGACCCCACCGCGCGCACCGTCGACGGCGTCACCCCGCTCGACGTCCTCCGCAACCTCACCTCCGACTTCCTCTTCAAAGGCGCCGTCCCGGGCCTCTCGCACGTCGAGCCCAACAAGCTCAGGCTGTGCCTCGAGCTCGTGCAGTCTGCTGCCATGGTCATGTCGCGAGAGGACGCTGCTGCCGCCGCCGGCGGTGGCGGTGTCGGCGCGGCCGATCCCAACAGCGCGGCGATCTATCCGCAGATGGACGACGCGGAGACGAGCGGCTTGGATTCCAGGATGGTGTATCTGAACCTTGGGATGGCGGCCGCCGCAGCGCAATTGGGGTGCAAGATGAGTTCGGAAGGGGAGGAGAGTGAGAGCAGCAGCAGCAGGTCTCAAGGGAGAGGGATGAACATCGGGCCACCCTCAATGTTTTCCTCCCTCGGGTTTCCTTAACTTGCCATATTAATTTGTGAGCCTACTTTAATAATTTGCTTAATTTGTTGGTTCTATATCTACAGTTACATTCAAATCTTCTCTTCGATCGATCTCTCTATGCCTTGAATATATATATTTAGCTACTATTAATGTGAAGTCATTAAGACTTCAGCTCAGCAGGTGCATGAAGAGCGCACTAACAGTTTAACAATCGCAGTTCAATTTTAGTCGCTCATGACTTATTTCATTTGCATTTTTGTAATTCAAAATCTTTTTCGCCGTTTAAAAAGTAGTGGCGAGCAATTGAAATTTAATTTTTTAAATTTATTTTGTTAGTGCGCTCTTCATCAGCCGAGCGAAAACTCAATGGAGGGATATATAGAAATGGTTCAGCTTGCATCTAATAAGGAATGAGATGGAAGAGCTAGCTAGTTTCATAGTTGTTCTTATTCTTCTTCTTCTTCTTCTTCTTCTTCTTCCGCTTTTAGGTTTTTTTCTTTTTTTGAAACTTCCCTCATTTTGGGGTTTTGGTGGGTATTGGCTCATGGGGAGCACTAGCATGTGAGGGATTTGAAGGGGGAGACAATGAGAATCTAACTAAGCTTTGAATGATGGAGGAGAGACCAGGTCAAACTTACTCTCTTGACACCACCTTTTGTTTTTATTCATCATACTAGCTTGTAATATTTCATGGCCTTCTCATTTCTCTTGTGTCCCCTTTGATTCTATTTTATTTTATCCCCTATAATATGTATTTATTTATTTTGCTCCCTCTCTCTCTCTCTCTCTCTCTGCATCTCTCTCTCCCTGCTATTTCACTAGCTAGCTATAGTTCAAAACCATATATAGTTTAATGGCAACATATATATACCACCTCCATTTAAGGGGAGGTAGGTTCCCCTTCAACTATTGCCTTCAATTACTATAGGAGACTCCTCATCCTTGATCCCTGTTGGAAATTTGTTTGGTTGTCGACATGGCATAAGCCAATGAAATGAGCTGTCTCCTCTTAGAACAGCTTTTATATATATATATATATATATATGGTGCATGTACATGATTTTACTCTCTACTTTTTCTACATTGCTTCTCATGCAACATGATCATTTTTTTTTCTTTTGTTGGCCCCACAGTTTTTATTGCATATACTATTACATGTATGGACTATTATGAGACCCCCCTCAAGAGATTTTTTAGCTGTAGACAAATAAATCTTGTCTTGCATGATTTCCATTGAGTGTGACTACACAATATGCAGCATTTGTAAAACTGTTTTATTTTTTCTCCCCATGGCCAAGTGTGGTGTTGATGTTCCTCTATCTACCTACATGCATGACATGCTTGTTACTGTTGTTTTCCTTTTTTAGCTTCATTTGAGGCTTACCACTGCCTCTTTATAGTATGTATGAAACCTTTATGCAACTGTTGTTACGTACGTATAGACTCTTTTATAGAGTATGGCTTAAAGGCAAGTGATGAGACCTGTAGAGCTTGTTAATTTATTAAATGGTTGACTCTACCCACAATCCTTTCCCTTCTCTCTCTTCACTCCTAAAAGGGCCTGTGTGTAGCACCATTTGGAGAGGAGAATGAAGCAACAGTGTGTTGGATACTGTGGAACCAATCATTTGTCAAATAACTATTAATATATATTTTCTTCTGATATAGGGAATTAATATCTTCATTTGTTTCTTTTAGTAACAGTGAGCCACTTAAGCTCCTTGCTTTTATGCATTTATCTCATGTTTGAAAACACTCTTCTGCTGCTAATTAAGTGAATAACAACATTTCATGTGTGCATGTAGCTAGGGTGCACTTATGCATGGAAATTGGTGATTTTGATTTAGAATTTTAATTAGAAGCTTGCATTTCTTTCTCTCAATGTAAAAAAAAAAAAAAATCAGGAACTCCTGTATCAGTAGGAGATCAATATATACTTCACCTATTTGTTTTAGGAGAATATATATTAGGTGTGCATATTTTTTGTCTTATATATTTTTGACATATATATATATATATATAGGTATTCAGAGCCATCTTAAGATTGTGTAATAAGTAGACAACCACGAATTATATATGCTTTTAGTCTATTTGAAAACCATTCCTGCTGAACATGGTAGGATGGCCTTACCCAGTTACCCTATATATATATATGTATATGGCCATGCTTTAATTATAACAGTTTTTTTTTTTTTTTTTTTTGTTTGCTCATGGGCCAATTTGTATAAACAATTCACTAGTTTTGCGTTTTTGTAAAAGTGGGCCACATTTTTCGATTTTACAGATTCGGGACGAATTTTTAGTAAATTGATCAAAATATCTTTATATTTTTTTCTCTCTTTTTTTTTTCCGTGTTCTTTTTTTTTTCCTGCCGAAGAAGGCGACGGAGGCGAAGGCTAAAACTGCCCCTATCGTCTCTGCACTTCACGCCCTCACCCCCACCCTCGCGTGCGCACCCCTCGCCCTACTCGCCTCTGACCCTGCCGAAACCGCACTGCGACCCTCTTTTCTTTTTTTCTCTCCAACCCTCTTCACCGCCTTTGCAGCCCTCCGCGACTATAACGAGGATGGTAATGTCTTCCTCTGCCTTCGCTCTCCACCTCCACTGCAGTGAATTTTCTACTCGCCAAACAAACCCGTCTTCCCCGCTGCCGACGAGGAAAAGGAAGTACTTCTTGGGGCAGAGAAGCTCGCCGGCGAGGGAAGGGGCATGCGGCCCACCCACCTATCTCAAAGGGCGGTGGCAAGCGCGGCCTCGACGGTGTCGGAGACGAGGAGGGCGAGTAATGCACGGGAGAATCTCTGGATTAGCACTTTTGTTTATTTAAAAAAAAAAAGAAAAGAAGAAAAAAGCTAGAGAATAATAAAGAAAACCAGAGAAGAAGGAAGAAAAAGATGAATTTGTACGGTTAACATTAAATTGCACTGTTTTAAAGAACGTTCTACTATTATGGACGTAAATTGTACTCTTTTAAATATAAATTGTACTCTTTAAGATGAAGGTTAGACAATTTAAACGAAAGTTGCACTCTTTGAGAGATATTTATACTGTTTCTTTTCTTGTTGCATTCTTTAAGAGGAGATATCTATACTATTTCTTCTCTTGTTGCATGTACTATTTAAACGAAATTTGATTTTTAAATACTTCAAATGGTATAGATCATATTCAACGGTGCCGATCATCAATTTGGAAGCTCTATCTTCGAAAATAAATAGGTGGCAAAAGTGCTGATTTTCTATCGATAGTATTCCAGCTCAACTCTCTCTCTCTCTCTCTCTCTCTCTCTCTCTCTCTCTCTGGAAAAGCCAGAGAGAGAGAGAGAGAGAGAGAGTTGAGCTAGAATACTCTCAAAAGCACCAAGTGGGTGTTGCTTTTGAGTTTTTAGCCATTGGATGGAGAGATATAGGGTTGAGATGATAGTAGTAGATGGTGGTAGGTGGTGGTAGGTGGAATAGTGTTAGATCCAAGGGGTATTAGTAATGAAGGAGTAGATCCAAAGGCCAGAAACTTAGAAGCACGAAGGGGTACCCTTTGGTGCTTCTAAAAGTATATTCTAGCTCAATTATATATATATAAACTTATTTTCTCTACGGGTTCAATAATTAAATGCCATGCTTTAGTTCATAACTAAAGTAGTTAAATAAGTTTCTTGCATGATCTAGAAGTTTCAAACATCAGCTAAGTTTATTTCTAAAAAAAATAAATAAAACAGATAGTATACTATCTATTTCTTAAAAAAAAAGAAAAAGAAAAAAGAAAAAAAAAACATAATGCATCTTTGACTTTTCATGTAGTCTCAAAGAACAGGTGTACCCATGTTTCATTTATTCTAAATCAATGCAAACAATGTACACAGCATATATCTTATTTCAAGTATATAAGAATATGGAGTGAGTTACATTTAAAGAGAAGAGATATAGAACTGATCAAGTAAGCAAAAAATAAATAATTTAACTAGCGAGGCAAATAAAGCCTAAAATACAATATATGTACTTTAACATAACTAATATACTTGCAAATTCTTAGAATACATGAGAACTATTTTAAAAGAAAAATCTTCTTTGAAGCTCAATTCTCATTGACATCTGGCTTACTATATGTTAGAGATATCAACGGGTCGAATTCGGGGCGGATTTTTTAAAACCCGAACTTGAACCCGACTCCAAACCCGAGATCCGAATCCGAATCCGAACCCGAACCCGACAGATTTTAAAAATTCATATCCAAACCCAAATCCGACCAAAAATCCGAAACCCGAATCCGAACCCGAACCCGAAAATTTGAACCCGAAACAATTATTTATTTTTTCAATATTTCAAAATATATTATATTAAATCTAAATTTTTAAAATACAAATTCAAATATAACATTATATATATAGAGTAGTGTTAGAATACTTTTGGAAGCACCAACCCACTCGGTGCTTCCAAGTTTCTGACCCTTGGACCCACTCCTTAATTACTAATACTCTTTGGATCAAACACTATTCCACCCACCACCTACCACCATCATCTCAATCCTACATCTCACCGTCCAATGGTTAAAATTTCACAAGCACCACCTACTTGGTGCTTTTAGAAGTATTCCAGCTCAACTCTCTCTCTCTCTCTCTCTCTCTCTCTCTCTATATATATATATATATATATATATATATATATATAATATTAATTCTCTTAATCTTGCCACGTGGCAGCATGATATCCCTCTCTTGCCACATGGCGAGATTAAGAGAATTCATGTTGCCCACGTGGCAGCATGATATCTCTCTCTTGCCACGTGGCGGCAAATCCGAACCGAACCGAACCGGGCACAAATTCGAACCGGCTCAAGTGATTCATATGTTTCCTTTTTTCTTCACTTGCCAATCCAAACCGGAATGATATTTTTTTGGTTGAACCGAATCAGATTTATTGGGTGTGGGCATAAATTCGAACCGGCTCACGTACTTCATATATTTCCTTCTTTATTTACTTAAACCGAATCGGATTGTTTAGTGTATGTGCCAACCAAACCAACTCAAATTTTTTTCTTTTTTTTTTGCTTGAACCGAACCGATTCTTGAGCTTCACCGATTTTTTTAGCCTGAATCAAACCGGTGCTCTCTTTCTTTGTTTGAACCAATCTGCTTTATTAGACCGAACCAGACTAATCTATCTATACTTCTATACATCTATACATCTATACATCTATACATCTATACATATACATTAATCCTCATAAGAAATGCCACGTGGCAGTGTTTCATTCGCTGTTTGCTTTCACCCTATGAACGTCTGTCTTTTCGGCTTTTCGTTTCATTAATTCCTTTCCTGTAACGTCTACCTCTTCGGCTTCCCGTCTTATTAATTCATTTTCCATAACGTATGTCTTTTCGGCTTCCCATTTCATAATTCTTTCTCTGTAAGGTAATCAAAAAAGAAAGAAAATGAGTTCCGTAAACTTTAAACCAACACAAAATTTAACCCTTCGTATTCCCTTCATATATAACGTTTAATTAATGCATCCACCTATCATAATTCTAATATAATTTTAAACGCTACAAATTCACACAAAAACCCCATTCTCTCCTATGTATGTCATAAAAATAAAAGTCTATTTATTTTCTATAATAAATTATGATCCTCTTTTTTTGGCAAAAGGTTTGGCATCCTTTTACTTTTTTTTTTTTTTGTTAACTTCTAATTTTGGTGGCTTTTTCTATTCTCATTTAGTATGAGGTGTGTGATTTTTTTTCTTCAGTTCCTAACCTTAGTATCTTCTCATCTTCTCAATATCGACCGCTTCACCTCCTCCCAGCCCACGCGTCTTTTCTTTTTCTTTACCATCCGTTTTTTCTAACTCCCACAACCCTATCTCCTCTTTTTGGTGTAGAGTTCTTTAAATACTTCAGATCATAGTAGAGACCAAAGTGGCGGCGGCGGCTGCGAAAGAAAGCATGGGGAATGATAGTGGAGATCGAGGTGGCGGCGAAAATAATAGTAAGTCTCACCCTCTTAGAGATCAATACCAAGTGAGAGTTTCTCTATTTTTTTTTTCTCTCTTATTTTCTATTTGTTATTTATTTTTAACCTATTTTACAATATTTTTTAAAATTATTTGATAGTTTCTGTTTAAGATGGGTTGGATTAGATTACAAATATTATATTTCGATAATATCTGTCCGCCGCATCGTGCAGGTGATTACACTAGTGTATATATATATATATATATATAGAACTAGGCTACTATGCTATTAATAGCACCAAGTCATTGGTGCTATCAAGTTTTTGGCCGTTGGATTGAGAGATGTGCGGTTAGGATGATGTGGGTCCCCTAGGGTTAAGTGGGTGGTTGGTTGAATAGTATGATTTAACGGGTGAAAATCATCAAAGGGGTGGATCTAACGGTGGAAAACTTGGTAGTACGGAGACCTCCGTGCTATTGATAGCATAGCAGCCGGACTCTATATATATATTAGTTCATCTTTTGCACATCTGATGTACGCATAAATGTGTTAATACACCTCTTTAAAAAGTCATACATTTATTGTTGTTTCCATTAATTGTCTTAAAAGGAAAACATTTATTATATTGTTTCCATCAATTTTATTAAGTTCATGACCTTTGGACGCGAAATAACCGCAAAAGTTGTTATGCTTGCTCTTTTGTTTGCTTGAATGGTCTCACGCACAAATATTCTATGTTTGCTCCTTTAATTTTTTCCCCATACATATATACAAATTAAATTGAAGATGCATTTTGGCCTATCTTTAATTTGACAATGAAATTGTAGCAATAGTAAAAAAGTGAGAGACAACATAATGCCAGGGGTGGGTGCTAATTAATATATACTATTCCTTAGATTTTCCTAGTGCGATAGAATTATCAAAATATTTAAAGTTGTAAATGTTTTTATAATTTACTTAAAATTGTATTAAGTAATACATGAAACTTATATTTGGTTTGGCCTGGAGAAATAGTTTTTTTTTTTTTTTTTTTGAGAAAAAGGTAGCAAGCTACCTGCTTCATTTATTCGAAGGGATGAACTAAGCATATAAGGTGGAAGCAGCTAGGGCCTCCTAAAAAAGAAGAACCAAAAGCAAAAAACCAAAGAAACTAACAAACTTGTAAAAGGAAACAAACGTAAGTAGCAAGGACAGATGTAGTCAAGAATCACGTAATGTCAGTCCAATCCTTCGCCAATGACTCAATACGAAAACTGGCCTGGCTTGCATTGGGAGACATGTCACGAAAGATAGAATTGTTGCGCTCGGTCCAAACAACCCACCAAATTGCCGCCAGTCGAGTTAATCTCTTCGCACTCGATCGCCTGGAGAAATAGTTGTTATTCTTTGAATGGTTGGATATATGCATATAATAAGAATTAAGTTGGTCTGATGATATTTATATGCTAAATAAGAAGCTCAAATTAATTAAACAACCATGCATTGGATACAAAACCATTGAATTAAGGTAATAATGTTAACTTGTAATTAAACTAATGTTCATGAATTTGATGGAGGCTATTAAGTCATGCATTGTTTAACAACATTGGAGTTCATTGAGATTAAGATTTAAAGAAAGTATTTTGAAAGCATTAATTAATTACTTAAATGTAAAGAGATGCAGTTATTGAGATGATTAGATGTTTGCAACTGATGAAATGAAAGCTATGTATATGTTGCGCCATTCATCGAAGAATTAAGCATGAAAAGAAAAATAATTATCTAAATTCAATACTAGTTACTCTCTCATCATTCCCTATTTTAATTATCAACTTGACACAATTATACTGAAGAAATTGTATCATGTTTCATTAACAATTTTGCTACATTCTGAGTGCTCAAAGGACTAATTTGATCATATGTGCAAATACAGTGAGTGACAGAGCTTCATTCTTTCCTAGGAGATCGACTGTTCGTTGATCTAATGCACACCAATTCAAATATTTGGCGGAGATGAATTAAGCATTATGGAGAGTGCCATTGCAACACATCTTAAAGCCTGCATGACTAATCTCTCCACCTAACTTTTTCACCTGTTTTTTTTTTTTTTTTGAGAAAAGGTAGCATGCTACCGCTTCATTCAAAGAGAAGGTGAATTTAGCAATGATTAGAAGCAACTAGGCTTCCCGAGCGGAATGAAAAAAAAAAAAAACACTAAATGCAGTAGGCCTCCCACAAGTTGAAATGAGCTCGAACTTCTGCAAGCACCTGTCTCGTCGCTAATTTTCTGTTTTCGAAGATTCGCCTATTCCGTTCTAGCCAAATAGCCCACCAAGTAGCGAGGAGGGTTGCTGACTCCTTTCTCCCTATGACTCTCCGTTTGTAGGTGCACTCTTTCCAGAGATCGTCCACCGACTGACAGGCCCTTAGGCCCCGTTTGTCTTAATCCCCATATTTATCAACCCCTACATGACAAGATATAGCTAGTTACAAGTTTCGCGTGGAAAGAAAGAATTGATGGCATGGATTTTAGGCGCTGGAATAAGAAAGTATATATTCTCTCTCCAGACGACTCTCAAGATTGCTTATGCCCTCAACACTCCGAGACCGAAAGACAACAATAGTACCGACCGTCCCTAGAGCAAGTGGCAAAGGGCTTGGTGGTTGGTACCCGTGACCCAGGTTCGAATCCTAGTTGATTCATATTTATAGTTTATTTAAATGAAATAAACGAAGCGGGTAGCGTCTTCTAATTCTCAAAAAAAAAAAAAAAAAAAAAGAAAAAAAAAAAAAGAAAAAAAAAGACAACAATAATGAGATTTTTGCGCAAACTTACTCAAGACAAAATACAGATGAAGATGATGGCATATATATGTTGAGGCAACATGCACTAAATGCGATCGATACTTACCAAAATGTGCGAAATCCAAAAGAATTATAGAGGGTCCTTAAAGAGAATTGCAAAATCGATCGAAGATGCTACAAGTAGAAAGTTTCTTGTCACTAAACTTAGTAAGTTATAAAATGACTGATAAGAAGCCTTTATTGATCAATTGCATGCATGAGATTTAACATACTCATAATCAATGTACTCAACAAAATATGAATATGGATTAATTAACCCATAATAGCAGCATCAACTATAGATAATTTTTCTCTATCATGAAGAACTTTAAGAAAAATCTTAAATAGAAAAATGAAGATATTACTTAAAAAGAATTGACCAATCATCTTCCTAGAGAAGGAGTAAGATGCTCAAAAGCCAAGTTCATATGATGGAAGAAGATTATGAAATGCCCTGTCAACAAACAAATATATATATATATATATATATATATAGAGAGAGAGAGAGAGAGAGAGAGAGAGAGAGAGAGAGAGTAGGGCTATTATATTTTTATGTGTATAGAGCTCTTTGTATTGATCATATGTTATTTTCGATGATGAAGTTTTCGAATTGATACTCCATACCGTTAATTATAATCTAGAAAATTTGAAAAACTTACAGAAAATAAATTTCATAAGTTTTCAAAATTATAATAAAGTTCATCAAATGGGAATAAAATAAGAGGAATGCTTCAGTACTCCAAAAAAATCTCAACCCTTAAAATTTTTTAAATCACCGGTAAAGATGCCTATTATAAAACTAAATGACTGGTATTTTGATATAACCGGTACCAGTCAACTTTTTTAAAGGGTAAAAAAAAAATTTCTTTGTAAGGAGGGCATTTTGGTAAATTTGCAATCACAAAACATACCATCATTGTAAAATATCTTTTCACCCACCACCATCTTCTCTTCTCCGAAGCTATTTTTTCTTTTTTTCCTTTTTTTTTGGAGAGAGAGAAATCCATGTCCGAAGCTTTTTTTTTTTTTTTTTTTTTAGAGAGAGAAATTCATGTCCACCACCATTATCTTCTCCTCTTCTCTGAAGCTTGTTTTTTTTTTTTTTCATTTTTTCCATCTTCCTCTTCCATCTTTTAATTTTCCCATTGACAGCATCTCATTTTCCTCCAAATCCCATGTCTTTTTTTTTTTTTTTTTTTTGGGTTGAGAGAGAAATTCATGTCCATTTTATTAAAATTTTTGAACTAATATCTATTTTATATATTCTTATAATTTTTTAGCAATAGATTATTTTTTTTCTCTTAATATTATGGTGCTACGACGTTGGGGGCGTTGCCGACATTGATGGCGCTGAAATCTTAGGGAGGAATCGGCGAGTAATCTAGACGATGCGTAGATCATCGACTTCACTCGGATGGAAAGTGAAGGCCCGCACAGAATTATCCTCTACACAATTACTGAAAATTTTGCAAAAAGAAAGTAAATCTAAGTAAAATTTTTGCATCGAAAATTATATGTAAATATAAAATATTGCAAATGAAAAGTTATATTATACAATTTCTTAGTAATTGAATATGAAATATTATCCCCAAGTGAATGTTTAAAAAATTTTGTATTTGACTTTGTGATCAATAGTACTAACAAATTCAGCTCAATACCTTAATTAAAATAAATTAAACTTTTATAATCTTTACAAGTTTCAAAACAAATTACACATTTTTTTTGCTTAAATTATAAGAAACATAAAACTTTGGTTGTCCAACTTTATTCAAATCTTCTAGATGATTATATCGAGCCTTACGTTCCAATTTAGATGGCTGAATGATGAGTTGAAATTAGGGCATGTTTGGTTCGTATATTTTGGATCCGGAATGGGAATCGGTTTGATCAAATCAAATTAATCTTGTTTGGTTGAAAGGAATCGGTTTGGGACTCATTCCAAATCGGAATGGGAATAGTTAGATTTAGAATTTATAAATTGATTAATAATGGGATTGAAATTTGATTCATATCTCTTCATGAATGGCCATTAATTTACTTTATTCATCCTTTTTCTTCTCTTTTCTTAGCATTAAAAAAAACGTGATATATTATTTTTATTATAGTTTTATTCAAAAAAAATTATGCATTTTTTGTAATTTTTTGCATAAAATTTTTTAAAATAAATTAAAAAAAAATTTCATAGCTCTAACTTGAGAGTTGTATTAATTTTTGTTTATATAAATTTTAGATAGTTTTATAAAATTATATTTGAAAGTAAAATTAGTATATGTTATTCTATTATTTTTTATTTTGTATCAAACAAAGAGTGAAATAGGAATAATTCATTCCGATTTCCAATCCAAAAAATGAACCAAAGCGTCTTGGGGAGTGAAACGATCAGATTAAATTTCAAATTCAATTTAAATTATCCGATTAGATTAAAACAACAAGCCCTTAATGTCGCTTAATGTATTCAAACTTCAACACAAAACTCTTAATAACGTGAAATTGGATGGTGAAAGCTAAAATTCAATTAAAAAGGCGGTAATATGTTAATATTTTAACTTTTGAACATAGATAGTCAATCCGAAGTTGACCGTTCGAGTTATGATTATTTGACTGGATAGCTCAATCAGTGTAATATTAACAAAATTAATTTAATTTTTATTTTATCAAAAAATCCTATGTTAAAATAGGTGGTAAAGTAAAATTTTTAAAAAATAATGTTGTGGCAAAGTTAAAAATGCGCTAAACCTTAAATGGGCGCGAATGATTTTTTAGACTATGGAATGACAAAATAAAAATGCGCTAAATCATAAAGAGACAGTGAAACTTTTTTAATTATAGGTTGACAAAATAAAGATAAGTTATACCATTTGAACAAATGATCCAAGTTAAATGAACTTAATGTGTAATTTAAACAAGCTAAAAGCCTTTTAAAGATAATTTGAAATTATATTAGCTAAAATTAAATTCAGATTTATAATTTAAAGTTAATTTTCAAACATAGAATCATTTAGTTTAAATAGTTAACAAATTTTTTTTTAACTATAATAAAAACTAAATCTAAATTTAAAATTTAATTTTAATCAATAGTTCTGAACGTTAACGTTGTTTTTACTATCAAATGAACAAGTTGAATTTACATTTAAAAATAGAAGCCTTTAATTTAAATAAAAAAAAGTTATGTTTATAAATACAGTATAATTTACAATTTAAAATAAGTTAATATAATTAAAATTTTGTGTCATTTTAATGTACACAATTAAATTTAGTAAGTAACAAAAATAAACATGGAAACAAAATTTGTGTATGGTTGATCAAATTTGGTAATTAGCTTTTATTTGTTTTCCCATATTACCTTTACGAATGGTAATCTGTTAAGCAGGTAACTACTATGCAAAAGTCAATCTTGCCCTTAAAATATAAACGGCTAGATTTAACTTACCTGGTGTATTGAAGCATTCCTCGTAAAATAAACAGTCAAAATCGAACGACTTCGTAAAAATAGAATATCACCTTTGTACCCATAAGTTGTTTTCGATAATAGAGCTTCTGAATCAACGAGACATACTATTGAACATGATTTAGAACATTTAAAACTTTTAGAAATTAAATTTTATAATTTTCCGGCATCATTTATCTTACGATCAAATGATCATAAAATTTACAAGTTTTAACAACCGGTATGAGATACTTGCTAATTTAACAGTGTAAAAGAATCAGAGTTAGTTGAATTTTTTATAGAACAGTCTATTCACTATCTAAACAAAGATTAATGACTCTAATCTTAAATTGAAGAATCTGATCATCTATATAGGAGGTCGTTCAATTTCAACCATTCATTTTATACTCCTTTGATGGAGTTTAATTAATATAATTTTGAAAAATTACGAAATTTATTATCTAAAGTTTTAAATTCTCTAGATCATATATGAGGATATGGATCGTCAATTTAAAAACTCTATCATTAAGAACAACTTATGAGTATGAAAGGATTTATACTCATAAGAGCATAATAGCTAGCCATGCTCTATATATATATATATGAGAACGACACTACAAAAAATCTTGCATTTAAGGACACTTTAAATGATATTTAGCGACGCTTTAAAGCGTCAGCAAAAATAATTCCGACGCTTGTAAAAGCGTCGTGTGGAGAATCGTTAAATAAAAATGTCGGGATAAATAAACCGACGTTTTAATATAGCGTCGAAAATTTTTTATAAATATTCGATTAAAATATATTTATTAGCGACGCTTAATCATAATATCGGCAAATGCTAAATATTAAAGACGCTAGAAGAAAGCGTCGTTTAAAAAGCATCGTCTAAAACATATTTTATTGTAGTGCCAGGTGCATGCTATCACTGCGGCAAACCCTACTATTGCAAGAAAGATTGTTGATTTCTCGAAAAGAAAATTGCACTAGATTGTGATAATGATATCTGAAGCGAATGTCGTCGAAGATGATGGAGCTTAGTGGATTAATTTGGGTTTCATAAATAAGTGATGTGTGCAAAAATAGAAGTTGTTTTAAACTTATGAACCATTGGAGGATGACAATATTAATCTTTTTGTAGGAAATTCATCAACTACAGGAGTCAACAAAAAAGGAAAAGTGGAACTTAATTGAGTTCACTTGGGAAACAACTTTTACACTAATGAGTATATATACCATGCACCACAAATTAAGAAGAATCTTGTCATTGAGAATCTTCTTAATAAGTTTGGATTCAAATTGGTGTTTGAGGCCGACAAATTTACTTTGTTCAAGAGTAATTTTTTTGTGAAAAAAAATATTTGTACAAGGGCATGTTTAAACTTAACCTTTATTAATAAAATTTATAATTTTTACTTATATTGTTGAATGTTCTTCTTTGTGCCATAATGGTTGAAGAGATGTGAATTACAGAAAATCGCATGATATGGCTAAATTAGATTTAATTCCTAATTTTGATAATAAAGTTGGTAAATGTAAAACTTGCGTGTCTACTAAAATTACTAAAAAATAATTTTCAAAAATCGACAGATGTTCTATATTACTTGAAATAGTACATAGTAATGTTTGTGACATACATATTACTAGTAAAGATGGAAAGAAATATTTTATTAGGTTTTTAGGTATTGTTATATTTACCTTTGCATTCTAAAAATAAAAATGTTAGGACAATTTTGAATATTTAAATCTAAGATAGAGGTGATATGTGAAAAAATGATTGGTCTAAGATCAGATAGATGATGAGACTAACTATTGGATGAAGAGATGTAGGGTTGAGATGATGGTGGTAGGTGGTGGTGGGTGGAATAGTGTTTGATCTCAGGGGTATTAGCAATTAAGGAGTAGATCCAAGAGCTAAAAACTTAGAAGCACTAAGGAATTGGTGCTTCTAAAAATATTTCAGCTTAATTATATATATATATATATATATATATATATATATATATATATATATATATATATATTGAATTTCTCTTTAATATCTCATCCCTCTCTCTTTTCAACCCCCCATCAAACTTGATGGGTGGTTAGAAAGTTAGGAGCACAAGGGCTCTTGTGCTCCTAATAGCACGAGCCTTGCTATATATATATATAGCAAATCGTGATATATAGCAAGGCTCTTGTGCTGTTAGGAGCACGACAGCTCTTGTGCTCCTAACTTTCTAATTATCCATCAATTTTGATGGATGATTATGATGAGAGAGAGAAGAGAAATTGGCTCTCTCATCGTATTAGGAGCACAAGGGCTGCTGCGCTCCTAATAGCACGGTAGCCCTGCTCTGTCTGTGTGTTGAGAGAGAGTCTCGCTAGTATGCTTCCATTCTCACAGAGCTTTTCATCCTAACGATTTGTTTTCTATGATGAGACATTTATACTCTGTAATAAGGAAATAGTCTTAAAATAAATGGATAAAAGTAAAATTGTCATAAACAAATAATGATTCCAATCTTTTATTATTAGAAGGTCATTCAATTTTAACAATTTATTTTATGCTCGCCGGATAGATTTTATTATAATTTTAAAAAATTACAAAATTTATGTTTAAAAAATTTCAAATGTTCTAAATTATTTTTAACAGTATGAATTATCGATTCGGAAGCTTGATCATGAAAAACAACTTACGAATACGAAAGTCTCCGTACTAATAAACAAACCTAGATGTGCGAATAGAAAAGTGAAAACCAGCTACATTTTGAGAGGGTAAAATTTGAAGAATCAACAACAAACACAATTGAGAGGGTAAAAACTCTAGGTCTACATTTCCCCTATAGAGCTTACTAATTTATATATATGTCCTAAAGAGAAATTTGAGGCCATTTATATACACAATTGATGTGAAAGTGAAAAACATATTGTACTCAAAATGTACAACTAAGTGTCGATCATGAATTGATTTTGAGAAAAGATTCTGTACATGGGCAACAAAAATTAGTTGAACTTGAACAGTGGTCACAATAAAATTATTGTACCATTACATGATATCTGATCTTGCTATATTAACTGTATAAAAATTGATAATAGTTTATAGAATCCGATTTTTAAATGATAATTGAACAACAACTGGGCGAATTTCGATGCTTTCTGATGAACTGCAAACCAGCTAACTTATCTGAGCAGCTCTAAAAAGTACTCTCCATTTCTCGGTGTCGCTTCCAGGTCCCTCTCCCTATAGTTTGCGCCTTTGAATTAGTCTCAGAGTAAGAATTAAAGTTAACAAAATGAAAACCCAATCTTTTAGTTCAATTGTCTTCTGTAGATATTATTACCTTAACTGAATTGATTTCGTATATTTGCCCTTCAGTGAAGTCGATGTCCAAAGCTTGTATGCAGGCTTCTGCTACAACAAGTCTGCTAACCTCTCCCACAAGTTTGTCTCCTAATAGGTAAAGGAAAAAGGAACCATTAGAAGAAATGAAGTTCACTTTTCTCAGAATAGCCCTTAACATATGTCTTGCTCTTGTAAAATTTGCCTTTTACGTAATCATTACATATCTTCCTTAATTTTACCCCGACAGCTTACTAAATTTCTCTATCTAAACAATTTTTAGGCTTAATTTGAAGTACTTTTTAGATGGGAGCTTAAGTGTCGGGAGAAAACTGTTGTTTTATATAGTACCAGAGGAAAAGATACAGAGTTCCAAGTCCTTCCAGGCTCCTGGCCTCATTTAGTTCAAGTTGTCGAACTATATCTTGGTTAAAAAGTGCCGATCCCAAACGTGAAGGAAAGCGTTGAATCTAAAATATTAAAGTATTATGTTTCTATAGCACTTTAAGCTTTTAGAGAAAAACGGTTGTTTCACAGTGAAATTTGTTCATGATCATAAAATAAAAGCGAAAAGTGGGAATTAAAAAAGTGTGTATTGTTACAGAAAAGACTCTTTCATTGTGTATAGCTCCACTTGAACGGAGTGTCCGACACTAAAAATGGCAAATAAATTTTCCAAGCATGCAAACAATATATGACATTATAATGCACATTCAAATGCATATTTCTCCATGCACAAATCAAAGTGACTGAAAAACCATGAATTTTGAAATGATACTTCATGTGGGAGTGTGATTAAAACTATACCTTGACTTATGACAACTGCACGACGTTCCCCAGCAGTTGCTTTAAGCAGGGTGTTGAGATCATAGGAAGTGTAGGGTCCATCAGTTAATCTTCCAGCCCTAGCTAAGAGAGACATCCATGTCAACTTTGAAACAAACGAATTATCTATAAGTAGATATGGAATACACTTCACAAAAGAGAGTGAGTATATAATAATGCACCTTATAATGGTGTAGGGGATACCCGAGTTGCGAACAAAATCCTCTCCCATCTTCTTGAATTTAAGAACACCAAAAAGGTTCATTATGCTGCAAAAAGTATAGTCAAATATCTGAATTTGAAAAACAATATTTCATTCAAGCAGCATATATATTCTTGCAGTAAACAGTAGATTCAGTTATTTAGTATGTTGGTCATAGTTAGTGAAGCCAAAGTTGGAGTTACTTGTTCATTCTGGATTTATTTGTTCTCTCCAGATATAAACCAAAAAGGACTAGAACTTTCACTTTGTAGTCTAAATAAAACAACCTTCGAAAAGTTGAGTATATGTAGGATGGTCACTTTTTGGAATTAGCTGGGCTGCTAGTAGTGATAACAAACAGGTCATAAAAGGTCGAAAGAGGGTTCAGCGGAAATGCAAAAGTTTGTTTTTTTTTTCTAGTTGATTTAGGCTTCTTCAGAAAAGCAGCACAACTTCATGAATAATTTGCTAGTCATAAAAGTCTAGAAACAGATACCTCCACGGTAGTTCATTATATTTTGTTACACCGACAGATGAAACAAGAACAAATCTGCTTAATGTCCGAGGCAATGCCATTACGAGATTCCGAATGCCCTCCCAATCTTCAACCAATAATTGCATTTTTCATATTAGCAAACAAAAAATAGTTCTCGATATTCAGCTAGAAAAATGTAAAAAATCCATATCCAGAGAACAAGAAAAGGAAATTGATGAATGCATCCGGACCAAGCAACTAAGATGCGCTGTGTATGAGACAGGATCACGGATAAGAAACAGAAGTTAGGAAAAGTTTATAGGGACTTTTCTTTTTTTTTGCATATATATGTTGTATGCTACAGATATGTAAAATTGCATAAATTTGCCTGCAAAGTTGGAAATTGCACACATGCCCCTTAAAACCTAGTTATTTGTGAGGGTGTCCTGCTGAGGTAACTATGCAAAAATATATATTTTTTCGCACACAAATTCTTGGAGGGGCCAAAATACAAGTAAATATAGTTTTCAGAGGAATATACACAACTACCAATTATACAGCATAATTTCTGCAATTTTGCATATTCACAGGCAAGGATTGCCGTGCCAATGGCATGCCCACCAGTGGCACCCACTAACATGCTAGGACGCGTTGGCTAATGCTTTTTTAAAAATTTTGAAAAATTAGTTTTTCAGATTGTTATAATATCTCTTATGGATATAGAATATTTTATGTACTATATCTTACACAATTTAATAAGAATATGTCATAAACATCTTAAAAACTAAAAAACAAAAAAAACAGTTTATATATGTTATTTTATATATGTTATGAAAGTATATGCATGAAACAAAAACTTAAGTCATAATTGGATAAAAATTTATAGGAAAACACTACAATAGGTAAATTCAGTGAATATAAAATGATAAACGAAAGTGGAGAAAATCTTCTCAGTTGTATTTTTTTCCACTAAAATTTGGTCTTATTATGCAATGGAACTTACTAATTCGCCCAAACATTAATAAATTTACAAGATCTATATATTTTAAGTATGAAAAAACTTGTATACATCCCAAAAAAAGAAAAAAAAAATATTTTGTTGATATGGTGTCGGCACAACCCTGTGCAACGTGCCGGCACGGCCTTGGCATGGTACGGCATGGGCAGTCCTTGTTTGCAAGAATAAATATGCATGACCCTTTGTAAAAAAAGCGTAAGAACATACTAGCATCTTGATTCGCTAAGGTAGTATATCCATTTTTCTTCTAAAAGAAAAGGAAGTAAGACCTACTAAATTGAAAACGAATCTTGAGGGGCAATGCTTCACTTATCCCTTTAAGAGGCCTTAATCCTACCTATTCGCTCAGGGGTATTGTCTCCCTCCCAGCGCTTTGAGGGGAATGCGGTGGTTCCAGTGCAGCAAATCACATGCGTGACTCCCTATGAAACAACAGCCCTAAAATTTGATATCATATTCAATCATGTGTGGTTGATATAAGTCCTTACATATTCAACATTGCAACAAACAATAGTAACAACACAAAGAGACAAACCTCGAAAATAGCTGGATCCAGATCATTAGGATTTCTTGTGTCCCCCTTCCTTACCTACCAAAATCAACCATACCACAATGAAAAGTTTATAAACAATACCAATTTCTAATTTCATCAACTGCAATTTCCAAAATCAAATGTACCTCAAGGATATCGTCAACTTGTTCGCCGAAAAGAGATACAGCTTTCGATGGATCTCTCAGCAGCAAACGAGATTTAATTTTTCTGCTCAGCAAAGATGCCACTATTAGTTGCCCTGGAAAGAATTTTTTACATTACCAAAATGAATCAATTTAGATTTTATTGAAAGTTGATTAGCTGAATTCAGCATTGAAGTGTAAAATAGATAATTGTGCAGCTTCTCTACAAAATTTGCTAAAAACACACAATTAAGCAACAGTAACATCTGATCCATATCTGCGAGGATGAAGGAATTTACAACAAGAACGATCTTCAGTATCATTTATCAACCATCCCACATATCCTACTCTTAGCGATTTTCACAGTTAGGCATAACTAGGGAAATTCGCAAAACTTTCACTTGACATAAACATGAAAAGTGGAGGCAGGATCAAGTTCACTTTAGATAAGAACTTATCTTGGCACAAGCAAAGAGGGATCTGTGATTCCGGTTACTTAAATCAATGACTAAGATCTGTGCGACTGAAAGCTTGGAGTTTGATTTTCGCTTCTTAAAAGGCGAAAAAAATGACTTGAGAACCGAATACGGTATCCATTTTAGACATTTGATCACACTCATAATATACCTAATACTAAATGAATATATCGTATACCAAATAAGATGTTCATGCATTCAAAACACGGCGTAAATGTAATATTCTCATGGAATTAATTAGCAAGTTATTTCTTTCACATGATAAGTAACAGCTTAACACTAAATCTGAGCCTCAGAGTTAATCAGAATCATAAAAGTATCAGTGCACAATAATTGAGATTCAAGGGTTGTTGAAAACACAAGTTAAGAACAGGTATATCAATGTGTAACTGGTAAAATTAAGATTAACAAACACACAGAGAGAGAGAAGGGCAAAAGAAATACGGACCGACGCCGCCGGTGCCGCCGACGACGAGAACGAGCATGGAGGAGGATTGAGGCGATTTGGGCGTCTGGGATTCATCCAATCCCACAGGCTGGGCCTGCTCCTCCTCCTTCACAGCTCGGACCAAAAGCGCTGCATCATCTCTTGCGCAGCATCTTGAAGAAGCGCTTCTTGGGGAGAGGGGAAAGCAAAGGGCCCTGTGATTGGGCAGTGGGAACGGGGAGCTTTTGGGGGGTTTCTCAGAGGAGAAGGGGAGGTGGCGGTGGGTTGAGGGAGGGAGGAGGTTCAGAGCCATGGCCATGGCAAAGAGATGGGGAGGAGAGGAGAAACTGAGTGGGGAATTTTAACAAACAGGATAAGGGCGTCGTCGTACGGTGTGTAATCTAGAAGAGAACATAATTGCCAAAAGGGCACCAATGTAGAGAACTAGAATTTGTGGTTGATAATTCAAAAGCATCAAGAACCGCAAGTATAGATTATTATTATTATAGTAATTAATATATCAAAGTTTGGTTGGAATTTTTATTTTTTATTTTTTATTTTTTTTTTTGATAGCCATACTTAATTATCAAAACTAAAAGAAAAAAAAAATTGTTTTAAAAATTTTACCGAATTATGTACGTAACATTCATTCAAAATGATTGTATAATTAGTAAGTTCACATGAAAATTGAAGTGTTAATGAGCTGAACATGAGCTGGCTCGTTAAAATATCGAGTCTGAATTAAAAATTCAGGTCGTACTCTATTTGTTTATTTTGGCTCACAAATAAAAGGATTAGAAATGATATATATATATACATAGAAAACAAATTTATGAGATTTTACTCATTAGATTTTAATCTAATGGTTTGAACTTTGCATATAAATAGACTTTCTTATAATTGAGTTGTAGATTGGACTGAAATTAAATAATAAAAACCTATATTTTACATATATAATTATTTATTTATATATAAATATAAAATAAATATATTGAGTTGTTATCGAGTCGAAAACGAGTGAGCTGCCCCACTTCATGTTCCACTCGTTTATTAAATGAGCTGCAAATTTCATATTGTGTCCGGCTCGTTGACTAAACAAACAATTTAATTTCGAGTCTATTTCGAGTCAAACACGAGCCGGCTCGCGAACAGTAAACTTGGTTGCCTCCTCTACTTGAGAAAATTGATTTATTAACTATTTAATAAAGTTTAACCTACCAAGCTCGAATTCTAGTTTATTCACATTCAACTAAGCTTATTTCTAAATGAAATAAACAAAGCGGTAGCGTACTACTACCTATCTCTCTCAAAAACAAAAACAAAAAAAAAGACTATTTAATAAAGTTTAGAAAATATAACAGTCAAAATTGAAATTTCACGTGCCTACTTGCAAAAAAAGTAAAACTTTTTAGGGGTTCTCTCTACTTTTTTTCCCAATTTTTTTATTGTACTTTGTGTAGTATACTTGATATTAGATACATCAACATACGCAAAGCATGCAACATGAGTTTTATCTTTTACATAGAAAGTATCCGTAGAGAAAAAGGCATGTACTCATTATAGATGTTATGATCATGACAAATTAAGATTGTAATTCCCCTTCTTAATTTCCGACCACTTTCTTTAGCATTGCTCGGAATTTATGAACTCCTGAGAATTTCTTGAAACAAACAGTTTGCCATTTGATTCTACGTAAATTACCGAGGAAGCACTAAACACAAACTGCATAGCTAAGCCATGCAATGTTGTTTTCTTAACTATTTTATGGAATTGCAAGATACAGTCTCATTTAAATAAATGACAAGGAAAAAGGTTATATGGAGAGATTCGCTCATGGTGACTACTGAAATCTTGTTTCTGCATCAATCTTGCCAATGCTTCCCTGAGACGACGGTCTCTAGCCATTGAATATGGCAGCGGAGGTTTCGATTCACTGAGCCCTAAAAAAACAGCAAATTGAGGGTGTAAACGCTTCTCTGTCAGTTCCTGAAACTTAGGACATGAATGTATCTCCAAGGATCGAAGAGAGATCAGATGGTGCAAGCCTGCGGCCTTTTCCAGATTCTTGCAACACTCAATTCTCAACACTTTGAGCGCCGGCAGGTTGGGGTAAAAATCAAGAATTGGTCTGTCATAATTGGATATCTGCAAGTACTGAAGATTAGGGAGGTCTAAACTTTCTGACCATATGTGCCAGTTAGAGCTCCCCCACAACTTCAAGCTGGTTAGAGATGGAAGCTTAGGAAATATGGTTAGAACCTTACAGTCATTTAACTCGAGCTTAGCCAACGAAGTAAGACAATCGGGTAGCCGATACAGCTTAGGGAAGGTGCTGATTGCAAGTTCATCGAGGCGAGGGAAGTCGTTGATATGCACCTCACGCCACTCCTCCAATGCCTGCATCTCCATCAGCTCTAACGTCTCTAGTGCTCGAAATCCCCCAGCGGAAGCTGAGCAGCATCCGCAAAACTCACGGCCAATGCATTGCATTCTCTGCATCCCTCCTACGAATAGATGCTTTAGAGATGGAAGGCGGCCAAGCGGCGGAAGGAAGGTGCATTTGTCGTCGCCGAGATCGAGTCTAATGGATGTTAATTTTGAGAAGGAAGGATCACCTAGCCAACTTGGTAGTCTTGTGCCGTTATAACCGTTTAGAGCCAGCTCTTTGAGGGTGGTATGGAGTTGGAGGTTCTCAAGCACATAGGCTGCATCCAATTTCTGAATGTTTGTTGTAGTTCTTCGCCAGTTAGTACAGTTGTGTTGAACTCTTATGTCAGAACAATCGTCAGGTGCTGTACAGCTACCAAATATTGTCAGTTTCTCCAAGTTTTTCATCCTCGTCAAATCTGCATCGTCTGACTCGGCAACTCTTTCGAGGCCCAATATGCGCAACTCTCTAAGATCGACCAATCCAGTCAGCTCTCCTATCCCACAGTGCCATTTGTTTCCCCCAATATAGAATGCTGATAAACTTTGAAGATTGGTCAGATTTCCAAATCCAGTCGGCATGCAAATATGTGAATCTTCCATCACCGGTAGGCCCAAGTGTCTTAGGCTAACAAGATTTCCGATACCTTGAGGTAACTCAAGAATGCTCATGCAATGACTCAAGTCCAATACCTGCAGATTGTAAAGACTGCACAATGATTCTGGTAGAACTCGAATGTTCGTTTCTCGAAGGCCAAGATAGCGAAGATGTTTTAGCTCACCAATTGAGTCTGGCAGCTCTTCAAGCATAGTGTAGCTCAAATCTATTGTTCTTAAACATTTCAAGTTCCGGAGAAGAAACTTTGGCATCTCGACTTGCAGCACTTGCATTTGTTTCGACTTGAGTATGAGGAAGGTGCGCAACCTTTTAGGCTCATTCAAGGTCTGAAACTCAATGATGTTTTGTCCATCTGTTGGAACTAATGAAGGATGAAGGGTATCTTCATCGACATCAAGGGACCTGCTATCATGTGTTGTAGTACATTCACGGCCCGATATGGATTTAGCAAGATCATGGATAAGGTCGTGCATACAAAACCAACCATCTTTAGTATCAAGAGATTGTGAATGCTGAAACATAGATCTTTGCAGCAACTCATCAAAGTAGGTGCCACCTACTTCTTCTGGTGATGAATTTCTTCTATTATGTACAATATACCCTTGTGCCATCCACAACTTCACTATATAATGTTTCTCAAACAAATAACCTTTCGGGAACGCTGAAATGTATGTAAAGCATTGCCTCAAATGAGAAGGCATTCGATGATAGCTAAGCATTAGGGCCGGCAAAATCTCATTCCTTTCCTCATTTAGTACTTCCCAAAATTCGCTCTGTAAGACTTCCCTCCACCTCTCTTCATCACTTTCCCAGCGGAGGAGGCTTCCTAATGTCTTTGCAGCTAATGGCAGGCCTTTGCACCTCCTTGCGATCTCGTAACCCATATCAGCTAATTCTCCACTAGAAATCGACATGAATTGAGATTGAGGTTCAAAAGCATATCTCTTGAATACCAACCAACAATCTTTCTCGGTTAACAACCCCAATTGGTAGGGGGTTACTGCTTGCATTATCCTAGCAGTGGACTAATTCCTCGTAGTTACAATGATTTTACTGGACATCGATTTGCTAAATGGGTTGCAAAGCGATTCCCATAGGCTTTGCCGCACATTCCAAACATCATCCAACACAAGCAAGAATTTCTTATTTGTTAATGTGTTTTGTAAAATATGATGAAGATCATCAAGTTCAGTGCTATCGCAAGAACTCTTAGTAATAGATTTGACAATTGTTTGTGTTATTTTCAAGACATCGAAGCTTTGTGATGTACATATCCAAGCATACAAGTGAAAATTGCAGCGTACCATTGGATCATTGTAGACAAGCTGAGCAAGGGTCGTCTTGCCGACGCCTCCAGGTCCAACTATGGGAATTACATCGATCTGTGGTCGACCATCGGACAGCAACAGCTGAATGATGTTCTTCTTGTCAATATCCCTCCCATAAACTCGTGAATCATCTACCAATAAACTCGTCGGTATCAGCTTCCAACCAGCATCGTTCGACCGTCTCTCGCCATCTTCCTCCCTCAAATGAAGCGCATGCCTGTCCCTCGCTATCTCATCCAACCTCATCCTGACTTCATTAATTCTACCAGATAAGCCGGCTGGAAACGAAAGATCATGTATCTCACCCATTTTTCTTTTGCGAATCACTGGACTAGGCTTGCCTTCAACTTGGCACCGCAGCAGCTCGTAGTGATATTCATCGAGGATATCATCAGCATCATAAGCCACGGCTTTGATCTCTTGCAGCCAGAGCTTCACCGAATTGTCTCTGATCTCCCTCTCCTCTGCATCAGCAAGAGTGGCTTGTATTCGCAGCAGCGTCCTCTTTAGATGTTTCAGATCTTCTTGGAGAGTAGCAAATGTATTAGAAGACGACGATGGCAGCAGTGATGAAATGAAGTATGCTCCTTCAACAGCCCCGGTGAGCTTCGTGACGGCCGATACAAGCAAAGAGAACAAGGAAGAAGCCATAGCTGAGCACCTCCTTACCACTTCCAATTCTTCGGCTGCTGCAAATGGAGTAGAGACTTTCTCAGTCAACAAAAGAAAATTGAGTTATTTCGAAAGGGTAAATCATTTGCAATCGACCTTCCCAGAAAAGCCAATGGGGGCCACAAGATGGAAACTGTGAACTCACACAAAGATTCCTTTGACACCTTGGTCAAGGCAAGCCAGCTCACCTACGGGCTCCGCGTACCTCAGACTGATACCAAAATTTAAAGAGTGGTGGTGGGCAAGCAAACCATAGAATGATTGCAAACCAATCATCCTGCATTTGGTTCACTGTGCTCTTCTACAAACTATATGACAAAAAGGAATAAATAAAAGCTGTTAAATAACTGTACATCCACAGTGATTCATTCACATTGTTATTGAGGTCAATCGCCTCGTAAAGGCATCTAAATGAGCCTTTTAAGATACAGGTAAGTAAGGTCATTGAAGGGAGAAAGAATGTAGCTTCAGCACTATACAAGAAACTGACATATTCTTCACAACAGATATAAGTGATGAAACAGATTTTTTTTTTCCTGTACAATTTTGTACATATTTCTTTCTTTTTTAAAGTTCTGTACGATGTTTCATCTATCTACCGAGTGTGCTGCAGCAAGAAGAGCCGCGCCTAGTCCCGACCCATCCTCACAGACCTTGAGAATAACATTCTGAGCCACCTCTTCGCTCAAGAGCTCGACCAAAGTCTCATTTAGATAATCCCTGAAGATTACATAGCTTGAATAGAGGGCCCCCTCAATCGCAACAACCGTTCTCCTCGGCTTGCCTTTTGTTCTTCCATCTCGACCAATTTTCTTCAGTATGCTCACAATGCCAGCTGCAGCTAAACGAGCGGCTCTACGGGTGATTATATCACATACTTTAACAACAAGCCTTCGTGTCTTCAGAGGGATATCTGAGATCTGAAAGAGCAAAAAATGTGCAGAGCACATAATTTAGTTGACTATGTATATGCAAAAGGACATAATTAAACAAGTTGAGCAGTGGATAATTACATGGAGATATTCTTGCAAAATCCTTTTGACTTCTCTCAAGTCAGCAGAATCATCTGTGTGCATCGCAGCCATCAATGGAGTCCTGAATAACAGAAAGGGAGAGACACAGAGGCTAAGAAGAAACTCGTTATATATAAAAATAGTGAAATTGCTATGTTAGCAAGCTTCAATTAACAGTAATTTCCCTCTCACTGAAGAGAAACTCAATTGCTGACCTTAGTCAGCATGAGTTCAGATGACAATTTCGTGAATTGATGGCACAAAATAGTATTCGTGCTCTTCTACCGCATGAAGGAAAAACTCCAGAACAACTGAAATTGGTTCCTAGATAGTGTTAACCTAGGTTGGATCCCCAAACATGATTTGTGTACCAACAGGATTATGGCGATAGCCATATTAGTAGGATTTGTATCTTAACCCTCACCTAGAAATGCCTCCCTCTGTCTTTCTCCATTACACGTGCATATAAACTGATACAAGTTGCATATCATGTTTTGATGACTTCCATCTACGTCTACACATCTGAACTTATATTGCGTGTCCTAGATACACAATGGTTAAAATGTTGGTGTGTCCCTATTGCATTTTCTGATTATCCTGTACCCTTGAACTTCAAAAATAATTGAAGTTTACCCTAATATTATCAAATTAACAGTTTATTGAACAATTTTGTTGAATTTTATGATCTTATTGCATTCATTATCATTAGTTTAATCTGCAAACTTATTTTTACAATATTTACAGCTGAACTTAATGGTCATTCCAAATTTTTGGAGTTATTGGGACAATGGCAAAGTGCAAGGGGATAATTGTTAAAATTTTTAATGTAGTGGTTAATTGAAACAGGGCTGAAAGTGCAAGGGGGTCTCCTGTAGCCAAAAGTTAATTATCATAGGTAATGACGAAGATCTGCACATGCAGATGGTTCAACGGAGTAAAAAGGAAACAATACAAAGCATTACACCTATTACGAATCGAGATGCCAGCCAAAAGCAATATTCAGCCAGGCACATGAAAAGAAAAGGGTATGTAAAAAAAATTTAAAAGAAACAGAGAATATAAAGTGTTTCGGAAAGAAATGGTTAAGAATGCACTACCTCATACAAAACAAGCACAACAGAAAGAGATCAACAAGAGAAAATGCAAGAGGACAGCTATGCGATGATTATGAGAAGCTTCTCGCACCACATCCATAAAATGTTGCAAAAAAAAAACAGATCTCAATTTAGCAACCTAAAAGGAAAATGACAGCCCCAAGCATGACAAGAAAGGCATCACATCCATTATCATGTATTTAACACATTTATGAGTCAAATTATTGTTAAACTGACTATTCCGATAATTGGAAGTGACATAGCACAAAAATCAAATTAAGAAACACCTACAATTAGCAGCTTCTTACCTTAAACTAAAAGGTACATTTAAATTCTGAGGTGTATCACCAAAAATATCTGATTCTTGCGCCATCCTCTGAAGCACCCTTCTTGCAACGTCACCCAAATACATACCCGAGATCATTTTCTCAAAGCCCTGCAGTGAAGACAATGTGATGAAGAATTATTTGTTTTTATTTTTAAATACCATTAGAAAGGATAAACATATACCAAAGCGAGTAAAATCTAACCTGATCATTTGGATTTGGACTTTCATCATCCAAAGCTATGTCATAAGAAGTTCTTGGTAAATGCGATGACCAGAAATTGCCCCATTCCATGTTGATAACCTTACCACGAAAGAGGTCAAAGTCATACATAAGCATAGTGACTAGCATATTTGACATCTCAATGAGTAAATAAAATGCACACTCAATAAGAATAACTAAAAACAGGGAAAGTAGTACCATGCTTCCAGAATTTGTAAGCCCTTGGCACTTGATAATTGCATCAGTACGTTCTACATAACAAGCATTGCTGCCAGTTCCAATAACAACAGCAGCCACTGCATCCTCATCATAATAATGACCCAGAGCTAGTGTGCCCACTGTATCATTCACCTGCTTACAGGGACCAGTAAAATAAATGATATTCTTATCATTGCTTGCCAAGGGAATAGCCCCTTGGCCTCTGATTTCCATAAATAGGACACAATGAGAATGAAAAATACTGCAGAATGTCCATTTTTCATTAGCCATTGTTTTTGGGAAAGAAATGGCTCATAGGAGAATGATTGATGTCAATCAGTGAATACTGAAAATGATAGAGGTAAATAAGAGCATATTCTGCATCTACCTGAGAAAACTAGGCGTCATATTTTGGTACTTATGTGTATATAGTAGCCTCTTGTTTCTACCGTCGCACTCCTTTCATTTTATAACAACCATTATTAAGTTGTGAATATGAATAAAAAGCAGAATATTTTATCACTCCTTTCGTTTGGTGCTTTTTTCAATTCCCTATCCCTTCTAGTTCCTTCAGCAATAGCCATGCATATGACCCATGTGAAAAGTTTCACATGGGCACCTAAGTGTTCTGATTAGGTGCCCATGTGAAGCTTTTCACAAGGGTCATATGCATGGCTACTGCTGAAGGAACTAGTAAGGATAGGGAGTGTAAAAAAGATGAAACTCTAGCAGAAAACAAAACTAAACTGGAAAGGTGATAAGCAGTAGAATATCCTGTCAAAGTAAAAGAAAAAAAATTTCTATCATGATAATATGTACCTGCACAGAAATGAAAGAATAGGAACATCTTTTTATATTGAAAAGGAAAAAAAAAAAACGTATCATATGATCAGGAATTTAAAATAAAGAATCCTAAGGGATTGAAAAAATTTACATATCTTCATTAAAAGGGTAAATGTCAAAAGAGAATCTAGGCGAAAAAGACAAGCAAAATTTCCATAGATTCACCGAATCATCAAGATGCAGATGATAAATAGGACTTTAGTATTTCAAACTGTATTAATTATGTTCTTCCTCTCTTGTTCTGTTCTTCCTCTCACTTTATTTATTTCCTTAATTCACATAAGAAAGTTGTAATATTGGCAAAGTATGCATAAATGTCTGTCCGACTTTTAGAAATTACGGAATCATAAATAATATGCATCTATACCTCCTTGCATGAAAGTAGTGACATAGTATGAATACTAGAATATGCATGTCTGTTGAGATAAATGATTCACTTCAGACCAGAGCATGCAGGCATTGGCATTTCATGCAAGATAAATAGATTGCAAGCAACTATTTTAGGAACTAAATATAATTCCCATGTATTGGTGTTACTGTAGTGTAGAGCAACCCCAAGGACTCTCAAATCATACCAAGGCTGCAACACGCATATTCAGTCCCCTCTTCGTCATTGCTTCCTCTAAACACTGAGCAACATCTTTTCCAACCTGAATTCCAAAGCAAATGTCAGCTCCAAAACATGCAAAATTGCAACTGTCAAATAACAACAAACCAAGATATTTAAAACATATGTTTATTTAGCCCGCCACTCAATAACATTGACAAATGACCAGCAGATGATACTTGAACAAGAACCTCCTAAATATATCAAAAGCTTTCATTGATAAGCCATGCAAAATAATTCCTCCGAATGAGCATAACTCTACAACTCTATAGACTACACACTTTGTAGCAATTTTTTTGGCACACAATAAATCTTTGAAGGACCATATGGCTGCGGAATAGCATAGAAAGAACTAGCTCAGGAATGGAAAATTTTTAACAGAGATGACTAATAATGTATAGTGAGATGAGATAGAACTCTTGAAACGTAACAATAAAGAGATAAAATTACCCATGGCCAACTCGTTCAAGAATATGATATCACCATTTCAATTTTCAGATGAACGATAGCTGAATATGGCTCACAAATTGGAGGTTTGAAAGAGGCCAAATATCAATATGCAACAATCTAAAAGCCTGCACTTATATATCTCTCACAAAAAAAAAGGAGATCTGTCTATAATTGCTCTCACAAAAACATGCAATCAAATGTAGCATTTCACATTTAAGAAGCAACCGCTTATAATAGGGCTAAGCTGGGACGCGCATAACTGCCAGAATATAACTGCTCTTAGTTTTAGGTATTTAGTATTGCGAACACCTTTAAAAACTCTCAACACATTATTCAACAAAAGAGAGACATTTAATCCTAGTTTTGATATGATTTATGTTGAATCGCGACGGCAGCCCTACAAATAACCTGACTAGCCCTGTGTTAATTCTATTGAATCGGGGCTCCAGCCCTATAAAGAACCTGACTGGCCCTTTGTTAATTCAGGTCTATCACGGCTAGGGTTTCAACCCTGTACCTACTTCTCACTTTTCCCCAGGGTTCAACCCTGATCTCATACTTCTCCTCTCTTCATCATTCCAAACACTCCTAAAAGTTGGTATCTTCTTTCTACCGCTTTCAACAACCTAAGTGGAAAATATTATCTTTTTCATTGTTCTCGGAGAGTTTTTGAGATTTATTTTACCACTTTAAGTCTGACGAATTTAATTAAGATGCCTACTGACGAAAGTGATAGCATTTCCTAAATATTTAAAGCATTACAAGCATACCATTCATCTTTACGCCAACCTAAGTGTCACATACCATAAAGGACTACATCAACTCATATGTGCATTATGCAGCGAGGGCCAAAGAAGTGTCTGTACCTCCGATCATGTTATCAGACCTTTTAAGATTTTTATGAATATTGTCTATTCCGTCGGGCATTCTCCAAATGCCAGGAAGACTCAAGTGTACTGTGCAAACTAGCATGTCCCTTTTATTTCCCCAATCTTTTTCCCTTCAAGTGTGACTGAGGAAACAACATGAGAGGATGACCACATCCGATGTTGAATAAACCCAACTAGGAAGATAATTTCATCTATCTTCCAATTAGTACTTATATAAATTGATTAGATTATATCAACATAATCGGTAGTCTAATTTCATTGTTCTCTTTCTATCATGTTTAGTGCTAATAAACTTCATCCTAATACAAAATGCATGCTATTCACCAGTTGAACATTAATCGCCTACTGGAAGTACAATAAAACACTACAGACAACTTAATGAGAAATAAGCAACAGTCCAATCAATGACCTACAAAATGAAGGATGACTTACAGTATCTTCAATTGAGAAACCTTTGGTCCATTTTATAAGAACACCTGAAGCAACAGAAGTTTGTCTAACAGGAAAAGAAAATGTAAAGCCAAGCGCCCTTTCATCATCTGAGTGGTGTTGAGAACCGTCTTCTTTTTCAACAAACTGTTTTAGCGTCAGTGCAATGAAATCGAAAAGTTTCTGCAAAGAGAAAAACAGGTATGCGTTTATATATGCAGAACATAATGCCAAGAAATAAAAATTCAGAAATAATTAATCACCTCACTTGTACTAGTCATCAATTCATGAGGAATTGGTTGCCGTTCAACTTGGTGATTCAAGATCAGAGACCCTTTACCACCTAGCTGAACTCGCAAGACTCTGAAATTCGTACCTCCGAGATCAAGAGCATAGTATGTACCTTCCTCCGTCCTACTTGGCAGAAGCAAATAGAATAATGGTTAACACACTTTACTGGGCACCACAAAACCGGCTTAATTGACAAACAGAAAGCAAATGGCAATCTAATTTCACAATTTAAAAGCCAACACTTTTACGCAATTTATTAATCATCTAATCTTTCCTACACGAATGAAGTACAGAGGAAGAAACGCCAATGTGGAGCAATCTTCCACACAGTTCTACACTTAGATAGAAACGGAGCATGATCAAATAAGCTGCTCATCCTGTTTCTGTTAAAACTCCAAATATTCAAAATTCCATTTTTATGAAGTCATCACTGCAGCTATTTCAGCAGTTTAAGAGCTGAAGCACACAAATAAGGAAAAGCAGACTGAAAAATGTAAATAAATCTAGTGCTTATAACAAGAATATGAAAGACTGATTTTTTAAGTAGTAACCATCACAATTTAATCCAATAATCTAATCTAATAAGGAAAAGCAGACTGAAAAATGTAAATACATCCAGTGCTTATAACAAGAATATGAACGACTGATTATTTAAGTAGTAACCATCACAATTTAATTCAATAATCTAATAAATTATAATTTAGAACAAATTTCAGAGTCAAATAAAAGCACAAATTAATTGAGACACCCAGTAATTGCGAAAATCACAAAACAAAACTACTACCCACTTCTTGCCCGTGCAACAAATGTCATTATTCTCAACCTAACAACAACCGCCAGAAAAGTACTAAAATCAAGAAAACCAGCAAAAAAATACAACCAAGTACAACAATACCAATCTAAATTAACCAAACCGAATCATAAACGCATCAACCCTTCTTCGAAATAGAAGGTCCGACGTAACTCGCAAACTACAAACACCTTAGCTTTATATAAAGGGAACAGACGAGCATATTACGCTTACTTCCCCCATCAACATGTGCAATTGTAATCAATCTAAGATCAATCACAACACAAGATATGCAACCAAGTCAAAACAATCCCAATCCAAATCCACATACCCTCACATATCCTCGCATAACCATCAACCTAACCATATGTACATCAAGCCTCCCTACGAGTGAAGGGGAGGCATAAACCCATGAACTGCAAATATGTTAAGGTAATAAGAGGTGCATGGAGGAAGCAATATACCCATCGGGGAGGGAGTCGACGAAGGTGAGGAGCATCTTGAGCTTGCTCCCACCGTCAGAGGCCAACCCGGCGTGCATCTCCACCACCATCGCGTCCACCACCTGCCTCAGCCTCGCAACCGGGGTGGCGCACCCCTCCTCGAACTCCCTCACCACCTCCGCCGCGCGCCGCCACCTCCCCCGCCCCCGCGCCCGCCGCCACGCCAGCGCCGCCGCGATCGCGCAGCTCACCACCGCGCACCCCACCGCCACACCGAACCCTACCCTCCCCATATCCCACCACCACCACCACCACCAAAACCCTATCGATCACTACATAGGACGCTCCGAGAGGTGCCGCAGCCCTAGGTTGCTGCGGAGAAAAGCGGCCTCTGCGGTGGAAAACCGCTTCGCGGACAAGCTGCTCGACGAAATGCTCCAGAGAGAATGGAATAGAGAGATGGCGGAAACGAAGTGAAACAACGGAGACAGAGAGAGAGAGAGAGAGAGGAAACGCGAAGAAGAGAACGGGCAAGAACAAGGGAAACGAAAAGGCGAGAGAGAGTAAGAGAGAGGAGGGGGCGTAATAAAATAATATAGCTAAATAAATATAAAACTTAGCGTGTTGAACTCATGCGTTTTGAAATGTATAGGAGCATGAGTACGTTCTCTGGGCTTTCGAAAGTACCGGATTTTTACTTTCATGAATTTTTATAATAATAATAAGAAATTCGAATCCGCAATCGATTTCGTTAGACGTATTTTATACTATTAAAATCATCTTAAAAGTTAAATTTTATAATTTTTTAATATTATTTAGCAAGCGACACGTTTTTAAGTTAAACCGTGTAGAATAATCTAAATTACATAAAATTTTAATGAAAAATTTTACTTAATATTAATATAAGATCAATACTTTTAATTTAAAATTTGAATCTGTTATCTCTATTTTTTATAAAATTTTTATTTTCAGCTGTTTTTTTTTAGGTTACTTGTTTATTAGATAAAGAAAGTAAAAAAATTATAAAATTTGATTTTTAGATAGTTTCAATAACGTAGATCATATCTATCAGAATCGATTGTTGAATTATATGTCCCATCATAAAAAACAACTTGTAAGCACGAAGGCCTCCGTACTTTCAAAAAAACAAGGAGTCTAGCTCTAGGAACATTCGTATATCTCAATTTTTTTTAACTGTCAGATTGTATTAAATTTGTTTTACTAGTAATATACAAATTTTGAGGGAATCTAATAGCCAAAAAATTATAAGTATGTTGAGTTCTGTGCTTTGAAAGGCACACGAGGTCAACTCAAATTTATCTAAACTATTGGAGTATTTTAAATCTGCTAGTCTACAATTTAAAATTTTGATTATACTATCCAATTTTCTATTCTATTTAATTTGAGTCGGAAATATTGTCACATTAACTTCAAAATTAAGTTAATTTTTTATTTTAGTAAATTTATAGTTGTGAACATTGTATGAAGTATGTGAATTAAATTAGTAAAAGAAAATAATGTGTTTAAATTTTGAAGTCAAAATGGTGTTAACTGATTCAAATAAAACAGATTAAAAGATTGGATGATAGAATCCAATTTTTAAAATGTTCCATAATCCATGTAAGTTCTATACTTTTTTACCTAAGATATAAACAAAGAAATAATTATGTTATTTTACTACATTATTGATTAATTCTGGTATTTATTATAGGGGAAAATGAATGTGCCTTTCCTAATATACTAGGGCCAACTTTGGTAATGTCGTGGCTGAGAGCACATATCTATTCTATTTACTAAAGCTACCACGTGACTTTTTATATACTTAACACGTGTCAAACTCAAATATATAATAGTAATTTTATTAGAAAACATCATTAAATCAAATTAAATTGAATTATACCAATTAAATATAATTATATATACAATTAGATAAGTGAAATATATATTTATTTACTATAATTAAGATTGATAGTATATTTCTTTATTTGTTAAAAAAATATATAATATTAATTAGAATATTTTTCTTTTATCATCATATAATAATTTTTTTATTTTATATTATTATATTAGCCGTGCATCGCACGGATCAAATACTAGTTTTTTTTCAATTGGAAGACTTAAAAAATTTTAAAGTGCCTTTAATTTTTTTTTATGATATAAAATTACAGTGATAAACTCTAAATTTGATAAGCATATACGAAAAATATGTAAATATACTTCTTTTGGTGGTGGTTGTTACTGTAATTTTCCAGCATTAGAAAAAAAAAGAAGATTGAAAGCGAATTAAATTTTTCGACATTCCAAAGTAAAAAATTAGGTAATTATAGCCATCATATTACCAAACTATATCTAGTAATTAGGATATTGCATTCAGTATGTATATAGTTTACTATTCATGCTTTAGAAAATTACATTTAATTATCTGATATTTTAATTTTAATTTTATCATAAGTACTTGTAGTCGAATAAGACAGTAAAGTGATAATTTGCAAAAGAGATTCGCAAACGTCACTACAACAAAAACGGTCTATAGCGACACTTTTAAATATAGGTACGTGTCAAAAAAGTGCTGCTAGCTAAAATTATCGACACTTTTCAAAAATGTTGCTATATGTGAGGTCATTAGGTATATAGTGACAGTTAAAGAGTGTCACTATAATCTAAAAGAGTGCTGCTAATTTACCAATACTTATTTAAGCATTTAGCAACTGTCGAAACTCTATCTCGTTAGAGGTGGCGAAAGAGGACAGAAAAGGCTCTTTGTCTAGAATTTCAATGGATTTAGTGAAAAGAGAAAAGAATATGGTAATTAATTTTTTTTTTTCTGATTGTAATTAGGCCAAATGGATTGGGTGTGGTGGGTTGAGTAGAGTAATCTTTTATTTTTGATTGGATTGGGCTTTATATTTAGACATTAGTAGATATATTTTTAAGTTTTAACATAAATGTGACACTTACTCAAAAGTGTCCTAAACATGTGTCCCTATAATCTAATTCTGTTGTAGTGCGTACTGCTCAGTTATCTTTCTTAACTCTTTCTTAATTAACTGCAAATCTTTACAGTGAAGTAAAATTAAAATTATATGATGGTTAAATATAACTTTTGAAACAATTATTTTAGATTAAAGAATACAAAGGTTATTTCAACTAATAAGGATATTCATAAATAAATATCTGAATTAAAAAAAAATTATACTACAAATAATTTACCATTTTATAAATTTTTAGTTATAACAAATCTGTCATTAATTAGAAAAATTGCTAAAAAAAATAAAAAAAGTCACCACTTCGACCATACCCAGGCTTATTTCTACACCCATTTCCCTCTCCCTCAAATTCTATTTCATATTTTAATTAAATCTAAATTTTAATTTAATATTTTACAAGATTTTAAGATGAGATAAAATTAAAGAAGACGACACAATTGTGTCATTAGTGGCGAGATATTGAATAAAAATTTAGAAATATTTAGTGCGAAACGTAAGTTTTTGAAATTCATACGTCAAATTTATTACAAATGATCAGAAATTCAAAATAGCCACATTAAAATTAAAGTACTCAAGTGAAAATATATAGCAAATCACAAAATCAGAAGAAAAATGTTATCGAACACTTTATTATAAAATGCACATTTTACATCTCGTGATTCTCTAGAGTTCACAAATCTCTTTTTAAATTTGTTAGTATTAAAAAATTAATTTAATTAATATGGTGTGTAAGATTTATATTTATAGATAGCTTAAATCAAAGGACAAATGAACTTCTCTTTCTCTACGGTTGTTCTAATTTTATGATTAGATTCTTAAACTATAATACGCGTGACATTTTGGTTCTGAAATTTTAATTTATTATAATTTATAACTTATATTTTTTAAATTTTTTACAATCCCATAGTGTAATTTAATTGATTAAATTACAATTAACCATATTATATTATGAACTCGAACTCAAATCATCAACTTAAAATGATTATATCTAGTTATCAATAATAAACTTCTTAATTTTTATATATATATTCGGAGGTGGAGCTATTGGAAGCAATAAAAAAAAAAATCAATTTTTAGAGAAATGAGTATATACACAAAAACCAAAAAAAAAAAAAACTGTAAATATCATACCCCGTGATCCAAATCTTATATTAATACCAGATATATTCTTACAAAATTTAACTTTTCATATTTATTTATACAAAAGTTCGGTGATATTCATATTTGCTCCTCTAATTTGTTACCATTAAAATACTATTTATTTTTTAATAAAGGATAAGTGCAATAATATTTTTGCTATTACAAATATGTCTTTTCAAAAATTTCAACTGTTAGAAGTATATGAAAACGTCCTTTCAAAAAATTTCAATAATCACCTTCTCCTTTATACTATCATAAATAATAATATAAAAGGGATAAAAAGATCAATAAAATTTATTTTATTCACTTATGAGAATTAATCTTTTTATCTATGATTAATTATATTTTTTAAACGGATCCTTACAGCGGAGGGTATATTTAAAAATCTTAGAATTTTTGTAGGAATAAATATGAAAAGTTGATCGTTGTTAGTAAAGAATATATTACAGCGTGCAGTTTGCAATTAAACCAAATAAATAGGGATAACTTTAAAAACCCCCTATGTGGTTTCATACTTTCTCACTTTAGTACCTATAGTTTCAAATATATCAATTTGCGCTCCTGTGGTTTCGTTTTTTTCTTTTTATTATCAATTTTATTATTATTATTTTTTAAAATCGGTGACAAAATTAAAATTAAAGGGTATTAAAGTAAATATTCGATAAATCTATGTGGGTATACGAAGTTTTTTGTATATAATTTAACAAAATATTAAGAAAAAAAAGCTGTCAAAAAGATAAAAATAAAACCACATTGGGGCAAATTGATACATTTTAAACCACGGGGTACCAAAGTGAGAGAGTGCAAAACTACGGGGGGTTTTAAAGTTTTCCAAAATAAGGGGAAAACTTCAAAAACCTCTCCTGTGGTTTCACATTTTTTTATTTTAGTACCATGTGGTTTAAAGTGTATCAAGTTAGTACCATGTGGTTTCTCATTTTATCACTTTAGTATCCTGTGGTTTAAAGTGTATCAAGTTAGTACCATGTGGTTTTGAACTTTATCACTTTAGTACCCTATGGTTTCATACTTTATCACTTTAGCATCCTGTAGTTTAAAAATTCACAGGATACTAACTTGATACAAAATTAAAATCACAGGGTACTAAAGTGATAAAGTGCAAAACCACAGTGTACTAATTTGATACACTTTAAATCGCAGGGTACTAAAGTGATAAAGTGAGAAACCACAGGTTACTAATTTGATACATTTTAAACCACAGGGTACTAAAGTGAAACAAATTGAAACCACATAGGGTTTTCGAAGTTTTCCCAAATAAATATATAAAATGACGAAATAACCCCTAGAGAAATATGAAAATGACGGATTCGGACCCGTTGGCGTGTTTGACTCATGTCGGCAAAAAAAGGCGCGTCTTCTCGCTTTCGAACAAAGGCTCCTCCTTTTCGTTACAACTCAACCCCTACTCTTTCCATCTATTTACGAGAATGCCACCGCATTTATGTCTCCTCAATCTGGTCGTTGGCCCCGCTTTGACCGACCGCCACGTGGAACGCGAACGGTCTCCCTTGATCGGACGGTGGAGATGAGATCACGGCAGCTCTGTTGGACGGCGGTGGTACTCCCACTACCATTGTACTTCAGTACGGGTGTATTTATTTCGCCGAAAGTGTGATAGCATTATTATTATATAGCATTATAATAGCGGTTGTTTTTCGCCGACTCTCGTTTTCTATTCCCCTAAATATAATAAATTATAAATATATTTTTATAAAGTTTAATTTTTATAAATTATTCTTATCACAAAGTCTTACTATTTCCAGATATATTTTTTTGAATTATTATCGTTAAAGAATTATTAGAAAATTATTTATATTTTTAATTTTACCATTATAAATATGTCGCTTCAAAAATTATAACAGTATAATATAAAAAAGTTAAAAAAATATCAAAAATTAACTAGGGTAAAGTATTTAACTTATGGTTAACTAAACTTTTCTAACGAATTTTAACTGCAGAGACATATCTGAAAATATTAGAACTTTTATAGAGATTACTTATGAAAATTGAATTTAATAACCTTTTTGAGGTCCATTTATGTAATTTAACCTTTTTCGGATTTAATAACCCGTTACCACCGTCTTACTTATTTTTTTTTTTAAAAAAAAACATCTCTTTATGACAAGGTTCTTTTCCCAAAATAAGCTAAAAATAAAAATATTGCTTACGTGGCAGTACCAGCACCGTCCATCCTTTATTAATGCGGTACATTGTATCAGTCAAAGTCAAGCATAATGGTGTCATCACAATTCACTCGTGTGGTGATGTAATCGCTTATGCAATAATGCAATACAAGTTCTCATTTACATGGGCTTTTTGTCATCAAATTATGAAAAAAAATTTGATATTTTTTTCGTCGAATTTTAATTTATTATAATTTTTACTCTGATTTTTTAAAATTACTATAATTATATTTTGTAATTTAATTTATTTTACTAAATATTCATTAGCGTATTGCCGATTGAAAATAATATGTCAATTGAAATACTAATTAGCATATCGTCAGATTTTGATTACCAAACTCTTAGTCTTTTGACATTTTTGTCATCAAATTTTAATTAATTTATTATAGTTTTTTATCTCAAACTTTTAAAATTATTAGCATCATATCTTATAATCTAATTTATTTACTAAATATTAATTAATATATCACTGATTGAAAATAATATGTCGTTTGAATTATTGTCGTGTTATCAATCATAATATTATCATACTAGTTTTGTGTTACTGATATATACATATGAGCTAGGCTGGTATACTATCAGTAGCACGGAGATCTCCGTGCTACCAAATTATTTCCAATGATGCGGCTTCCAAATCGACGATCGGTTCTGTAAAACTTGATCTATACTATTAAAAGTATTTGAAAACTAAATTTTATAAATTTTCGGCATCATTTACGTATCGAACTAGCAGTCTAAAAATGAACGGCTGAAAATAAAAATCTTATAAAAAAATGATCATAAAAGACTTGAATTTAAGAACATAAATACTGATCTTACTCTAAATAATGAAAAAAAAATTTCTATAAAAACTTCATTAAATTTGAATTATTTTATACCGTTAAATTTACAAACGCATCATATCTGCCATTAAAATTGTCAATTTTGAGACCCTTTAATCACTAGTCAAATAATGTCGAAAAATTATGAAATTTAATTTTTAAATACTTTTAATATTGTAGATCAAGTCTAAGAGAGCCGATCGTCGATTTGGAACTCACATCATTGAAAACAACTTGGTAGTACGGAGGCCTCCATACTATTCGATAGTATACCAGTAAGAGCGCGCATGGTTTCGAGTTTTGCCCTATAGATCCTTTGGTGTAGCACTTTACCCTACATAGCACTTAGCTCTCACACTTCTAGTTAGTATTCGCTCGATACAATTGCAACGACCAATTCTTGGCAAGCAACAATAACTCGTTGCCCAAACAAATATGCACTTAGCTCTCACACTTCTAGTTAGTATTCGGCTATGATACCAATTGCAACGACCCAACTCGCTAGCAACAATAACTCGTTGGGCCCAAACAACCGGCCCAAAATGCTTAAGTCCAGTTATTATTTCTAGCGTGCAGATCTTATATAAATTGATCGGAATCAGTATCCCATCCAATGTGAAATTATTGGGACGTTACGTAAATAATAAAATAATAAAATTATAAGATTCAGCTCCTGCGAAAGTCAAAAGACATAAATCAAAATAAATAGTGTTGATCGTTCATTCAAATTTTCTAACGTTAGAAATTGACGAAAAATAAACACTCCATTAATTGCTTCTAAAATTCATAAACATATAAATGTCTAATTTTAAAATCATAAAATCTTTGACATTAATTTTTATTAAATTAAGTTCTCTACCATTGGGTCTTTTGAACTACTTAATCCTCAGTTTTTAGGTTTTTAAAATGCATAATTTTTTATACATAAACTTTTAAATGTTACATAACGTATATATCGAATTAAACTTTAATTTAAGACATGAATGATCAAATACCAAGTATAGCGTACGTATGTATACATGGAGTACAGGAAATAGTTATTATAAATGGTTTAGATATCCAAATATAATACATTATATATATTTTAAATAAGAAAGTCCCACAATTTTTTAAAGACCCACTATGTTAATTTTATTTGGATACATTATTTTTTAATAAAAATACTTTTTCTTGGCATTATGTAATTTTTTTTAATACCTGTGTTGCATCATTGCATGATAATGGCTCTCAAAGCCTCTCTATCTGTGACACCCCAATAGTCCCACATCGGATGGGAATGTGGTTGTCATTGGGTTTATATGAGACTTAGACACTAGTAATAATAACTGGGCTTAAGCATTTTGGGCCGGTGGTTGGGCCCAACGAGTTATTATTGCTAGTGGACCGGGTCGTTTCATTTGGTATCAGAATAGCTGAACCGGTCGAAACGAGCTATTGGACTGCTATGATCGGAGTCCGATACATACCAGACCCAGCCCACTAGCAACAATAACTCGTTGGGCTGGGTCGTTACATTTGGTATCAGAGCCGGTTCACCGGCTGGACATGTGAGGCGAGTCTTGGCTGAGCCAGGGTTTGGATGACGGGCTAGCGAGACGAGTCTCACATAGTCTGGTGATCTTGGGTTGTGTGTGTGATTGGACTGACGAGGACGTCAGGACCTTAACGGGGAGAGTCTGTGACACCTCAATAGTCCCACATCGGATAGGAATGTGGTTGTCATTGGGTTTATATGAGACTTAGACACTAGTAATAATAACTGAGCTTAAGCATTTTGGGCCGGTGGTTGGGCCCAACGAGTTATTATTGCTAGTGGGCTGGATCGTTTCACTAACTTTAATGCTATAATAAAATAAAATATCAAACTATAATGCAGATGATATTATGATTTTAAAATTTTAATTTATTATAATTTCTGACTCGAATCTTCAAAATGTCTGCAATCAAGTTCGATAATGCAATTTTATTGATTGAATATTGATGAATCGTCAATATAAAAGAGATATAGCAGTATAGTGATTGGTGATGTGCTGATAATTAAGATATTATATTACTTTTATGTTAGTGATTCGCTAACATTTAATTAGCTAAATTGCATTGTGGGACTTAATTGTAATAATTTTAAAAATTTAAGCCAAAAAGTATAATAAATTAAAATTTGAGAACTAAGGTGTCATCTACCTCATAATTTGAAAATGTATATAAAGTGGAACGTTACACCTCCCTATCATTTTAGGCTTTTGGATTAATTTGGATTCTTTAATTAGAGTCTCTCTACTATATTTTGAGTATGATCGTTTTCGTAAGTATAAATTATTTTCAGTAATAGAGCTTTCAAATCGATGATCTATACCGTTAAATATTATCTACAATATTTAAAATTTTTGAAAATCAAATTTCATAATTTTTTTATATTATTTACCTTACGATTAAAAGATTTTAAAGTTGATTTTTTTTTACTAGTTTAACAGTGCAAAAGAATCAAAATCGAGAACTAGGCTACTATGCTATTAATAGCAGCAAGTCATTGGTGCTACCAAGTTTTTAGCCATTGGATTGAGAGATGTGCGGTTAGGATGATGTGGGCCCCTAGGGTTAAGTGAGTGGTTGGTTGAATAGTATGATCTAACGGATGAAAATCATTAAAGGGGTGGATCTAACGGCGGAAAACTTGGTAGCACCGAGTGCTTCGTACTATTGATAGCATAGCAGTCGGACTCGAATTTTAGATAGAAAATTATATTCACTATCTAGATAAAGATCAATAACTCCGATCATAAATTGAAATATCTGATCATCCATCTTTAAGATATCGTTCGATTTTAACAGTTCGTTTATACCAGCTCGATGAAATTTATTATGATTTCGAAAAATTATAAAATTTATTTTCTAGAAATTTTAAATACTATAGATTATATTTAACGGTGTGAATCATCGATTCAGAAGCACCATCGTTAAAATTAACTTATGGATACGAAGAATTCGGTACTCATAAGAGTATAGTAGCCGCCCTACTCTTTTAATCTACCAAACACGACCACGTCAAGTCAAATTAAATTAGTCATCTATACTTTGGGTCTTTGTTTGTGGACACTTTTGAAGGCACCAACCAATAGGGCCACTTAATTTCTTTCTTAAAAAAAAAAAAAACTTTTTTGAAGAATTGCTTTGTGGATTAATGGAGAACACAAAAGATTTGCTTTATAAGATGTAATTTTCATGCCTTTTTTTGGGTATTATAAAAATAAAAGTTTTTAAAGGGAAAAAAAGAAACTATAACGTTGGTTTGAGCAAAAGGGCGTTTCATGGCACATGATTGTGACATATTTCTTAATCTATTAACTCTATATTTTTTTTCAATAATTTTATTGACGTGATGCTATTTTCTTATTTTTAGAGTTTTTTTTCTTTTTTTTTTCTTCTCATTTAGCTTCAGTCCATCACTCTTTTATTCCACGTCACTTTATCTTTTCCTTTCTATATAACTCTTCATTCTTCTCTATAGCCACCACGATCATTTATAAAGAAGACACTACAGACCCTTTTAATCCAAGCCATTAAAATTCTCCATCTTTACCGACCGTCCCTAGAGCAAGTGGCAAAGGGTTTGGTGGTTGGTACCTGAGACCCAAGTTCGAATCCTAGTTGATTCACATTTCCAGCTAAGTTTATTTCTAAATGAAATAAACGGCGTAGCGTCTTACCTATCTATCTCTCAAAAAAAAAAAAAAGAAAAAAAAATCTCCATTTTTCTTTCTCATCTCATGTCCTTCCATCTTTCTTCATCTACATAACTCTCCATTCTTCTCCATAACCACCACAAATATTTATAAAGTTATTCTAGAGAATTTATTAGTAATATTTATCTATCACCACTTTATCTCTCTCTACGAATAACTCAAAATTTTTTGCTAGATCTCACTCACCGTTCAAAATCACCTCAAATTGATAGGGTTTCGCATCATTTTATATTAATTTCATCTTTGATCAATTTAATTTTTGATGCTATTAATTTCTATAACGTTCCTATCAGATTATTGATCGTCTTTTTTGTAGACTATTTAAATTAATATTCTTTACTTGATATTTTGAGTATTATTTTTTATTTATTTGATGACTATATATTTCAAATTTATTTTTTCAGACTATCATCGATGATCAATGATTATATAAAATATAATTATTTTAATAATAGCTATCCGTCGCATCGCGTAGATTACTATACTAGTGAAAATAATTATCTAATATATAAAGCTTGGACCGAAAGAAAAGAAAAGAAAGTAATGCATATGTGTATCCTTTTCAGTATTGAGATAAAAAAAAAAAAACTATACAAAAATCAATCGTTTTGATAATTGCTTTATATTTTCAACTAAATTTATTTTTGTAAAAAATAAATAAAATGAATAGCATGCCATATTTTTTCTAAAAAATAAAACACCAAAAATACCGAAGACCAAAAGCCCTTTTTTGGCCCGGCTGGATTTCAGGTATTGATGTTTGGTTCTTTGAAAAAGCAATAATAATAATAATAATAATAATAATAATAATAATAATTTATGAATTTTTTAAAAATTTTCATCCATTTGATTCGAAGAAAAGCAGTGTGACGCTGCAACTTCCCAGGGGTCACCCATCCTAAGACTACTCCCATTCTATCACGCTTAACTCTCTTACTTGGATGTTATACAATCTTGGATGCTTGATTAAATTTAGCCCTATTATATCTTATATATAGGACTAAATGGGGTCTCACAATCTCCCCTCCTTTAAGCCCTGACGTCTTCGTCAGGCTCAGGTCTTGCCACCACCCAAAATACTTAAACCGGGTTAAGAGTTTAGCCCTATTATATCTTATATATAGGACTAACTGGGGTCTCACAATCTCCCCTCCTTTAAGCCCTGACGTCCTCGTCAGGCTCAGACTCACAAGTACCAGGCGATGTGAGACTCGTCTCGCTAGCTCGTCATCCAGACCCTGGCTCAGACTCATCTCACACTTCCGGTTAGATTGACCGATACCATATGTGACGCTCCAACTTCCCAGGGGGTCACACATCCTAGGACTACTCCCGTCCTAGCACGCTTAACTCTCTTAATCACTTGGGTCTTGCCACTACCCAAAATGCTTAAGCCGGGTTAAAAGTTTAGCCCTATTATATCTTATATATAGGACTAACTGGGGTCTCACAAACAGGCATTTTTAAAAATCTGTTTTTCATATTTCATGAAAAGTTAGCTTTTTTTTTTTGTTTTCTTTCTAGAATGAAAATATTAATTTTTCATAAAATATGGAAAAAATATTTCATAAAAGTACGTTTTTCTTAAAATCGAACGGACGAAAAACTGAAAAAATAACTTTTCATGAAAATACTTTTTTCTCAAAAAATTACTTTTCGTACTTTTTGGAGAAACCAAACAACCCCCGATGAGTAGAACTGGTTAAAAAAGCATTAATGATTTTTATTCTATAATTTTCTATTAAAAGCATAATCGAAGTCTCTAAATAAATTTTTATAGTTTTATTATTGTGTTTAGTGGTTGGAAAAAGAATCAGCATGAGTGGAATTTTGAAAATCAATTTTTAAAAAAGATACATAATAATGTATGACTCCACTTTTCCACAATATTTATTTTTGTTCAAGTAATAGATTCTAATCAATTAAAAGAAAAAAAACAAAAAAAAATCTCCTGATGAATGCATAGATTATTTTGATTTACTTTACAGAGCTTTAAAATACAGAAAAACTTCAAAAAATTTGTCCTGTAGTTTCGTACTTTCTCACTTTAGTACCATGTGATTTAAAGTGTATCAATTTGTTTCCCTATGATTTCGTTTTTATCTTTTCGGTATCTTTTTCATTAATATTTCGTTAAATTATATACAAAAAGCTTCAGATGCCCATTTAAATTTATTGAATATTCACTTTAATACCCTTTAATTTTAACTTTGTCACTGATTTAAGAAAAAAAAATTGATAATAAAAAAGAAAAACCAAACCACAAGGGAGCAAATTGATACACTTTAAACCACTGGGTACTAAAGTGAGAAAGTGTGAAATCACATGTGTGTTTTTTGAAGTTTTTCCTTAAAATAATTTTAAATTTATTGAGTTTTTTAAAGCATCAAAGTGAGTACGTTTGATTATAAAAACTCTAGATTTCAAACTTTATACAATCAATTTTGGTAGCAAATCTCAAAAATAGTGTTATTTACATAAAAATACATGAATTTTAAATTCTCTACACCTGCTCTATATTACTGCCTTTTTTTAAAAAAAAAAATTATTGTTCTTTTTTTTTTTTTTTTTTTTTTTATTTCATTTAGAAATAAAATTATCTAGAAATGTAAATCAACTAGGATTCGAACTTGGGTCACTGGTACCAACCACCAAGCTGTTTGCCATTTACTCTAGAAACGGTCGGTAAAAATAATAATAATAATAATAATAATATATATATATATATATATATATATATATATATATATAGGCTACTATACTATTATGAGTATTGGAGCCATCGTACTCATAACTTTTTGGCCGTTGAGATGAAAAAATGTGAGGCTAGGATGAGAGTGATTACGGTTAGATTGATAGTGGGCCCTCTAGGGTTGAGTAGGTGGTTGGTTGAATAGTATAATCTAACGGGCAAAAATGATTAAGGGGTGGATCAAATGGCCAAAAAGTTATGAGTACAAGAGCCTCTATACTCATAAAAGTATAGTTGCCGGACTCTATATATATATATATATATATTATTGTTATCAAAGATAGTTGAGGACAAAGGTTATTTCATATAGTTTAACATGAGAAATATCTTCAAAAATGCTTAATTTGTTTGGCAGTGACACTATAATAAGTTTATATGTGACAATGCTTTGTTTTGGTAGAATTAGGGTTTGGCGAGACAGCGAAAAGATTTTTGTAAGGTTACGTGATCTACCTTCTATTGTTTTGTTTCTTTTAACATTTTGTTCTGTCTTTCTTTTCTTTCCTTCTTTTCAGCTTTTCATTTCCCACATGTCTTAGTTGTCTTACTGTTGTAGGTAAGTTTATTTTTTAAATGAATGAAGTGGATAGCATGTTATTTTTTTTAAAAAAAAAATCTTATTGATATGACAATGATCGCCATTAAGGGACCGTTTGGTTGGATGTAATTATAAATACAATGTAGTTAGGGGTGCATGCGATTAGAAATACATCAGTTATAATTACATGAATTATGTTTGATTGGATGTAGTAGAAAGCGCTGCAAGTATAAATAATTTGTTTGTTTGCATGTAGTTGAGAAATAATTTTTAAAATTTTATTATTTTATATATATGATGGGTGAGATTACCTCCAATGTAAAAAAGAAAATTAATTTTTGTTTAAAAAATATTGAGGAGGTAAGTATACATTTTATTTAAAGTTACTCTCTCCAACTGCTGTAGTTGGAACTACGGTCAATTTGGGCGTAGTTCGACTAGCGATTAGCCTCTCTCTTGCGGTTAAATGCTCTGGAGTTAACTACATCAAACCAAACACGAAATTTACATTTACATACGATAATCGTTCAGTAGTTAACTACATACGACCAAACTACTTAAATGGCCAAAAATGGTACTAAATCTCATCACCATTCATAAATATATAATATCCCCAACAAACTATGCTGCAATTAATGGTTGAAAATTTTATTAGGTACTAAGGCCTAAATTGAGATTGAATTATTAATGTTTTTTTGTTTTAAAAGATCCAAATAATTCAAAAGGGCTTTCAATCACTCCACCAACGCTACAAATTATAGTCAAGAAATAGCCACTATACTGCAAGAACACGTGCGCTTAACAAACACTTAACAAAAAATAAGGATAAGCATCAGATACCATTCCTGTGGTTTCGCACTTTCTCACTTTAATATCCTATGGTTTAAAGTGTATCCGGTTAGTATTCTGTGGTTTGATTTTATTTTTTCGTCAACTTCTCTGTTAATATTTCGTTAAATTATTTATAAAAAATTTCAGATGCTCGACCCAGATTTATTGAATATTTACTTTAGTACTCTTTTAGTTTTAACTTTGTCACTGATTTAGCGAAAAAAAAATAGTGAAATCGATAATAAAAAGATAAAAATAAAACCACATGACACTAAATTGATACACTTCAAAACACAAGGTACTACAATGAGAAAGTGTGAAACCACAGGAATGGTATTTAAAGTTTTCCAAAAAATAATAGTGATGCTTTAAAGCGTTTGCAAAAATATCTAACGATGCTTTATTAGCAATGTTTAATTACAATGTCGACACAAGCTAAATATAAGAGGCCTTAAGCAAAGCATCGTCTAAAAAGCATTGGTAGAACTAGATTGCAATTTTCATCATAATTTTACCGTATCGAAGCGAAAAAGATTAAAAGCAATTTTGAAAACTTATCAAAATATAAAACAAGTGATTTTGAATATCACAGTTCCAAGCTAAGCCTATACTAGAGTTAAAATATTATAAATTTTAATTTTAGGGGGGACCAAATTAATTTTTTTTTAAATAAAACTTGTGTCACAATTATTTTCCGAATTCTTTGGCTCTTTTCTTTTAACTTGCGTGTTTGGTTCGAAGTCGGAATCGGAATCGGAATCGAAATAAGCCGGAATCGGAATCAGAATGACTAATTAGTCATTACCTAATTCTGTTTGGTTCATCACCTGAATCGAAATTGGAGTAAATCATTTCCATTATCGGTGTTTGGTTCAGGTAGATATATATATAAAAAAAAATAATTTAATTTATATAATAACATTAACTTTATAATTAATATATTAATTTAAATGCAAACTGAAAATTAAATATTAAAAATTTATATCAAAATTTTGAAATAATATCAAAATTTTAAATCTTTTTTTTAAAAAAATAAACTTTGAAGTTGAGTGGATAAGTCAAAATATAAAACGAAAAGTTTATTTAATCAAAGTCAAACTTAAAATTACAAAATAAATTTTAATTTGAATCCCTAAATTTAAATTAAGTTTTAAATAAAATTTGAATAAAATTTTATTTAAATTAAATTTTAATTTAAATTCAAATTCATAAGCTAGATTCGAAATACTTGATTAAATTTTAATTTTGAATTCAAGTTCAAATTAAAATTTAAAATTATATATTTTAATTTCTAAATTTAAACTCATATTTTAATTAAAAAAGTTAAAAAATATTCATTCCACCCTGATTCAATTTTCAATCCGACCTCTTAGGCCGGATTGGAAAAAAAAAGGCGATTGAGAAATTCCCATTCCACTCGGAAATCGAAATCGGAGCAGGACTCCGCGTACCAAATACTCACAAACGGATTCACCTATTCCAATTCCGATTCCGATTCCAGGGGTTAAAAATAAGTGAACCAAACGCACCCTTATATTCTTACTCTTCAGTGAGTACATTGTCACTACTGTTGCTAAACATTAATAGGCGACCGGTAAACTTGACAAAATCTTTTTCTTACTCTTTGTTGTTAAATTTTTTCTTGCAAAATCTAAATCTTGCGTCTCCAATCTTAACTCCTCAATTAATTTGTCCCTGTCAAAGAGCTAACCCAAAACCTCAATTAGTTAATTAATTGTGACACTTTGAAAATCCTTTGTTTACATGCCTCTCTTGAGATCCATGCATGTGGGTCTATTTGAAGTGGACATGAAAGCCTCTCTCTCTTTGAAGTGGACATGCCCTAAACCCTAAACCCTGAACCCTAAACCCTGAGTTTTTGTTTAGATGTCCTTTTCTTAAGATCCATGTGGGTCTTTTTCAAGTGGATATGAATGCACCTCTCTCTTTGAACATTATGGAGAATAGATAGCACCTTCTCAAGGCACCTAGGGATATTCCTATAGGTAGCGTTTGGATTAGGGATACGGAACGGAATAACCCTTTATTCCTCTCTTTATATTCAAATACTAATATTTTATTCGAGAATAATAGTTCTCGAATATCTGAAATAAGCTGTTATAATTATTCTCACCAACACCTTTATTTTCTATATAAAACTATTCATTATTTTTTTTATTTTATATTATCTATCCAAACGCTATTTTTTTTATCCCTGAAAATAATCCAATTTTCATCCAAATGTTATTGTTCTTATCCCTATATACTTGTACCTATTTCTGTAATAACTAGTTCTTACTTATACCCGAACCAAACGGTGCCATAGTAAAATGCTGCCTGTACATCTACTTTGTAAATCTTACACATCCTCAGTTTTAAAATTCACTAAATTTTTATTAAATTTTAGTAAATAAAAAATAAAAAAAGAATTAAGGAGACAAGCAGCAAGTGATGACCCTTGGATTGGAAGGATGTATGATTTAAATTATATATCTAATCAAGGTGTGTAACCAGAAAAAAAAAAAAAAAAAAAAAAAAAAAAAAAAAACTAACCTTAGTGCTGAGATCTCCAACTAAACCTCGTTGAAGAGTTCACAATTTGTTTCTGGATGTCAGTTCTGTCTCTATTCAAATATTATAATTTTTTTTTCATAATTTAATAATGAACTATTAGATGGAAGCTGTAATAAACCGACTTTTTATCTGGATGGAATTTGACCTTCGATTTTAAACGTTATTGTGCGTAAATGGATCACAAAGCACACGTCAAATTTCAGGCGAAACCGAGCTAAAACGGAAAAGTTACGCGACCCGGAAGTTCGACTTAAAGTGAATACCGGAAGTCCCGTAAACCGCACCGGAACTCCGCCGGGACCCACGAACTGTCCCGGAACTCACCGACTCGTGTCACGACTCACCCGCTGCTATAAAACACTCCTATTTGGATGTTTTGGCAGCAAACACAAGATAACACTACAATACAATTATCGTCGGATAATTATACGAATACAGGTTCCCGGAAGTGTCTATTTCGACATCGGAACCTACCGTCGCTCACTCGTCATTTCTAAACCCTCGAAATGACGCGGGTGATCAGCCAACAAAGCTTAGCGACACTACAACGACTCGCGAGGCACCGTCGGAAGGATTTCGAACCAAACCCGCGTTCCGTCGAAGGATTTCGCCGAGAAACGCACCGGAAATCAATTTTCGGGCTCCACGAGAGCTTGGGACCTTGGACGATCGGTCAAAGGCTATCCATCGCCACGCGTCTTTGCCAACGACTAGAAGGTGTACAATTGCATAAAACCCCTCACGTTACACGAAATCGCATTATTTCATGCGATTTCGGGGGTTTTATGGTCCGACAGCGTAAACCGAAGGTCAAACAGACCAACCAAGACACCTGCTGAAAGGTCTCGGCGTGCCAGAGACCGCGCTCACCTTTCGGAGCAATTTCGGACACTGTAGAGGGTGAGGGAGCGACACGAAAATCTGAAAACAGCGCGCACTGCATGATAAACATGCAAAATCTCGCTAACCAGGAACCCGTTGACCTTAATTGAGGTGACCACTGTGATCGTCACTGACAGACGATCACCGTGCTCCCCTCTGGAGGCACCAGAACAGCCTCGGGTCTCCGAAATAGCGCGCGCAAGCCGACACAGCAGCCAGAAAGGCCCGGAAAGGGCCGACTTTGCCAAATCAGCAGATCGGGGTCTTCCCGACCAAAACCAAGGGGAAGCTCTAACCCGAGAGGAAGAAGGAAGGGCCGATCTCCTCCGTCGCGCCTCCGGCCGCCTCCCTCCGCCGGCCAGGACCTTCCTCGGACTTCTCCGACCCGGCGCTCCCATCCCCGGCTGGACCGACCGCCGCCAGGTCGCCGGCGGCCAACCCTAGCTCTCCCTGTCAGGTGAGCAGTAGTTTTGTAGACAGCATGCTAGTCTAGGGTTTGTGCACGATTCCCGAGGCTACAGTAGGTCTTTTTGACCTCGTGAGGTGAGCACGGTCATCGCCTTTTCGTGCTGAACGCGATGCTCACCTCCGTTTAGAGTTTCGATGCCTCGATTAGCGGAAAAAGTGTACTTTACGCGCTGTGCGCAGTGTTTACAGAACTTCACGTCGCTCGTGCGAGTTCTACAGTGACCGAAAGTGCTCCGAAGGGTGAGCACGGTCTCCGGCACGCTGAAACCTTCCAGTGACTGCGATGGCTCGATTTATTGAGCATCGGTTTGCGTGCACGGCCTATAATAACCCTAGTTTTACATGAAATGATGCGATTTCATGATTGTACAGGGGCTTTTATGCAATTGTGGATTTTATGGTCGCTTTATACAGCGTGTACGTCTTTGTGGGTAACCTCTGGGTGTTGTCCAAGGCCCAGGACTTTACGAGAAAATCGAAGTGATTTTCGGTGCGTTTGTGCGAAATTCGTCGACGGAACGTAGTTTCGACTCGGATTTCTTCCGACAACTGTTGTAGGGTATTTGCGATGTCGCCGAGCCTTGTTGGCTGGTCACCCGCGTCGTTTCAAGAGTTCGGAAACGACGGGTGAGCGACGGTGGGGTTCCGGTACAGTTTTCGGAAGTTTCGGGTGCTTCGGCAATCGGTTTTGGGAAACCGATTCCCGTGGGTTCTTTAGTGGAGCTTTATGAATAGTAGTACTTGTGTTGGTGGGTTAGATGCTAACCCGGTGGACCCTCTCGTAGGTCTAGTTGCTTCGCTTCTACAGTCGACAGATCTTCTACAGTGTACAGGTGGGTATCTCGACTCGCTGTCCGTTCAGTGGTGCACGCTGGTGACGTTCCTTCCACCTTACTGTTTATATCGTTATCGTAGATATATCGTGCATCTTTACAGTATTGCTCTACTCAGTGTTTCCATGCTTAGTACCATGTGTAGGAGTAGAGTAGTTGCTTCTTGTCAGCCTATGACATCAGTGACATGTTCGGTCAGTTTACTTCAGTAGTACTTGTATACAGTTGAGAGGATGTTGAGTTGTTCCATCCTAGTTGACCTGATTGGTCGGTTCTAGTACTTCCTTACAGTTTGACGACCCATACGGTCGATGCGCAGAGCGAGGATTGTGGTTGCGACGTTTGGCTATTGAGCATATCAACATCGATCGCCGAGACACACGCATTTCACGAACACCGGGTCTGCCACCGCAAGAGGGTGTTCTTTTCCCGAAAAGTGGTTTGGGACTGGTCATTGGACTTGCCAACCCGTGAGCCCAATGGTCGATCTTGGGTTATATGCACTCGTGGCCCAGTCGATCGATGCGGGTTTGTACACGGGTAGAGTGACGGTGGGCATAGGCCTGAGGTCTGCGGACCAATAGGGCAGTTTACAGATTGGATACTTTTGTGTTTTCATACCGTTGATGCATATTACAGTAGCTGTTGTTTCATATCTATTTATATCTCTCTCCTTTACTTGTTTATCATAGCTACTGTACTACTATCTTCTCCACTTGTGTTTATCTCCGCGAGGTATCCACTAGGTGGGGGAGACATGTTTACATGTTCTCACCCCTCGCCTTCTTTCCCGGTGACGTTGCAGGAGTCAGTGGGACAGCTGGTGAGGAGCGGGTCTAGTTCGCGATTTAGCTCCGTCCCTTCATTGGTTATTTCTTACCTTATCCTTTGCATGACTTAGACTTTTATTATGGTTCAGTTCAGTACCTTCTTTTGGATTTGAGATGTTTAGTTGCTTTATGTTGTAATAAAAGAATATGGTTTTTATGTGATCAAAATGGTTTTCTACCCCTCGTGGTAGCGTGGCTTTTAAAAGAATAGGTTAATTTCCTTGTGGGAAAGCAGTTTCAAGGGTTTTCTTACATTACATATCAGCTTATACATCTCTTCGTTGTGTACCTGTGTGAATGGTGGAATGAATGTTATCATCTGTGTTATGTTCATTTGTTTGTGGTTGTTTCCTGGTAGTTTACTACACTCTGTACATGTGCGACGCCGTGCAAATACAGGGGAGACTCTGTCCGTTTGTACAGTGGACTCCCTATATTTGTGGCGGATCTGGCATACCTTGGGCTCAAGTTTTCAAAAAAAAAAATTTCGCTGTATTTTTCACTTACTTAATAACCCCGGAATATACTTTCGAAGCATGTACGCGACGGCCGGAGGGCGTCGGGGCGGCTACAGATCGGCGCCGGAGGTTGGGGAGGATGCCATGCTCCCTCCGATGGGCGGTGGTGTGAAGCCGAGGGCACAACCTCGTGCACAAGCCCGAGCAGCGGCCGCTCCTCCACGGCGGCGGCGACGTACGGGGATGCGGGAAGGTGCCGCGAGGTTGCTCGGGACCGAGGAAGGACGGTGCAACTCTCCTTAGGCGATGGCGGCGCTCGGATCCTACTCCTTCCCGAGCTCGGCCTGGGTGGAGCAACAATGGTCGCAGGCGGCTTCTGCGGCTCCGGCGACCCTCGGAGACGACATGGATGGCCGGAGGGGCGCGCCTCTGGGTGGATCTTGCCGAGGAAAGGTCAGATCCAGACCATGGAGTCTCTCCTTGCCTTCTGTGGTTTTCCCGGCCAACAAGTGGAGATGAGGAGGATGTAGAGGGAAATCCGGGCTCGGGGATGCTTTTCCGGCGGCCGGAGTAGCCGCCGGAGGTCGGGGATGCGCGCACGGAGTGGCGGAGGTCTTTGGAGGCGTTTGGAACTGCTGGGGGGAAGTGGAAGAGGCTAGGGTTAGGGTTTGCTTCATGAAAACCCTAATGCCACATATTATACTATGGGCAACTTTGCATATAAGCCCTCCTTAGCTTGAAATTTCAATTCCAGTCCCTGCCATTAGTTGGATCTTGCACCAAGGACCCTCCACATTCGAAATCTCGCGTTTCGACGCATAAAATATTGGAACTTTTCGCTTTTCGCCGTTTTGCCATTTTAACCCCTCAGCGATCATCTCGCATTTCCCGTAGATCGTCCGTCGGATTTCCGATCGGATCGCGCCAGCGCGTTCAGCACGTCGCGAACATTGAATCTAGCATCTTACTTCGTTCGATTTGATTTCAGATTCGCGAAGTACCCATTCTCCTATTCTTTCTCCAAAATCTCCAATTATATAATTATATATATATATATATATATATATATATATATATATATATATATATATATATATATATATATATATATAATCGGTGAGCTACCAATGCTTTTAAAAGACAAATTCATTGGATCGAGGAGACAAAGCAAGTAGGAAGCCTATGTTTAGAGTTCTGTACGCTCGGGAACCCTTCTTTACTTCCCGGTTCCACGAAACGCCGGAGTTACTATTCACTTTAAGTCGAACTTCCGGGTCGCGTAACTTTTCCGTTTTAGCTCGGTTTCGCCTGAAATTTGACGTGTGCTCTTGTGATCCATTTACGCACAATAACGTTTAAAATCAAATGTCAATATATATATATATATATATATATATATATATATATATATATATATATATATATAATCGAGTTCCTATGCTTTAAAAGACGGGTTGGTGCTTGTAAGTTTTTAGCCCTTGAATTAATAAATAATGTGTGGGTTAGGATTTACGCGGGCCCCATTTATTGTGTTTGGACCCAATCAACTTTCAAATAAGGAAAGGATAGGACTACGGTCTCAACCATACAATACGAGGGTACACATTCCAACCCAAACCTACGGATCACGATTCATTGGAATCATATCCATTACAACTTGCGGACAAAGACAGTCCCTCAACCAGGATTATCCAATCTCGACTTGCCAATTAGGGGATAACATTTCATCCTTCAGAATACTAGGTCCACTCAACCTTAGTCCGCAAAGTAGTCACCAACTCGACTACATCAATAGTTCACGTAGAAGAGACACGAGTCAAAACTCTCACCTTGGAGACCACAGTCTCACTCTAGTTTCCACACAAACTGTCAAAACCTCGTCAACTGAAAGCCACTTGTGGCATTCGACAGTCCTAGGTCCATGACCTCACTTTTCACCTGACCAGAAGGTCCAACTGACAATACCAACTGAGCTCGACAATTTGTTCGCTCAATAATTTCGATTAAACCAACGTAGGTTCCATGCAAGTCCATTACTTGATGCACAGGATTGCCAATCGCACTAAGCGATGTCAACCACTGGTGATGCTCAACACCTGTCTCCACGAGACCCTGTCGCTGCCGTCCTACGAGGGACCCAAGCGATCGATGTTCCTATATATATATATATATATATATATATATATATATATATATATATATATATATATATATATATATATATATATATATATAAAGAGAGAGATCAAGAGAATGAGCTTTCAGTGGGTAGATGCCACGTAAAAGCATCCTAAGAAAAGGTATTTTTAGTTTCTTGTGAGCCTAGATGATTTAAGAAGATTTGAGGTCGTATGATTAGGTGGAATAGTGTTTGAGACTCAACTAGAGTCAAACCACCAACGGTGACGATAAGTCAGCTGCACAAAACCCGCCTGGGAATAACCCAAGGCTCACTACGTGACCAACGATGACCAACACTCAAGCTTTCTCACAAGACTATCTATAGCGATTGTCTCGCAAGAGAGAGGACACTAACCCAATCCATAAGTCCCAAACAGGAAAAGGATATTTCGTCCTACACCGCAATAGTCCCACATCGGATGAGAATGGGGTTATCATTGGGTTTATAAGGAGACTTAGACACTAGTAATAATAACTGGGCTTAAGCATTTTGGGCCGGTGGTTGGGCCCAACGAGTTATTGTTGCTAGTGGGCTGGGTCATTATATTTGGTATCAGAGCCGGTTCACCAGCTAGACATATGTGGCGAGTCTCGGCTGAGCCGGCGTCTGGATGACGGGCTAGCGAGACAAGTCTCACATAGCCTGGTGATCGTGGGCCGTGTGTGTGATTGGACTGACGAGGACGTCAGGGCCTTAACGGGGGGAGTTTGTGACACCGCAATAGTCCCACATCGGATGGGAATGGGGTTGTCATTGGGTTTATAAGGAGACTTAGACACTAGTAATAATAACTGGGCTTAAGCATTTTGGGCCAGTGGTTGGGCCCAACGAGTTATTATTGCTAGTGGGCTGGGTCGTTATAGAAGCAAAACTAATAAGTGGTAACAGATTATGACCTTCCCCAATTTGACATTGTTGAACATCTCCCACTAAAATTTTATCCACTACATGTAGCATGCACTGCCTTTTTTTAATATATATATATATATATATATATATATATATATATATATAGAGTAGATCTTAAACTCACTACTATGCTATAAGGTTTTCACTCATCTCGATGGATGGAGGGTGGGATTTAAACCCCACCTAAAAGGCTCTCTTGTGTTAAGCCCAATAGAGCATTACTCTCTCTCCTCTTTTCTTTTTCTTTTCTTTTTTTTTTTTTTCCTCTCTCTCCCCAATCTCTCTCCCTCTCCTTTCTCTCTCTCTAAATCTCCCTCTCCTATGGACCACCGCGGTTCATCCGTTCGCCGCCGGAGAAGAGATTATCCTTTGAAGGTACGCTCTTAGCCGCTTTCCTCTCGTCCTCGCCTCCCTCCTTGCGCCGTGTGCCACACTTCCCGCCGTCGCGTGTCCGTGCGTGTGTGCACCCACCGGTCCACTGCACGGAAGAAAAAAAAAGAAAAAGAAAAAAACTGGAAGCAAAAGAAAAAAAAAAAATTGGATGTGATGTTGTATTTTTTGGATGTTGTATTTTGATATATTTTGTGATGTTTAAAATACTTTGGATATTTTGTTTTCAACGTATTTGTGTGGATGTTGTAATTTATTTGGAATGTTCGATGTTGTACTTTGTTTTCAATGTTGAATGCTCAATTTGAATGTGTAATGTACTTTGAATGTTCAAATATTAGATTTAGATGTATAATGTATTTGTGTGGGTGTTGTAATTTATTTGGAATTGTTGGATGGATGTTCAAATAATCTCTTCTTCGGGCGGCGAACGGATGAACCGCGGTGGTCCACAGGAGAGGGAGATTTAGAGATAGAGAAAGGGAGAGGGACAGAGATTGGAGGGAGAGGAGAAGGGAAAAAAAAAAAAAAAAAAAAAAAGAAAAGAGGAGAGAGAGAGAGTAGTGCTCTGTTAAGTTTAACGGGCTTAACACAGTAGACCCTTTTTAAGTGGGGTTTAAATCCCAGCCCTCCATCCATCAAGATGGAGGGTGGAAAATATATATAGATATATATATATATATATATATATATATATATATATATATATATATATATATATATAATTGAGCTTCTATGCTTTTAAACGTATCCAGTCATTGATGCTGGTAAGTCTTTAGCAGTTGGATTAATATATGTGCGGTTAGGATGATGTGGGCTCCTGGTTGGTTGAATAGTATAATCTAACGAATGAAAATGATCAAAGATATAGATCTAATGGTAAAAAATTCACACGCACCAAGTGCTTGGTGCTTTTACAAGCACCATAACGGACTCTATATATATATATATATATATATATATATATATATATATATATATATATATATATATATATATATATATATATATATATATATATATATACACTACAAAAAATGTTATATTTAAGGACGTTATTTTATATATTTAATGATGCTTAAAAGCGTTCCAATTTAATCCAACGTCACTTTTGAAAGCGTCGGCCAAAGCGTCGGCAAATGAAGAGTCGCCACGTATATATTGACGCTTATACCAAGCGTCGGTAAAATACATTACGACGCTTTAAAGCGTCGGGATATACGCTTTAAAGTGTCCGGATTTTTAACATCCGACGCTTTAAAGCGTCGAAAAATTAAAAATAATAGTAAAATTTATCATCATTTAATAAATTATTTGATATCATATAACGACGCTTTTTGAGGCGTCGGTATTTTCTATATTATAAAAACGTTTGGGGGCGCTTCCCCTAAGCGTCTTCTAAAAAACGTCCTTATATTAACTTTTTTTTATAGTGATATATATAGTAGAGCTAGAATACTTTTAGAAGCACCAATCCATTGGTGCTTCTAATTTTTTAACCCTTTGATCTACTCCTTGATCACTAATACCCCTTGGATCAAATACTATTCCACCTACCACAATGAGAGTATACAAGAATAACTGCATTTAAGCATTTTGGGCCGGTCGTTTAGCCCCAATAAGTTATTATTGTTAACAGATCAAATCGTCATATTGTTAGTTTGTCAAAAAAATTAAAAAAAAAATATTAATATGCCATGAAAAATAAATTTAAAAATAATTAGTTTTAAAGAAAACCAAGCAAACTAAAAACTAAGAAAAAAACCACATACCAGCCCGTTAGTCGGTGGGCAAGTAAGGTTAAAATATTAACTATCCAAAAATTACGAATAAATTTTATCTATATATATAGGACTTGCGGGTATAATGATCCGCTCCGAGGTTATTTAATCAGTCTGTTTATCAGTGTGACGCCCCAACTTCCCAGGGGGTCACCCATCCTAGGACTACTTCCGTCCTAGCACGCTAAACTCTCTTAACCTCTTGGGCCTTGCCACCACCCAAAATGCTTAAGCCGGGTTAAGAGTTTAGTCCTATTATATCTCATATATAGGATTATCTGGGGTCTCACAATCTCCCCACCTTTAAGCCCTGACATCCTCATCAGGCTCAAACTCATAAGTACCAGGCGATGTGAGACTCGTCTCGCTAGTCCGTCATCCAGACCCTGGCTCAGCCGAGACTCATCTCACACTTCCGGCTGGTAATTGGCTCTGATACCATCTGTGACGCCCCAACTTCCCAGGGGGTCACCCATCCTAGGACTACTTCCGTCCTAGCACGCTTAACTCTCTTAACCTCTTGGGCCTTGCCACCACCTAAAATGTTTAAGCCGGGTTAAGAGTTTAGTCCTATTATATCTCATATATAGGACTATCTGGGGTCTCACAATCAGGTCTTTAAAAAAAATAAATAAATAAATAAATAAAAATCCACTCAAGATTGATATGTACATTGTACTCTCCAATAATTAAGATCTAAAAATAGGACATGTGCCCAACTTTAACGGCTAGGGTTATATATATATATATATATATATAGAAGCTACTATCTTATTAATAGCACAAAGTCATTGGTCTTTACCAAGTTTTTAGCCATTGGATTGAGAGGTGTGCGGTTAGGATGATGTGGGCCCACAAGGGTTAAGTGAGTGGTTGGTTGAATAGTATGATCTAACGGGTGAAAATCATCAAAGGGGTGGATCTAACGGCGGAAAACTTGGTAGCACCGAGTGCTTCGTGCTATTGATAGCATAAAAGGACTCTATATATATATATAGAACTAGATTACTATGCTATTAATAGCACCAAGTCATTGGTGCTACTAAGTTTTAAACCATTGGATTGAGAGATGTGTGGTTAGGATGATGTGGTCCCCCTAGGGTTAAGTGGGTGGTCGGTTGAATAGTATGATCTAACGAGTAAAAATCATCAAAGAGATAAATCTAACGGTGGAAAACTTGGTAGCACCAAGTGTTTCGTCTTATTAATAGACATATATATATATATATATATATATATATATATATATATAGGAGTAGGGCTACTATACTATTATGAGTAGTAGACTAGCCTCATAAGTTGTTTTCGATGATAGAGCTTCCGAATCGACGATCCACTCAGATTAAATATGATCTAGAGTATTTAAAACTTCTAGAAAATAAATTTCGTAATTTTTCGAAATCATTTACCTTACGATCAAAAGCTCACAAAATTGACAATTTTTAACTAGATATGGAATACTTGGTAGTTTAACGGTGTAAAAGAATTGAAATAGGTTGAATTTTTGATAGAAAATTCTATTCACTACCTAGATAAAGATCAATAACTCCGATCTTAAATTGAAGGATCCGATCATCTATTTTTAGCACATCGTTCGATTTCGGTCGTTCATTTTATGCCCATTTGATGGACTTTATTATGATTTTGAAAAATTACGAAATTTATTTTCTAGAAGTTTTAAATACTCTAGATCATATTTAACGGAATGGATCGTCGATTCGGAAGCTCTATCATCGAAAACAACTTATGAGTAGTAGGGCTACTAGTCATAATAGTATAGTAACCCTCTCTCTCTCTCTCTCTATATATATATATATATATATTTGAAAAATATAGAAGCAAAAAAAAATTTGTAGATAACCCACATACCAGCCCGTCGGCTCGTGGGCCAGTAAGGGTAAAAATATTGACTATCCAAAAAATAACAAATAAATTTTATCTATATATATATATAGAAGATGCGGGAATAATGATCCGCTCCGAAGTTACTTAATCCATCCGTTTATCAGGTCCTAAAAAAAAAAATAAATAAAAAAGTAAAATCCCCTCAAGATTGATATGTACATTGTACTCTCCAATAATTACGATCTAAGAATAGGACATGTGCCCAACTTTAACGGCTAGGGTTTCCTCACAAGTGTATTAACCCAAAGAGCCCTTGAAAAAGGACAATTATTATATAATTAAAGCTTACCTTTGTACTGTAAAATATGAACACTGATGCATTAAAAAGGGTAAAAATTTGATGAACATAAAAATTAGTTAAAAAAAAAAAAATAGTTTGGAGACTATGCGGATCGGCGCCACGTCGCCGATCCGACGCCATCTTAGTTACTTTTTCTCTCTCTCTAAAAACACATGATTTTTTTGTCTTTCCATTCGCAGTTCGGATCGGCCACGTGGGGCCAATCTGCATAGTCCCGAAACTTATAAGTTTGAGAATTATGCTTATAAAATTTTTGTCCCTAAAAGCTTTATTTTTCATAGTTATTAGATATAAACTTAACAGCATCCAATCTAAAATTATATTATTTATATAGAAATAAAAAAATAAAAAAAAGTTTAAATTGCAAAAAGATAGAAATGTATGAAACTTATTTGAACTATGACCTCTTTTTGATCTGACTCTCTAATTTTTAAAAACTTGAACATGTAAGTTTTTAATTCATTTTATTTGAGTCAGATAATGACTCACAAACTTCAAAATTTAAATGCGTCATTCATTTTTACGGACCTAGTACGCATATGTTATATAAAATATGCAATTACAATTCTACTAAAGTAAGTAATGGATCTAAAATTTGTATGGAAAAAACCAGCAGATGACTTATATATGATAAAATTATGGATAATTGTCTATATACTCCTTATACGTATAGAAATATTCGATTTATCCTTACTTTTTTTTTCTTTCTAAAATACCTCTCGTATGTTCCACCGTTATTGCAAAATACGCCCGCAGTTATTTCTTGTTAAGTTAATCTGAGTTAAACGTGAGTTAAATATCTACTACAGTCAAAAAAAATTTAAAATGCTGATTTTGCCCTTAACTTAAGGACAAATAAGAAAGATTGGTGATGGTAGAGGGATATATTGGAAAAGTCCAAAAGTCAAAATACTTTTTGTGCCCCTGACTTTAAGGGCAAATAAGAAAGACAAAGATGACGAAAGGGCATATTTGAAAGGGCAAAATAGTAATTTTACAGAGATAACAGAGTTAATTAACAGATTTTAACTTTCGGGATATATTAGAAATAGATTAGAACGTAGGAGGGGTATTTTCAATATTAGTCTTCTAAGAGGGGTATATCAGAAAGTCGAAAACTTTTCAGAGACATATAAGCAATTGCCTCATAAAATTAACTAGTTTTGTAGCAAAATCATGCCTATAGAAAGGTTGAACAGGTGAATCAAAAGGGACCAAAGTTCAAGTAAGTTCTATACTATTTGGGATAAAACTTCTGAAGGAAGAGTCCCCATTCTACTATCACGTGTTAGTTTTGTCTTTATCGAGTAATTTGTTCGGTATTTTCTAATACTAAAATTCAAAATTTAAAAAAAAAATTATAAAAGAGAATTATAATTCTTGAATAAAGACAAAACTGATACGTGAATGAATTGGTCAACTCTCATAATTAGGCTCTTTAAAAGATATTTAAATATTTTGGAGGGCGATATCACATCGGTCAATTTTCGACGTAGTTATTATACATAGTTATCATCATCAACTTCAGTTCCAGAAGTATCAGGTAGAGCTTTTATAGGATGCTTCTGGAACAGTTGAGTTGCGCATTGGCCTAGCGTTTGAAAAACTCCATTAACTAAGGCTTAATTCGATACTGAGGCATATTTAACGCTATTAAATAAAATAAAATATTAAAAAAAGTATATAGGGATATACTTCTGCGTTCTCCGATGGTTCTCCGATGGTACCGCAGAAAATATAACGTAACCGACTCATCGCAATATGCGGAACGCAATGTTATGTACGAAAACAAACCGAATATTTTTCCGCACGTAACGCAATTCGCCACAAGGAAAAGCTTCAAATACCACCCCACCCCTATCGTTTCACACTTTCTCACTTTAGTACTCTGTAATTTAACATGTATCAATTTAGTGTTCTGTAGTTTAATTTTTATCTTTTTATTATTGATTTTACTAATTTTTTTCGTTAAATCAATGATAAAGTTAAAACTAAAGGGTACTAAAGTAAATATTCGATAAACCTAGATAGGGTATTTTCAGTTTTTTTTGTATATAATTTAATGAAATATTAACGGATGAAAAGACACTAACTTGATACACTTTAAACCATAGGATACTAAAGTGAGAATGTGCGAAACCACAGGGGTGGTATCCGAAGTTTACCCAAAAAAAAAAAAACTATGGCTTAAAATTCAGGCTTGATGCAGCAGCATATTTCCACCCCTGGATAAACTTCGGATACCACCCCTGTGGTTTCGCACTTTCTCACTTTAGTATCCTATGGTTTAAAGTGCATCAAGTAGCCCTCTTTTGATGGTGGTATATGCTATACGAATCGATTAGGTAAATTGCTGCAGGCATACACAGCGTTTACATACCATAAGCAAAAAACGGTACACAGATAGTCCACATATTTCCACCGATAAATATTACATTAGATCATCAGCCCTTTCAAGCTATTTTCGACAATAAAACATCTAATTCATCGTTAGACATTGTCTACGAGATTAGAACTATCTGAAAATCAAATTTCATAATTTTTCGACGACATCATTTGTCAGTGACCATAGCCTAAAAAAATAACTATTTTACTGGCCGATATATAGTACGTTGATGATAAATTCAATAACATTTTGATAAGAGCAAGATCAGTACTTCTCATTGTTTCTTATGAGATTTTTATTTACTACCAAACAAGTAAATGGGAATCTTGGCTTGGCCATGCTTTTAGATTTTCATTCAATTGGGCCCAAGACATTAGCATCAACAACATAAAATCTCTCTCTAAAAATGGTATCTTAATGAGATGATAATAATAACTGCTCCAACAGATCATATCATTGACACTTTCCAACACCACACCTTCCTTAATTACGCCAAAGCCCATACAAGAACAAAACAGTTCATCTGAAAAGCCAAACAAATGTTGTATTTCTTTTTCTTTTTTCTTTTTTTCACGTTTCCCGCTTCGTTTATTTCATTCAGAAATAAACTTAGCTGAAAATATGAATCAACTAGAATTCGAACTTGGGACCTCTGATACCAACTGCTAAGCCCTCTGCCACTTGCTCTAGGTGCGGTCGGTCAGTTGAACTAAAGTTTAGGCGAAAGATTTTCTTCTTCCCACCATTGTTTGTTCCACAGAAATAATCAATAGCTTCAAAACAATAACTATCCCATAAAAATATTCACACAGAGAATGACAAAATGTTGTAACAGCTAATTTTTATAATTTTTTTTTTCTTTGACTCTCTGTAAATAAACTTCAGCATCACCCAGGGCAAAGTCAATTACAACAGTTTAAAAAAGTGGAGTTACGAGTAAATTAATACACGATGAATCAACCAAAGAAAGTAGGTATTTATGGCCGAAAACAACTTTAAAAAACTTAACTCACTATATTAGAGAGTGGCTTCAACTTTCGCACTCCTCTTTGCTAACAAAAAGGACACAAAAAGGAAGGAAGAAAAGAAAAAAAAAAAAAAGTAGAAGAAGAAGAAGAAGAGCCCATGTAACAAGAACAAATAATACCATCACATGACTACCCTATTTGAATAGCTTTACATTACGGTCGTAGTAACGTTCACAGCAGCAGAGTATAATTAACACTTTTAATAAAGCAGGAGCAGCAACACCATAATTATGAGTAACAGAGCACAGACCTATACTTGCTTGTAGAAGAGAACATAAGCTTGGTCATGAAGGACTTTGTTGGTACTCACGATTGTGACGGACGCGTCGTCGAACCGAAGCCACTGGCCGTCGGAATACCTGGCATCGGCAGTGTAATGTCCCTTCGAGGGTTCCATCCCGTGGTGCGTTATAGTAGCCACAAGCTCGTACTTCCGGCTCTACATTAAAGGCAGAAAAGAAAAAAAAAAAAAAACGAAAAGAAAGGAAAAATGAAGTTTGTGAGAAGTATTTTATATCCCTGAACCCACATACTTTGAATTTTTATAAGAGTTTAAAGCCTAAGATTTATTCCGTGTAGTGATTAAGTCCTTCAATTAATCTGCAGTCCAAGATAAACGACACATCAGCACTATTTTTAGAGTTTGTGTTGCTACAGGGAAATATGGAGGGTACAATTGAAAATGCTAGGGTGGAACTAAGAGCGGCGTCAAGCTTTAGGGACTATAAATTTGTTAATATTCCAAATGTAATTTACTTTTTCAGCCGCCATCAGAAATGGAGGTCAAATGCGGTTTATATTGATTTGGGAGGTAAAATTATTGTAAATAAAAATCACAACAGCAGCCATAGAAAAAGTGTTCAAGATGAACTCTTTACGAAGGCTGGTATAACAAACAAACACACGCGCGCGCGCGCGCGCAAAAAAAGGGAAAATGAGAGTGGATGAAAGCAGGGAAAGCTCACCTCTGATGATGGAGAGACAAGTAAATCACGGTTTAGAACCAGTTCAAGTGGGAAGTGGACAGGCTTATGCAGCTTAGTGCTTCCCTTGCTTCCATAACTAAACCTCATCAAGTGCAGAATCATTATCTTCGAAAGTGTCTGGATCTTAACAGATTTGCGAGCGCTTACGACCCCAGCCTGCGAAAGGGAGTTGTGTTTCCATCTTATCAGAACCAAATGGGAAATTAAAGGTTGCATGATCCTTTATTTCTTTTTTCCTGCCTTTAAACATTTATTAAGACAAAACGATAGATGACGGCAACAAACAAAGCCTCAGTTCCTAATACGAATATCACGCAACATATGTTAAATTTCCTTTTGTTTCATAGGAAAAGGTCTTCCCTGCTTTAGATCACTATATTTCCTGGAAGAACTCGATTAATTCTTACGGAGCCTCAACCAAAATTGAGTTATGCTCTAGTCAACCACAATATGGCACCTTGGTAAGTGCCTTTGAGTTTAGAGAAATAAACTCTAATTTCTTCAAAATTTTAATTCAAGTTGAATACATCATAGTTTGTAATTTTAATCTGACTCGTCCAATACATGCTTGACCTTGTGTCATCCGCATTGGAAGTTATGGCGCTAAGATGTTTACTAAGCTACATTGTGACCACTAGAGAACTGTGCCAAGGCATTATTCAAAGGTGAGATGTTTTGTACTTAAGACTTCTTATGCAAACTACAACTAACAAAACCAGATTAACAAAGAGATCGAAATAAGAAAAGCAGGAACATAAGCCACATCTCAGAACAAGTATGGCACTGTATGTTGTTAGCCAATCCTCACCACTCCAGAACTAGAATTAATGTGTTGCAACTCCTGAGAAATGGTGTACTGTGATGGCCTGAATTATGAATATAAAATGAACAGGTGTAACTTCATAGAACTATCTAGAGAGTGTCGACATAGTTCTATTGATTAATTTTATGATAGTCAGCATTATGGCTGCTTTTGAAGCATTGTGCAAGAAAGAACTCGAAATGCAGGCAAGGACATAGTTTTTTGTCCATAAGACTGTACACCCTGATAGAAGTTCTGTACTCTAACAGAAAAAGCAAAACGATTATTAACTGAATTGCATGACACGCCTATGAACCAAATTCGATAAGTCAATAGATAGAAATATCAGGAAAAGTTTGGGGCAATTCAAATTTTTGGACAAGAACAAACTATAGACAAACCAACTCCTGTCAAGTACATTCAAGTCTACAGAAGATAAATCACTAAGAATTATAACTTAAAAGCAATAATATTAAGAATACACAGTGCCTCCTTAGCAAGGATGCCATCAAGGAGTATCATGAAGATCAACAAAATCAGAATATAACATACTCGCAGAAAAAAAAGAAAATCAAAATAACAAAACTAGCAGACTACTAATCCCAAATTTGCTATGAAAGAATCAAAGACCAAAAGTTAATTTCTCTTATATTGTCGCAAAATTAGTAATGTATAATCTTAATTTCATAACAAGTGGATACCTTGCCAGGCGACGTTCTGTACCCTTCAAGATTTTCTGGAGCAGAAAATAAATGGAGAGCATCCTCAATAGTCTGGACATCACCAGGTAAAATGTCAAGGTGGAGCAAGAGGAAAGGTTGAACTGTGGCTGAGGCCTTATTGCCTGTACAAAGTAATGTTACATTCATTATACAACCCAAAAATAAAACAGAACTGAAAGAACTCATTAGCTGGAATAACTCAATAGATATCGCTATAATTATCAGGAATGTTTTCTATTTGCATAGAACCTTCTTCTTAGAGATGAACACAGTTCACCGTAAACATTTTTCATCTTCCCAATTTTTTTACGCTCCGCTCTCTAGGGGAGTTTGGAAGGTTTTTTCAAGCTTGAACAAAACTCTGTAGGTAAAAGATGGGTTAATTACACATTTAGTCCTTCAAATTAGGGAAATCATGAAATTACTCCTTGCACATTCAAACCTTGAGATTCAGTCTATAAGTTAGTAAGTGCATCAATCAAGTCCAATGAAACTAAGTGAAGATAGTACGTAATGACATCCGACATGACCTAGAGTATTCAACTGTACGTAAATCTTGACTAACAAAACTCACGTGTCTCAAAGAACAGATATTTAGGCAGTCAACGCTCTTGGCAGTGGAATGTCCCTTGCAGAAGACGTGAGTTTGTTAGGTGGAATTCAGATACAAGAGAACCCTCCAGACCATGTCAACTGCTTTGTAGACTGTTAGGTTTCATCACTATTTAATTTTAGAAATGAAGAGTAACGAAGGATTTGATAGTTACTCATTTCTGAAATATATGGACTTGATTGTTAAACTGACAATAGATCCTTATCGAAAAAATGTACATGCAAGGACTAAATTGGTACCCATACCTGACCCATATTTCAAGAACTAAGAATGCACTTAATCCTCAAGAAATATTAACAGACTCACTTATGATGTGGCTAGGACCATCGTATTCCCTGAATCCTTCTGTGAACCTCCTTAACAATATACTAACAATATCACAAGTTGACATTTAATGCTACAAATTTTCACAGAAAATTAACGACAACAACATTGTCCTTAATAATGATCATCAGAAGAAGTCTTTTACATCAATCTAATAATGGATGCAGATATCATTATTTAAGCATGATATATTATAGTAATAATTGGAAGAGTTGCATTATCAAATAGGATAACTAAAGTAGTAGAAATTTCAGGCACAGTCATACCATGTATATCAAGACACGAGACTTAAATAATTATAGAGGTGAAGAAAAGGTGCAAAACTGAATGGCAATATAATTGAGGGCACAGTCATAGTCATACCATCCACACCACCACAAGGTGTCCTAAATGTTGTAATGGATGTGAAGAAAAAGGAGTGATCATTGAGCTATAAACATTTAAATTCTGATACTAACTCAGGTAGGATGCATGAAGGTTGCTATGTAGATGAAGAGTCAATAATGACAAATTAACTGATATTGGTTCTTACCTGAAAACGGTTTCAGGATCAGAAAACTCTTCATTTGAAGAAGATTTTATTGTTGCTTTAGATAAATAATCAAACAATGATACAGCAATCTAATAAATTTGCTGACAACAAAACAAAAAAGGATTATAATCTGCATTTCTACTTTTAGGAACAGGATTTAGGAACAGGATAAATGAACATACCTCTTGCTTTCACTACACTTCTTAATTGACCTCCAAAAATAGCACTTAATTCAGAAGGCATAAAGGTCTGAGTTCTTGTGACAGCAGACTTGTTCTTTGGCCCAACAGTCTCCCATCCATCATCATCTTCAGCAGAGGATACAAGAGGCAAGTTCCCTTCTTGTAAACTCGGAAAATGACCATTAAGCTTCAGCAATTCATCATGCATTCGATCCATAACAAAACTTAAAAACTCCTGAGCATCTTCTTGTCTACAAAAGAGGAAATAAAAAAAAAGCAATGATATAATATAGATGCAAGACTAACAAGAAACTTCATATAATATTTGCTATTTACAAATTGCAGTAATGATAAAAGAGAGGTCCATTATTGAAAGTTGACTTCATCATATAAGACTTGATCAGAGGTGGCAATTACTCCCCCCAAAAAAGAACCGGATCTTCAGAAAACACCATGTGAAATTTGTACAGTTCATGTATGACACAGTTTACATCAATGCACTTCAAAAATATTTAAGAGTTGTGACAAAAGTAGATTAAGATGACCGTACACACTTTTGTCTATAAAGTAATCCTGTACATAATTTGACTTGGTTAATGCTTACTACTCCTTGGCATTGGTTTCAATATTTTGTTTAAAAGATGAGAATCAATTACAGTTTGATAATAAAGGCTATAGTGCTTGTGGAAAAAGAGAAGAACCCCCCCCCCCCCCCCCCCTGACGTACAAACATAGAATGGCATCTGGAAGCACTTATTTCATGTAGGTACGACATCAATAGCACAAAAAACACTGAAAATAAAAAAAATATATCATCACAAAGAAATCTTGTCAAATGAAAAGCTCGTGTGTGCAGCTACGGAGGATGAGAAGAAAGGAAAAAAGAGGATAGGGAAAGGACAACAGAAGCTGTTAAATAGGAGAAGATAAGAGCCAGTTACACCAGCCGAAAGGAGAGAAGTGGAGTAAACATGAAAAATTAGCAACTCAATTAATTCGATCATGACTTGAGTAGAAAACAGCCCTGAGATGTATAATTAATAACAGCCCACTGAATTGTAGTCCTAATTGAATCCCTAAATGTTAGAAATTGAGATATATTCATAAATAGCCGATTGATATGTAGCCCTAGAATCCCTCAATTTTTAAAATTCAACCTTACCTATCTTAAAGGTCTTGTCAGATTTACATAGGTGGTTCACATCTCAATCAACTAATAAAAGCTGTAATGCAGCTTGAGGAAACTTCATTTTATATCAAGGGGATCAAATTACCCGTCATAGGCATAATCTCAACTAATAAATTTACCAAATAAGAGCCAACAGACCATGCTGACCCAAACATGATTCGAACACAAATAAGAACCTAGTAGACCTAAATTGACTCAAAATCAATTAAAACACCTAAATACAAATTGGAAAGCCATTCAGTCAATCAACAGTCTTAGGCTTGAAACTGCTGGAATCAGATCCTAAAACTGGATTGCATCTAGCCCTAATACAAATGCAAAAACCTTATTTTATTCCTGACCATTTTGCCACCCTTCAACCTACATAACCAAAAAACCTATCCTCTAACTTTACAAGCCCAACAAACCTCCGCGAATCCATCAATTTTCCAATTTAAATCTAAGCTTTTGGAATCCCAGATTTTCAGTACCGCTTCTTTGCCTTTGTGGAACTTCATCTGCATTTTAAGAGCCATCCAACAGGAAAACTAACATCTACAATCCCCTAGATACCATAAGTTCCATCATACTAAATCCCCTAGATACCATAAGTTCCATCATACTAAACAAACCTATAGCAAGAATAATCTTGGTTCTTAGAAAATATTAATCAAGACAATGGACTACTCTTCGTGACTTCTTGACAGTTCCTGAATAATCTATACAAGTTCTTGAATCCAATGAACATGTTAAATCCTTGTATTAGTTCCACAACAGACAATGTACGAAAGATATTATAACTTGCATGTAAGTGGTACTCCTGCTTCAACTTCTCCTAGATATTCAACATCATAAATGGAGAATTATATGGCTCTTTTATCCTAGGCTACCTATAAATTATGCATGGCAACTATTCCTTTAAATATAATACAAGCATTCATTGAAATTTACATCAAGGCAGAGAAAAAAAATTATATTTAGCTATCAATGGTCATTTAATCGTTAACCACTCAATTACCTACTTAACAGACGTGCTTAAACGAAACCAGTAAAACCACATCTAACATTGAGAAATCAGATCTAGCAATCATTTCCTTACAATTCTCTTGTATTACTTCTTAGGCAAGAGGAAAATGAGAATGAAGTAACTTCACCAAAGAATAGGTATTCCTTGCATGATAGGTCACATAAAGGATTAAAACAACATTTTTGATAAGCACATAAAAGCAAACTATCCAGAACAACTAGAATTTTGTCTGCCTTTTCATCTAACGAAATGTTAAGAGAATTACATACTTACATATTATTGGCTTAATATAATTAGCAATGTGTTGACGGCAGCAGAGCCGACGTGCTAGAGTCAATAAAATCATGTAGAGTAACAAGTAAAAGTTAATATCTAACAATTGTTTTCTTCTTCACCGTTTAGCTAACTAGGAGATGATTTTAACAGAAAACTGGAACAAAAGATGAAGTTCCATATGACAAGTTTGATTTTAGCATGGCTAATATCATACTATAATTTTTCAACTGCAGAAATCAACATGACATACCTTGGTCGTGCAGATATTCCTGTAGGCAAATCTGGAGTAAAGTTTTGTAAAACAGCATCAAACATGATGGGACTCAATGACTTCCCAGACTCTAGAACTCTCTTCTCACGGTTCTTTGCACTTGAATCCTCAGGCATGTCGAAGTCAGATATAAACTCAACAAAAGCTTTTAATGTTGGATAGACAATCTAGATAACAAACAAGTATATCAGAAGAACAGCAAACCAAGGAAAGCAGATAAAAGTAATTCATATAATGCTTTAAAAGATCAAGACCTTCGGGATATTTTGATTCCTAAGATCCTGCAAAAGCTGGACGAAAGGTGAACATGAAAGTAATGCCTGCAATGTAGCATTAAGGAAGCATAAATTTCCTGTATTCACTAAGCCACGTGGAAGTATGCTCTTGGGCAGAGTTACTGTCTCATTAGATCTCTTTGGCTCATCTACTGCTGCAGTCACAATAGCTGGTGAATCAATAGATGTTGCATCCTTGTTTTTCTTAACTTGAACCACATCACCATGCACCTTTTTGCTTTCAACATAATTATTTTCAGCTCCGTGTGTAGAAACTGAAGTTTCTGCGCTCTTTCCATTCGTAAGGACACCATCATAAGGAGAAATGGAACTGTACGATCCTCCATTCACCTGGGCAGCTCTACCATTTTGTACATTATGACTTATCTTTTCTTTCTCATCCTTCCTTTTACTATCCTTCGTAACAAGCTTATTGCGACTCTCTTTTGGTAAATCAGCTTGCTTAGTGCTAGAACTGGAACCTTTATGCAAACTTAGAGAAGAGAAGTCCAATGACCCAAACTGCAGTCCTGTTGTTTCCGGAGAACAAACAGCAGGCTTATCTGATCGCTTTTGAAATAGCCTAGTCTCATCTTCAGTGAAGGACCCAAACAAAAGGAACTGCTAAATTAAGTATAGGATGCAGTATTAATAAGGGCATCTAAGAACTTGAAACCACAGAGACACAGACGTGCTTTCTTGCATTCAGACAAAGCTAACATAAGTAAATTTAGATGGCAATCAATTGGCGACAGCACCCGTCAACCAGCATGAACTACAAAACTAAGAATTAAGATCATTTAGGCAACACATAGATGATGAAATCATCTCGCAATTATTATCCACATAGTGGCATCCGATAGCACCTGTCGCAGAAAGTTGTCTAAAGAAGACACTGACCAAAGACAAAACATTTGGACTCTAGCTCAAATTTTGAATCCCATAGTAAACTATATTCCATCGACCAGCAAGTTACAATATTCGGATCCTCCCCCTCCCACAGAGCCTATATATCAAAAACTTTTTCTTTCCACAGCACAAAAGACCAAAGTCACACATATCATTAAACTTTTAATCACTTACTAAGCATTTGCAATATATCATCATCCGTGTTATAAAGAGTTGAAACTATTTTTGTGTCGCACTTTTCATGATGATAACATCTGTTTAAACATTACAATCACTACAATGTGACAGAGAATCATACAAACAGCAATCTTTTAATTTAGCAAGGGCCTGCAATCAAAAGTAAGACTTTGATATGACGCATTCGACAACAAAAATTGGATTAACCTGCAACACTACAAACACGTATACCCGAAATCCAAACGTAGTACGGATGAGTAAACACAAGAAAGATCACACAAGCATCCCAATTCTCTAGCATTTACATCACAATCAATAAAAGACGCCGCGAAACAACAGATAACACAGCCAAATTTCAAAGTTCCATCGCGGGATATATACCTCGCCGCCGCTCATCTCGCCTGGAGAACCGAGGAACCAGCACGAAAGGAGCAGGAAACCTCAAAAGGAGCCTCTTTCAGGGGCGATCGGAGCCGTATCGAAGGGGAGGAAACTAGGGTTTGGAACCCGGCCGAGCGGAGAGAGGGGAAGCGGGGAGGAGACATGAAAGAGGGAGAGGAGACGCGGAGAGAACGAGAGGAGGGGAGGGGTGCGAGCATTTAAAGGCCGCCGCCTCCGCCGCCGCCGCCACGATCCGGTCACCGCCACCGCCGATGCGGCGGAGCATCGACGGAAAGGATTAGGGTTGAGGCGAGGATACGCGAAGTGGAGGAGGAACCGCGACGCGTACGGCGGCGAAAGGGTGGGTGATGAGAGAGAGAGAGAGAGAGAGAGAGAGAGAGGGGTAGGGTTTGGGTGATGAAAAAGGCTTGAATGGGAGTTGTTTATATTACTTTATTATATTATTATTATTGGGTTAATTTCATTCGTATTCCTGGAAGAAAGATTCGATACTCCAAAACGACTTTGGCTACTGTGCTATCTATAATATTTTAAATTATTTTACTGTATAATTTTTACCCCATTGATTTTTTAGCACCCATTTGGTTCAGGGTTAAGGGATAGAGTAACCTCTTTAATCCGAAGTTATTTTCAAACACCCAATTTTGGATTTGTGGGTGAGATTAACTTCATCCCACCCCACTACTCCAACCAAACAAAACACTATCTTATCCACTATTCATTTTATCCCATCTACTCTTATCTATATTTGGACTAAACATAATTTTCAATCAAACACAAAATTACTCTAATTTCATTTTAACCCTGAACTCAACCCTACCCTTGGAATAACAAGTTTTTACTTAACCCCGAACAAAACGGTGACTTATATATATTTTATCTAATTAATTAATAGAAAAATATTGATTAAATAATAATTCAACTTACGTAATTTAATAAAGAATAGTAAATAGTAAATTTTAAGTTATTCCGGAATAGTCGAGATAAAATATGTCAGCAAACAAAACACCACAAACGGGCTTAATGATGGTCCTCCTATTGTTAGGCTTAGTTTGGTATTGAGATCTAACTAACATTATTAGATAAAATAAAGTCGAGGAAAAAGTATATAGAAATATGCTTTTGCTTTTTCATGTGAAATTGTAGAAAATATATCGCAACCAACTCATTGCAATATGCGGAACGCAATATTACGTACGGAAACAAACATGGTATTTTTGCAACGTACTTTCTCACCACGCATAACGCAATCGTAGAAAATATATATATATGACTCTTCATATTTCGAGATTTTTTAATTAGACAATTTTTTTAATTAATTAAAAAAATAAAAAAATATTAATGAAATTTATTAATATATATGACTTTATTTTAATTTAAAAAGCTTGAAATATTAAGATTAGAAAATAAAAAGTCATATTAAAAGCTTAGAATATAAAGTCATATATATTAATAAATTTCATTAATATTTTTTATTTTTTTAAAAGCTTGGAATATTAAGAGTCATCTATATTAATAGATCCCATTAATATTTTTTATTTTTTTAATTAATTAAAAAAATTTCTCATTTAAAAATCTCGAAATATGAAGAGTCATATATACATATTAATAGAAGAAAATGAAAAGTCATATTAAAAGCTTATAATATGAAGAGCCATATATATTAATAAATTTCATTATTATTTTTTATTTTTTTAATTAATTGAATTTTTTTTATTTAAAAAGTTTGGAATACGAAGAGTCATATATATGAATAGAAAAAAATAAAAAATCATCTTAAAAGATTAGAATATGAAAAGTCATATATATTAATAAATTTCATTAATATTTTTTATTTTTTAAATTAATTAATTTTTTTATTTTCTCATTTAAAAAGCTTGGAATATGAAGAGTCATATATATTAATAGAAAAAATAAAAAGTCATCTCAGAATATGAAAGACTATTTTATAGTCTATATAAAGGATTGTATTTATACTTATTTTGATTGAATAAGATAATAATATACTAAATACTATTTATTTTGTCTCAAAATATTATTCGCATCTACTTACAACGATTAACCATATTTACCAGGTTCTTCTTTATTTGAATTTGATATTTTGTTCGTTTACTTAGATTTTTCTACCATGTAGTATATTTTAAATTACGTGAGTTTGACTCTTCCAATTTAAGGTAAATTTTTTAGAATTACTATATTTTTTTAATATTTTTTATTATTATTATTTTGATTACTGTGTTATAAATTTTTATATTTATTTTTGTTTACAAATCATATTGTCTCCATTATATAATGATTTGATTGTATTGAAAATTTTGATGGATTTGTTTATATCAGGGTTTAGAATTTTTGAAATGATTAATTATTACACAAACTAATGTCATACTTAGCGAAATCTAATGGATATATTAGAATTTATTTGCTAAATATATTTTCTGTTATTTCAAATTAAACCTACGCGTCACTATCTATATAAGAAGACATCTATATAAAGTTCTCGAAAATAGATATGGTTTGATACTTTTCGTGACGTTTATGTTAAAATTAGAATATTCAAAAAAATAATAATTTTTATACTTTTCAATATATTTTAAAATTACCAAAACTTTTAAAGTAAATATGTTCTACCCTTTACAAAATAACTTACTTAAAATATAAGATCTAAAATTAAAGATTTAAATTTTAAAAGATTGTAATATATCTACCCGTCGCATCGCGCGGGCCACTATACTAGTATGTATTATATCAAGTTGAGGTGGAATACTATTTAATAGTATTCAAGCTCTTTTTCTATCGATTTTTAGCCATTAGATCTACACTTTGATCAATTTCATCCTTTAAATCATATTATTCAACAAACTATCCGGTCAACACTAGAGGATCACTAGTAAACCCTAGGGAACCACTATCATTCAAGCCCTATAATTTTTCATCCTAGGGTTAAAACTCGATAGCAAAAAATTAGGAAAGTGTAGAGAATCTGGTGACTTTTTGACCCTTAAATCAACACTTTGATTATTTCTAATTTGTGGATTAATATTATTATCCTACGAGGACCACTCAACTCTAGGAATACTACTCAATCTTAGAGGAGACCGCAATCATCCCAACCGTAAAATTCTTAATCCAAAGGTCAAAAAGTTAGAAGCATCAAATTATCTGTCTAGTAGCTCTACACTTTGTATATTATACATATTATGTTACCCAATTAAAATGGATTAGGGTCGCAACAAACAATCATATATATATTTCACAAACAATCATATTATGTTACCCAATTAAAATTGAACCATATGATGCCACGTGGCGCACTTACATAGGAAGTTCCAATGTGCCACGTGGCATCTTATGGTTTAATTGGAATATATATATTTCACAAATAAATATGTATATTTATTATATTTTATTTTACATCATATATATATATATATATATATATATATATATATATATATATATATATATATATATATATAGATTATCATAATATATATTTTATATTTCACAAATTTTTTTCTCTTAAATTATATATGTTATATTTCACAAATATTTTGTAAATTATTAGAATAAATCTGTACATTTTTTTCCTTAAATCATTTATTATCATAATTTTTATTTTTTATATTGTATATTTGTTTCTCTTAAATTATATATGTTATATTTCACAAATATTTTGTAAATCATTAGAATAAATTTGTACATTTTTTTCCTTAAATCATATATTATCATAATTTTCATTTTATATTATTTATATAAAAATTAAAAAATATATATATAACCGCATGTTTATTCCTTATATATAATATATTTTTTTCCTTATATATAATAATTTTATTTTTATATATAATACTTTTATATTTTAAATAATTAAAATAATAAAAATAATAATTAAAGGAAATCATAACCGCATGTTTGTTTTTTTCCTTCTTTTTAATCGCATGCAGCTTATTTTTTCGGTTTTTTTCTTTGATTGTAAGTCGCTTATTTTTTCGGTTTAAGCATGGTTTCAATTGAACCATATGATGCCACGTGGCGCACTTACATAGAAAGTTCCAATATACCACGTGGCATCTTATGGTTTAATTGGAATATATATATTTCACAAATAAATCTGTATATTTATTATATTTCATTTTAAATCATATATATATGATTATCATAATATATATTTTATATTTCACAAATTTTTTTCCCTTAAATTATATATGTTATATTTCACAAATATTTTATAAATCATTAGAATAAATCGTACATTTTTTTCCTTAAATCATATATTATCATACTTTTATTTTACTATCACATATTTTAATTATTATGTTATAATTCCGTGCATGCACGGGTTTACTTGCTTGTGATGAATTATTATTCCGTGCACCTGCTGCATCTATGCACCGTACTGATTACTTTTCTAATTCGTTTACTTTAACAATTAATTTTAAATATAAAAAAACCTACTAAATATGAATGGTAGAGATTAAAAAATAGTGAAAGATTAGTTAAGAGGCTCGCGCGATGCTGCGCAAAGATAATACAACAAGAAATTATTATAACTATTAACATTAATTTTTTTTCTTATTATGCATTAAATACTTTTAAATATTATTTATCTCAGGATTAAGTAATTAAAAATTAAAGAATAAATTAAAAAATTAAATTAAAGTATATTTCTTTCTAAAAAATAATTAAACAAAATAAGTAAAATAAATATATCAGTTTAAAATAAAACAAAAGTTCATTATAATATTAATAAAGATAAATAATATTTTTCTATTATCATCAAGGTATAATTTACAAATAACATACAATTAATAAAATATTTGATTCCTAAATTTTAAATTAGTGAATAAATCAGCAGATAATTATCAGAAGTACAAAGAATAAGACTAATTAAATGGCATTCGAAATCAAAATAGGTATTTTTTACACTGTAAAAAAATTCAACTACTAAATATTATATTATTATTATATAAATAAATTAATTCTTAAAAAAATTTTTGGGGCCCACCACCTTCCAAAATGATGAGCGGTTTTATTTAGGATTACAAATTCATATATATTTTGGAGACTAAAGTGAAAAACATGCAAAATTTAGGGACCAAAATTGGCATACAAAAGAAAGTTAAATAAGCGATAGCATAATAATTTATTAATTCTAAAATATTTTTCAACATTTGCTATTTTAATGTGATGAAATTAAGAGGCTTGAAAACTAAATTGCAAAAAAAAAAAGAAGGAAAAACTTCAAAAAAAAAAAACCCATTTGGTTTCGTATTTTCTCACTTTAGTACCCGGTAGTTTAAAGTGTATCAATTTGCCCTCTTGTGGTTTTGTTTTTATTTTTTTTGGTAGCTTTTTTGTTAATATTTCGTTGAATTATATACAAAAAAATTTGATACCCATCTAGATTTATCGAATATTTACTTTGGTACTCTTTAATTTTAACTTTGTCACTAATTTAAGAAAAAATAATAATAAAATTGATTATAAAAAGAGAAAAACGAAACCACAGGGGGACAAATTGATACATTTTAAACCACATGGTACTAAAGTGAAAAAGTGCAAAACCACATGATTTTTTTTAAGATTTTCTCAAAAAAGAAAAGAAAAGAGAAATGCTTCTATATACCGGCTAATTTAAATCCGATCATTCAAATTTGTGAGGTTAAAATTGACTTTTACACAATAGTAACCTAGTGAACAGGTTACCAATCAATCATAAACATGATATTTGAAAATATGCATTAGCTAATTATCAAATTTGATAATATCCAACAAATCTTGATTTCCTAATTTAATTTTGTTACTTACCAAATTAGATAATGGCTAATTTCATAAGTGATAAATCTTCACAAATTCAAATTTAAAAATTTAACTTGAGTTTAAACTTTATATTTATAATTGTATAAATTAAATTTAAAGTTTAGAAAGAAAAATTTATATTTAAATGAGTAAACATTTCAATTGAAATTGTTAATTTAATATTAAACTAACATCAAGGTTCAAAAATGTTAATATCTTTAAAATTGTAATTTAAGTTATAGTGTATTTATAAACTTTTATTATTTATTTAAATAAAAGATTTCTACATTTTAAAGTAAGTTGAAATTGTTAATTCAATATTGTTAATACAATTTAAATGAATAGTACATTTCAATTCAAATTGTTAATTTGATATTAAAATAATATGAAAGTTCAAATATATTAACTTATTTTAAATTGTAAATTATGTTGCACTTATAAACCTAATTTTTATTATTTATTTAAATAAAAGGCTTCTATTTTTAAAATTAAATTCAAATTATTCATTCGATAGTAAAAACAATATTAAAATTCAAAAATTGAAGTAAAATGGATATGGATTTCTCTTTCAACCAGAAAAAAAAAATATATATAGGGTTTGGAGGAAGATGAGATGTGGGAAATTTAAAACGATGGAATAGGAATACGGAAAAAATGATCTATGACTTAAAAATTTTAAGTGTAGATTAGCTATTAAGCAATGGATGAAAACTTTTCAAAAATAGATTTGAATGTTCGATAATTACTGAACGGGCATTATGGTAATGAGAATAGAATTTTACAAAAAAAGTCCTTCATACTAATTTTATAGATGAGGAAATAATTTGTCTTTGATAAGAGGGTGACTGATACCTAAGGCAACAAAAGCCGATCAGCATCTTAAATAAAAGACATCTCCACTATTCATTTTAAAAAAATTTAATGGTCGAGATCTTTATGGTGATTGGAGCATTGCTCGTCCGGACATTCAGAATCGCATCAAAGCAAACCTTGAAAAATATTTTATGAGAAAACACTTTTACGTGCAAACAAACAAATAAAAAAATATTTTTCGAACCAAAAATAGTTTCCAGGAGTGAGGTTGGTATGCTTCTAAAGATACAGAGCCCTCCATACTTTTAAGTTGTTTTCGATATTGAAACTTTCAAATCGACGATCGGTCCCGTTAGACTTGATCTAGAGTATTTAAAGTATCTAAAAAATAATTTTTTGCAATTTTTCGATATCATTGAAGGGGCTCAAAATCAACGGCTGAAAATAAAAATCTTACATAATGTGATGATATGACATTAAAATTTTAGATCACAACTATTGATATTATTTTGTATAGTATAAAATATTTCCCATTAAAATTTCACGTGATTTAGATATTTTTATACCGTTAAACTTGCAAACAGCTCACAACGCTATTACAATTATTGATTTTGAGCCCATTGATCACCAGGCAAATAATATTAAAAATTCATAATATTTATTTTCTAAATATTTAAATACTCTATATCAAGTTTAACGGAGTCGATCGTTGATTCGAAAATCACAATATTGAAAACGACTTGGAAGCTCCGTGCTTCCAGAAGTATACCAGCCTCATTCTAGTTTTCAAATAATTTTTACGCTAAACCAAATATTTTCTTATTAGGATTAACATGGTGCTAACTTGACGCACCCGTTTTAACAAAAAGGTTGAAAACTTGATTGTGAACCATAAAAATTAAGACTAAGATGAAAAAAATTAAAAAGTAAACTTGAAATACCATCCATATAGTTTCGCGCTTTTTTATTATTTAGAATCTTGTAATTTAAAGTATACTAGTGTAGGAACCCGCGCGATGCGACGGATATAATAATATTTGATTAAATTTAATAATATAAAAAATACTTTAAAATTTTTAGAATAAAATTATAATTCAATGAAAAACAACGAAAGATAAAAAAAATTGTAGGAAAAAAAATTTTGTTACATAAAAATCGGATCCCTTTGTATCCTCATTAAGAGCATTCTCTACTAACACCGATAATTTCGTGAAATATCATAGCGCCTTCAACCCTTTTTCGGCAAGTCCTATACATTAAAAATATAAGTGGTCGATATCAAGGGAGAAAGGTTCGAGGCTAGGGTTAGAGTTCGACTCACTCGTCGTTGACGGCGAGAGTGAGGGCGGTGCGCTTGCGAGGCTTGAGGGGAGCCGACGTAGTATGCAAGGTCGTTGTCAAGGACGTCATATGCTGTGTTCACGGGCTTCTCGGGCAACGCTTCTTAAAAAATAAAAACTAATAAGAGGAAGTCGAAGTAGCGACGTTACAAAGAAAGAATTATGAGATGGGAAGTCGAAAAGACATACGTTATGAAAAATAAATTAATAAGACGGGAAGCCGAAGAGGTAGACGTTACAGACGGAAAGCAGAAGAGACCGCTTAGCCATTTGGTTCAAAAGAGGGATAAGTAATGGTAAAAAATAGGCCGCAACGTGACAAGATTAGGAGAAATAATGTTAAGGTATAGATAACTTTAGTACCCTGTAATTGTTTTTTTTTTTTTTTTTTTTGGCGTCTCCATTAATTTTTCATTAAATTATATACAAAAAAAAAAAACTTTAGATGTCTCAATATTTATTTTAGTATTATGTAGTTTTAACTTTTTGTTACTGATTTAACGAAAAAATTAATGCAAAAGATATGAAAAAATAAAATAAAATTATAGAATATAAAAAAATATATTTTAAATTATAGAATATTTAAATAAAAAAGAATGAAATTACGGAGATGATATTTGAAAATTTTTTAAAAAATTAAAATGGTTGGGATCCAGTGAATAATTGTCCAACTCCCCGGCGCATACACGCATTCCCCAGTTTCGACTCGGACACGCGTTGCAACCAATCAAGTACCGCCACGTCACGACAACTTACTACAGGGTACATTTCAAACAAATAAAAAATCATATTATTATTAGGAAAAACTTCAAAAAACCCCCTGTAGTTTCACACATTCTAACTTTAGGACCATGTGGTTTAAAGTGTATTAATTTGCCTCCATGTGGTTTCAATTTTCTCTTTCTATTATCAATTTTATTATTATTATTTTTTAAATTAGTGATAAAGTTAAAATTAAAGGGGACTAAAGTGAATATTTGATAAATTTAGATGGATATTTAAAATTTTTTGTATATAATTTAACGAAATATTAACGGAAAAATTACCGAAAAGATAAAAACGAAACCACATGAAGGCAAATTGATACATTTTAAACCATAGGGTACTAAAGTGAGAAACGACGAAACCACAGGAGTTTTTTTGAACTTTTTCCTTATTATTATTATTATTATTATTATGCGCATATAAATCGACCCGTCGCCCGAAACGACCCGCATCAATTCCCCTCCCCCGCTTACCCGCGTTATCCAAATCATCCTCCGCGAGACACCTCACCGCATCTCTCTCTCTCTCTCTCTCTCTCTCTCTCTTCTCCCCGCGTTTCGACGCTCGCGTCCCCGTCCATGGCGACGCGGCGGAGACCCCCCTCGTCGAGCACCTCGAGCGCCCCTCCGATCGCCGACGAGGTCCGATCCCGAGATCCTAAGCCCTCGGCGGCGGCGGAGGACCCTCCCTTGGCGCCGCCGAAGCTGGGGGTCATCGCCGCCGCGTCCGCGCTCTTCTTCGTCCCCTTCTTCTACCTCGCCTTCGTCCACTACCCGATCGAGCCCGATCTGCGGCGGTCCATCGCCATTAGCGTCGCCATGAGCTTCGGCGGCTTCCTCGTCGCCCTCCGGATGATCCCCGTCGCCGCGCGCTACGTGCTGCGGCGGAACCTCTTCGGGTACGACATCAACAAGAGGGGGACTCCTCAGGGCACCGTAAAAGTGTGAGTGTTTTTTCCAATTTTATTTAAATTTAGTTATATTTTTTTTTCTCGTTTCTGATGAGGAGCTGCAAAGTTTAATGTGCGAAAAACGGTTAGAGAAGGGCAATTATTGCCATGGTTGATTACTATTAGTTTCTACCTTTAATGCAAATTTTGCAATTACGAAATTCTCCTGCATTAACGATGCGTCACATCCCAATTCCCCATTTTGCACGCACTCGTGGATAATTGAGATTGCAAACCCTGTTTGGATGCCTGAATATCTTATTTGATTTTTTTTTTTTTTGATTTACTCAAAAAATTTATATATTTGGTAGACGAGTAGTGTGAACAATTGTTTAGAATGAGATGCCATATTTGGCTTTCAAGTCTATTTTTTCCACTAAGATAAATCATCTCCTACATGAAATATGGTATGCTATCAAATAATGGATATCAAGACATTGCAACGAGCAAAAATCGAACTCCTTACTTCTAATCATGCAAGAAAATCTTCATACTGAATAAGTTATTCTTGGATAACTTATTCTAACATCCAAAAGAATCTAAATAGGTATCTAGTGTTCCTGAGAACATATTATTAGTATATATTGGTTGGACTACTTAGCTCCCTGCTGATTGCTGATGTAATAGCGAAAAAAGGGCAATTTTTTTCTTCTTTTTAGTTTCTTTCTTTTGGTTGGTGGTTTTGGGAAGTAGACTTGAATTAATTGTCTAACCTTTACTAACTTTAAGTTAATACTTCTCGGTTCTTTTCAGGAGGTCAATGAAGTTGATCAAATGTAGAACAATCCTAGTATCGCTTACCTTTAGTCATATATTTGAAAGTTACCAGGTCAATATGATTATGCTGACAGTACATGATTTCTGATCAAAGAGGCTATATATGCAGCGAGACTGGTTGGATGTGATCTCTTCTGGTGCTATAAGATGAATTATTAACCATGATGGTTGCATTTAGAGGTTCATACAAATAAGGGATAGTTTAATATAAGGTTTTAGTTGAATCAAAAAGAAATCTTTTGTACATTTGGAAAATTTTCTTATGGATATATGTTTTTAATTGCAAATAGATTTATTGTGTTTAGGTCTAATTTAGATACATGATAGATAGGATCTGATTAACAAATTTTCAAAGTTTTAACTTTTAAGATTTATTTCTGGAAAGGTTTCAAGTTACTTTGGTAAGTCCTTATTGTACTTTCTTCTTTTCTGATTTTTTTATCTAAATTTATCAAGGTTTTAAGTACCCGTCGGTACGGGCCGTATCCACCGTGCCGTACCGTGCCAACAAAATACCGGCACGATACAAACCCCGTGCCGATGGCACAGCTCAAAACCCTCTATTCTTTAAATTAGTAAGTAATTTCCTCAATAAAGTTCAAAAGATATAATAAAAAGACATAATAAATAGTTAGAATATTTTGTTGCTAAAGAAAATAAATATTTCATGCTATTATGTGTCGGTACACAAGAATTTTTTTGACCGGCACGCATCGGCACGGCTCGGCACGCACCGTGCCGGCAAGTTTCCGGCATGAACCCGTGCCACGGTACTTAAATCCTTGAAATTTATTTCTCTTTGTAATGATTTTCAACCTGTTGTGAATATTATTCTTGACTTTCACCCTCTGTTTCGTACACCAATCATCCATTTTCTTTCAATAGGTTGATGTTTCAATTTCTTCACCAGTAGATAGCTTCTGATACTAAACTCCAAGCCAACAGGGTTATCTTTCTCTTATTTGATCTTATAATATATCAATTGTCCTTCGACCTTTCAGTTTGTTGTGGAAGGAATAAAAGATTTCAATAGGTTGTGGAACCTTCTTCATCATGCTTTGATGCTAAACAACTAACAGATTTTAATTGGATGAAAAAATTGCTGGTTTTTAGCACTTCTGTTGTACCATGTTGCTCGCTAAGCTTCCTAGAAATTGGCCTTGATGATTCTCAAACTGTTTTGGACTTTATATAAGTAAATCAAAGTGTTTTGAGCCTTATATTATTAAACTTGCTATGCTATATTAATCTGTTCCTTATTGATTTGCTACAACTTTTAGATATTTAGACGTTTTAACATTGAGAAACTCGTAAGTATTTACTTCTCTATTGGTTTCTTGTTCCATGTGATTGTTCAACTATCGTTTCTATTTTATTCTTTCTTGAATTTATTCTGTAATAGGAATCTAACAAATAATGACTGTCAATCTAGCGTTATCTTGCAGCTTAAGTTGATTTATATATCTTTAACAGTGTGGGTAACACTTTCCAAACTGTCATGATGTTTACACTTGCAGTGCACTTGTCTAACATATATCAAAGTGAATGGGTCCCATTACAATACAACAATATTTGGTGTGTACATCAATAAAGTGTTATTAGCTGGCCACCTTGATAGTTTATCTAACCTGTGAAATTAACTGGACTCTTTAAATGGGCACTGACCAAATATGATCAATTTCAAGTTCCAGTCCATTTTGACTAATTCTAATGCTGCTTCTATTTCAGGCCTGAGTCACTTGGTATTGTCATTGGAATTGTCTACTTGGTCATTGCTATATTGTTTCAGCATTTCAACTTCACATCTGACTCCAACGTATGTTTTTCCATTCCTTGCCCTTCAGCAATATGTTAGTGAATTGTTTAGCATTTTACAGCATACAAAAGTCCAGATAATTTGCAAGCATAGAGAAGTTTTATTTTCTCCCAAAATAGTTGTTTATAGTTGAATTTAACCGTAATAAGGAGCTTTTCTTGAACAATTATCCCATTGTTTAGCTACTAGCAGACTAGACCTTAATTAGTTTGGGCTTCCACACCTTCCTTTGAGTAATTTGTTTTGAGTATCCTGGTAGCATATATGAGTTGTTGTCTTGTAATGCTCTTTATGAGTTGTTGAGTATTTTGTTTATTCATTTAGTGAGGGTTTTTTGCTTTGGGTTTATAAATTGACTTGCGCGAGAATGTAATTTAAATTTCTTCTCTGTTAATTTTTGGCTACTACGATACTGTATGGGATATTGTATGGTTGTTTTGCAAAATTCATTCTTTTCTTTACATCTATAAACCTCACGAATACTCCTAGAAATTTTATTTTTATGTCCTGCGTAACTATTTGCTTTTTCACGGTGTTCCATGAAAATTGTCCCAAAACTCATGTTTAAGTAGTCAGGCAGTCCACTTAAGAGGCACAAGAGCAAATAATGTCTCTTATCTCTTATCTCGAAATTACATGGTCTTGACAAGAGTGGTCAGTCATCTCTCTTCAACTTATTCTGTTACCTAAACATATGGAGGCTATCCTTAAGGCCCTGTTTGGACGCATGGATATCTTATTTTGGACTTTGATTTACTCAAAAGTTGTCGTATTAGGTAGATGAGAAATGTGATCAAATGTTTAGAATGGAATAACATAGTCCACTTCTAGTTAATTTTTCGAAATAGGATAAATCACCTTGTAGGTGGGGTATGTTATCCTACCAAAGCATGGATGACAAGACCTTTCAAGTAGCAAAAATTAAACTTTTTGTCTCCAATCACACACAAAAAACTTCATGCCGACTAATTTATTCAAGGATAACTTATTCCAGCAGTCAAACTAGTATTATTTGAGATTACAAACATACTAATTTTCTGTACAAGTGATATCTATTGTGCTTTTTTTTTTTTTTCAAGCCGTCACTCATTTAGATGTTGGATATGGCATCATCTTAGTTCTCGTCGCAGTGACATCAAATATTCCGATGACACGTTATCTCTTATCTAGTTCAGAGTTGTAGTGAGTGATGCTTCTGAAATTTGCCTCACTCAAACCTTATTTATGCTCCCAGAACCATCACTTTTGCGCCTAAGAATATGTATGATTATTATATATTCTGAATTCAATGCCATGATTTGGTTGAAATTTTGCCATTTTAAAACTGGAGGGATTAACTTTAACACAATGCATTGGATGACAATCTGCTAACAATTTATCTATTCTAGCCGAATCATCAGTTTGTTATCTTAAAATAGAGAGAAGCCTATGTTTCTTTTTCGGTAGATTAAAATGCTTTTATTCTGGTTAATCATGGATTTGGAATTCTTTCCCCCCTCTTTACACTGAGCTTTATTTTTTGCAGTGGCTTGTTGAATACAATGCTGCACTAGCATGTATCTGCTTTATGATTCTCCTTGGCTTTGTGGATGATGTTCTTGATATACCATGGAGAGTGTATGTTCTTCAATAACCATGTACTTTCTCAAATTATTAACATTTACTTTACTAGCTTAACTATTTGCTTCTTGAGTCATCAGTTTATTACCTAGAATATGATGATTTTAGACTTATTAGACATCAACTGTTGTAAACAGGAAATTGGTGCTGCCTTCATTTGCAGCACTTCCTTTATTGATGGCATATGCTGGGCATACTTCTATCATCATACCGAAGCCTCTAATACCTTATGTTGGAGTGCCTGTTCTTGATTTAGGTAGTTTATAACTTGATCGGTTTAACAAATTTTCTCTTGGTACATTATGAGGTACAATAGCATAAATTTGTAAACATTTTAACTAAAACACAATGAAATGTAGTAAAGGATGCACATAATGTAATAATAGTACCATGCAGTCTTCTTTTAACACATTGCCAGCTTTGAAAGAATTTGTGGGGCATTTAGTCAATTTCTACTCATCAGCTAAGGGATATATCACTTTTGTAGACTCATTTATGTTCTGACATCAAAACTTAAAAGGAAGTGTTATTGTCTTTGAATTACTCTCTGGATTGTTGGAGTCAAGAGATTGAACTCAGAAATCAGACATACATGAGATTTGTATCTTCCAGTATTATCTAGAGGATTAATCTGAGGAGGTCTTGCATTGGGTCCAAAAATGTGAGTGCACAATGAGTTTGGAATATAATTATCAGAGATTACAGTTTGTTCAATACCAGATACAAGCTTACATCATCATTAGGGGAAGGTCTAAATATTCTTTTTCTTTCAAAACAAACCCGCAGAAGGCAAAAAAAAAGAAGAAGAAAAGATTATAGTGAAAATAGAGAATGAGAAGGAAAACATTGTGGAAAGCATAATAGGAATATCGACACATACTACATATGCAAGTCTGTTTAAATTATTTGCTTGAAATTACTATGACTTAATTTACTTAAACCCATGATCTGAAATATGTTACTGTTTTGCATTTTTTATGACATTGCATCTAGCTTTGTTTTATTTTATTCTACTCTTTCAATATTTTCTGTTGGATGCACAGGTTGGATATACAAGCTATACATGGGCATGCTAGCGGTTTTTTGTACAAATTCTATCAACATACATGCAGGTTTGAATGGCCTTGAAGTTGGGCAAACTGTTGTAATTTCAGCTGCGGTAAGAATAAAACCTCCCGGACTGAAATCCTCTACATTGATCAATTTCAATATAATCATTATAGTTTGCCATGAGTACTCGGGCAAATGTCTCCATTGATAATAACCACCTGTTTCCAGGTTTTGATACACAATATAATGCAAATAGGAACATCTATAGACCCAGAATACAAACAGGCTCATGCATTTTCGATTTATCTTGTCCTGCCTCTACTGGCTACTTCCTTGGCTTTACTTTCATATAACTGGTAATATTTCCACAAAATAAATTTTTTTTTCTACCAAGTGTGCAGTTTAGTGTATTGAAGTTTATGATAACAAACCTTAATATTCCTGTTTTGTTTCAAATATTAGGTATCCTTCTTCAGTTTTTGTTGGTGATACCTATACCTATTTTGCTGGGATGGCTCTAGCTGTTGTTGGAATTTTGGGTCATTTCAGGTAAATTTATTTCCATTACAAGCCTCTATGTTGTCCTTCTCTATTATCATTTTTTTCTGCAGTGACTAGGAGCCTTTGTTGCCATACGAGTTGTAGTACTGTATGTTTACTTATTAGATATTTTGATGCCTTCTCATGAGAAGGCATCACATGTAAGCGCCACGCAAGCAAGGAGAGGTGCTGGAATAAGTTGAACACGGTAATCCATTCATAGTGAATAGTTCATCGTGTCTGGGGAGTATTGAAAAGGGGGAATAGGGGGAATATAAGTACGGAACACGGTGAATGGTTCATCGTGTTTAGGAAAAATACATGTATTGCGAACAAATATAAATATTGAAAAGGGGAACAAGGGGAATATAAGCATGGAACATGGTAAACTATTCACCGTGTTCAAACACGGTAAATGATTCACTGTGTTCAACTTAACGCTCCATCCGACTAGCGTGGCGCTGATGTGGCGCCTGCGTGGCGGGGATAGGGCCAAATTTGCAATTATAAATTTGATTAGGCTATTTGTGATTTTTTTTAAGGAGCAAATGCGAAAAAGCCTAATTTTCAACTGATTCTGATTCTTTTACACCGTTAAATTAGCAAGTGTACTATACTGACCATTAAAATTGTCAATTTTGATATCTTTTGATCGTAAGGTAATGATGTTAAAAAATTATGAAATTTGGTTTTAGAAATTCCAAATGCTCTAAATCATATTTATCGGTATGGATCGTCAGTTCCGAAGCTCTATCATCGAAAACGATTTATGAGTACGAAAACGATCATACTCATAAGAGTATAGCCGCCGGACTATATATATATATATATATATATATATATATATATATAGGCCACGGCTACTATACTATTATGAGTATTGGAGACCTACTACTCCTAAGTTGTTTCCAATGATGGAGCTTCCGAATCGATGATCCACTCCGTTAAATATGATCTAGAGTATTTGAAACTTCTAGAAAATAAATTTCGTAAATTTTCGAAATCATAATAAAGTCCATCAAGCGAGCATAAAATGAACGGTCAAAATCGAACGACGTCCTAAAAAAAGATGATCGGATCCTTCAATTCAAGATCGGAGTTATTGATCTTTATCTATGTCGAATAGAATTTTCTATCAAAAATTCAACAAATTTCGATTCTTTTACACCGTTAAGCTAGCAAGTATCCCATACCGGCCGTTAAAAATTGTCAAATTTGTGACCTCTTGATCGTAAGGTATTGATCATGAAAAATTATAAAATGTTATTTCTAGAAGTTTTAAATGCTGTAAATAACGTTTAACGGTGTGGATCGTCGATTCTAAGTTTATCATCGAAAAACAACTTATGAGTACGAGGGCGATCGTACTCATAATAGTATAGTAGCCGGACCCATATAGGCCACGGCTACTATACTATTATGAGTATTGGAGACCTACTACTCATAAGTTGTTTCCGATGTATATATATATATATATATATATATACGAGTTGAGCTAGAATACTCTCAAAAGCACCAATAGGGTGGTGCTTTTGAATTTTTAGCCATTGGATGGGAAGATGTAGGGTTGAGATGATGGTGGTAGGTGGTGGTTGATGTGATAGGTGGTGGTAGGTGGAATAGTGTTAGATCTAAAGGCTATTAGTAATCAAAAAAGTAGATCTAAGGGTTAAAAACTTAGAAGCACCAACTTTTGGTGCTTCTAAAAGTATTCTAGCTCAATTCATATATATACATATATATATATATATATATATGAATTGAGCTAGAATACTTTTACAAGTATCACCCCATTGGTGCTTTTAGGTTTTTATCCCTTGGATCTACTTTTTGATTACTAATAGTCATTGGATCAAACACTATTCCACCTACCACCACCTACCACAATCATCTCAACCCTACAAAACTCCATCCAAAGGCTAAAAACACTAAAGCACCAACCATCTAATACTTTTAGATGTATTCTAGCTCAACTATATATATATATATATTCGTAAAAGCAAAAGTGAACCCACATTTTCAATTGGTTTAGTCCTTCCCCATCGTAAGAGTTGTGTCCCTAGTCTCCTAGTTAATCATGATTACAAGGTTTTCATGAGCAGAGCCCTACGACCTTAGGTTTCTGCGGTGAGCAACAGGTTCATACTTTATTCATGTCGGTGGTATTGTTTGTAAATATGCGTGTCATTTTAATGTGCAAAAACGATCATGTGTCTGGTTGTTGCTAGCTCTCTACACATAGCACAGGACGAAGGGTTATATGCATATGCACCAAAGTCCAAAAATAGCACTCATCATGTTAGTTTGAACATGTTGTTTCCTGCGTTCATAAAAACTTACCATGCGTCTCCTTGCAGCGAGACACTTCTGCTCTTCTTTTTGCCTCAGGTTCTGAATTTCCTCTACTCCTGCCCACAGGTATGTACAGGCCATACTCACTTTTCTCCTCTTAGATTTTGTTCTCTTCAACTGCTACATCTTACGCTTTGTCTTTTTTAATTTCCAATTCTCGCAGCTCTTTAAGATTATCCCTTGTCCAAGGCATCGTCTGCCAAAGTAGAGCCACTTTTCCCTTCTATCTAACTTATCTCAAACTTGGAAGATCAGAAATTACTGCAACAGTTTCTTCGTTAACATGTCGAAACCCCTTTCTCCTCTTAAATTTTCGCAGGTTTGATCCGCAAACAGGACTCTTGACGGGGACGAAGGATGGGACCCTCGTTAACCTATTCCTTAGACTGTTTGGTCGGTGCACAGAAAGGGCTCTTTGCGTCAAACTTCTAATTTTTCAGGTATGTTTTGCGTTCATGTAAACAAATTGCGATCGGTGGTTTAAGCTCCTCAATGTAACCATTAATGATTAGGCATTTTTGCGCAAACGGTTTGTGAAAAATCTAAACAGTGACTATACCGCATGTAGAGTCTTCGTCTGATTCGATTCTCAGGTCAATTTTTCCCCTTTCGCTTCGCATTCTTACGATGCCGAGTGTTTGCGTTTATTCTTTGCAGGCCACGGCGTGCCTTCTATGCTTCTGGTTGAGGTACGTTCTCGCCGGATGGTACAAATGAAGCCGAAGGTACCGTAGATCCTGTACCTTACTGATTTTATCCATGTAGGGGAACTACTAGAAGAGATCTCTCTCAGAGATTTTGCATTTTTACGTTTTTATATATATTGTTTATTACTTATACCCAATCTCACAAATTTTGAATTGGATAGCATAACATGTTTTCCCCCCCACCCCACACCATTTGATACCATGAGTTTACCAATCCTTATCATATTAGGAAGTTGAGGAAATTTAGAGCTCTAAAAGTGCCTTTATATTAGGGCTTAATTTTGCTCTGTGCTTTAGTGCTATGTTTATTTGCCATATTGTACTATTTTTGTTTTAAAGGTACCATTATTATGTTATTATATTTAGAGGCAATTTCAAATGTGCCCCTCAAAATTTTAAAAATATCACAAATGTTCATTTAATATTATCAATATCAGTATTGTTCTTAAAAATTCATAAATAGTATTATAAACATCTTAAAATATAAAATGATTAATTTGTTTCTTTTTAAGCTAATTATGGTTAATATTTTGGTTATGTAAAATACTAATAGAATTATTTTGCACGCGGTCGCTAATTAGAGTTTCATACCCACGATGTTAAACCTTTAATATGAAACCCTAAAACCTTAAAAAAAATCTAAACCCTAATTAAGCGTTTCATAGGCGAATGGGCAAACAACCAAATTTTAAATGGAGTTGATTATTAATAAAGATAATTTGGATAGTTTTATAAAATTAAAAGGGTACCCATAAAATTAAAATTTTTTAAATTTATCTATGAAATTATGAAGAGACAAAAAGGTACTCAGGAAATTAACCTATGTTTTATCAATCAAGTATTTTAAATTTATTTTTATATTTTCAATCTTCTACTATTTTGTTTTTTTAATAAATATCAGTAAACTATTTCTTCTTCTTTTTTTTTGGCCCATCTCTATATTGATATTAACAAATCTATTATCGGAGACAAAATCTAACAAAGTTTATTAAGAGACATCGATTAAATAGTAAAACAAATATAAAATTAATTTTTATGATATTCATAGTTGAAAGCTTGTATCTAGTAATTTTAATTACCTTTTTGTTAGAGAGAGAGAGAGAGAGAGAGAGAGAGAGAGTAGAGCTACTATATTATCAAAAGTATGGAGGATATGATGCTTTTGATTTTTTGGCCTCTAGATTAACCTCTTTAATCATTTCTAATATTTGAATTAATACTGTGGGGACCACTCAACCTTATAGGAGTACCACTCAATATTGGGGGGACCACAATTATCTCAAACGTATAATTCTTAATTTAAGGGTCAAAAAGTAAGAAGCACTAGACTCTCTATACTTCCGATTGTATAGTATCTCTACAATATATATGCTCCATCATTGAAAACAACTTATGAGTATAAGGACTCCAATACTCATAGTAGTATAGAGAGAGAGAGAGAGAGAGAGCTAGGCTGGTATACTATCGGTAGCACGGAGGCCTCCGTGCTACCAAGTTGTTTTCGATGATGCGGCTTCCAAATCGACGATCGGTTCCGTTAGATTTGATCTACACTATTGAAAGTATTTGGAAACTAAATTTTATAAATTTTTGGTATCATTTATCTATCAAACGGGTAGTCTAAAAATGAACGGCTGAAAATAAAAATTTCCTAAAAAATGATGATAGAAGACTTGAATTTAATCTCACTACTATATATATATATATATATATATATATATAGTCCTATGCTATTAATAAGACAACAAATTTGGTGCTAGTAAGTTTTCTACCCTTAGATTAACCCCTTTGATTAATTTTACCCGTTAGATCATACTATTCAACCAACCACCCACTAAACCCTAGGGGGCCCACATCATCCTAGTCGCACATCTTTTAATCCAATGGTAGAAAACTTACTAGCACCAAGTCATTGGTGCTATTAATAGTATTCCACTTTCTATATATATATATATATATATATATATATATATATATATATATATATATATATATATATATATATATATATATAAAGTTTTGGAGATCTAACCTTTTATCATTTTGTTAGATCATACTATTCAACTAACTACTCACTCAACGGGGCCCACATCATCTAACCGCACATCTCTCAATCCAATGGCTAAAATAAAAATAACTTAGTGCTATTAATAGATAGAAGACTTCTATATATATATAATTGCACTCCTATGCTTTTAAAAGTATAATGTTATTGGTGCTTGTATGTTTTATATATAGTAGTGAGATTATCTCCAATATAGTAAAATAAATATTTTCTATTTAAAAAGTTATTAGAAAGGTAAGCTTATTTTTTGTTTATTCTATTGCACTTAGGCCTTTTTATGCAATTCCAGCAGCAATAGCTAGATTCGAATACATCAAACCAATTATTGAATTTGAACTGCGGCCAATTTAGACGTAGTTCTGTTATGGTTTGATTTATAACACATAGTTGCTTAGACTCCATGAACTTTTATCTGCAAGTCTATTACATGTCATAGAACATATATATTCCAACAAACTAAGAACTTGTTTGGTATCATTGCTCATTTTTATTTTTATTTAAATAATTTCTTTTCAGAATTCGTGTAGGAGGGGATGATGGATTGTTTGCATTTTGTAGATCCAAAGAGTTTGATTGGCGACAAAAACCGAAAACTTGATTTTTTTTTTTTTTTTTTTTCGTTGCTTCTAAATTTGTACTATCTAATAAATATGCAATATGACAACAAAAAGAATATTCTTCATGTTAAAAGTTTAGAACTAAATTAAAATTTTAGTGATGATTCAAAATCTCAGAATGTTGAAATCCCACAGACCAAAATGAAACTAGTCTTAGGCTTAGTTTGGTATTGAGACTTATCTAACGCTATTAGAATTGAGACTTATCTAACGCTATTAGATAAAATTGAGTTGTAGAAATAGTATATAGGGATATACTCGTTTCTCCGTAACGTAAAATATTTTCGTTATGCGGAACGAAATATTACGTACGAAAACAAACATTTTTCAAACGTACTTTCTCACCGATACCAAACGAAGGCTTAAAAGTGCAGGAATTAGCGGTGCAATTTACCCTATTCTAGAACTCGTAGTCTTGCTCTTTTTTACCAAAAAATTAAAAATAAAAAAAAATAAAAAAATAAAAATCTTGTTGCCCTAATTAGCTGAATTAAGAATTTTGTTAAATTTGCTGATAATTACTTCAACTTTATCTATTAAAAGATTAATTAAAAATTTTGATTGAATTTGACAATTTGTCCCTGTATATATATGTTTGAATAGCAGTACAAATTACAAAACTGAGATACTATAGCTAGTTAAAAGAGAAGATATCTACCAAATTAGAACATAGTATATATATAAAGCTCATGAATGTTAGATATAATAATTATACTTTAGCAAAATTACCGAGACTCTGTCAATCTTAGTTGATTCACATTTCTAAAGTTTATTTCTAAACGAAATAAACGTAGTGCTACCTATCTCTCAAAAAAAAAAAAAAAAAAAAATTATACTTAATCTGTTTGGTAAGATCATTAACTTGGGGCACTAAAAAAAAGTGTAATTATATTAACTCCATAAATTTTGCACCAAATAATAAAGACAAAAGTTATAATCAGATCACTCTACCATCTAACACAACTTGATTTCTGCGTTCAAATATATCCATTCAGAAAAGCAGTTTTTTTTTTTTCGAAAAAAAAAAAATTAAAACTATAGTAATTTGCTAAACCAAATCGTAAAGAGAGAAAAAAAAAATAAAAATTATTACTCTGATTTAGGGAGTATTAATTAATTCAAACTAACATGTTCAAATGAAGTAAAGATGGAAGATCAGTCCAGAGCCCATGAAATCTCCCTCCGCAGTTCTGCCTCCTCCTCCGGCGTGTAGTCGCTCTCGACGCCGAAAATCTGCCGCATCGCCTCTATGGTTTTGCCGGAAACCATGTCGGCCAAGGTCTGGCACGTCAGGTCGAACAATCCCTCGATGCTCATGTAGTCGGCAGCCTGATTATTTCGCCATAACCAAAAAAAAAAAAAGGAAGAAAAAAAAAAGAAGAAGAATGTTTTGAATTATAACCATAATTCATAAATTTCATGTTTCTATTGGGTTAAATGCATATAGATTTCTGCAAATATAGTATAGCTCTTAGTATGGTATTGAGATCAATCTGACACTGACACTGTTTAATAAATGAAATTAGGAAAAAATATATAGAACTATGTTTTTATTTTCTCTGATGGACCACAGAAAATATATTATAATCCACATGTAATATTACGTAATCGTAGTTTCTCATCGCACGTAATGCAATCTCCCTGCAAAGTTTTGCCATCTCAAATATCTTCCTTTAAAAACCACAACAGTATAATATAAGATGGATAAAAATATCTAAATTATCTCATAAACTAAATATAGTGAATTGTAAATATATTTATGTAAAATTTAATTTTCATATATTGTTTCTGCAAAAATATCGATATTTTTAAATATATCCCTACCATTAAAATCTGTTAAGAAAATATAGATTAAATACTTGATTTTTGGATTATAGGTTAAACAAGTGAATTTACTTTCTTACCTCTCTTCAATGAAAAGTTGGGTGCTTTAATGGTAACAAAATAAAGGAACATATTTAAAAATATTAAAATTTTTATACGAACAACATACAAAAGTCCAATTTTGTATGAAAATATATTTACAATACTATATTTGCAAAGATCTGTATACAATTAATCATATTTACAAATATTAAGAATTTTACAAAAGCAATATGTAATATTTGAAAGTGGAACTTTATGTAAATATACTCAGAATTACCACAATTATGGGCAGAGAGACGTTAACTATTGGTTTTGCCGGTTTTCAAAACCCGAACCCGAACCCGAACCCAAATTAACTTAACCCGAACCCAACTCGACGGGTTTTAAAATCCATACCCATATCCGGGATTCCTCACTAAAAACCCGAACTAACCCTAACTCAAAACCCAACTCCAAAACCCAAATCCAAAATAATAAATTTTTTACCATATTTAAAAATATATTATAGTAAAATCAAAATTTCAAAACACAATAAAATACAATCAAAATACATTCATGTTATATAAATAAACATAATTAAATATTTTACTATAATATTTTATATATTTTATATCTTACATAAATAAATAAATAATATATATATAATTTTTTCGGGTTCACATTCATGTTATATAAATAAACATAATTAAATATTTTACTATAATATTTTATATATTTTATATCTTACATAAATAAATAAATAATATATATATAATTTTTCGGGTTCGGAGTTCGGGGTTCGGGTTGAGTCGAATTGTACCACAAATCCGTATAAAATCATGTCAGTCGGGTTTATTTTTATGCATGCTCAAATCATGTCATTTAGCTGGGTATCTGCGCGTTCGAGTTGAGGTTCGGGTAATTTTTCGGGTATCCATACCCATTGACATCCCTAGGTGGGAGGGCCGGGGCTCACGCAGAGGAGGTCGATGAGGGTGGTTTGGCCGAGGCGGCCGACGAGCTTCTTGTCGAACTCCTCGAGCACGGAGTCGAACTCCTCGAGCACTCCGTGCTCGCCGATGCCGCCGCCGTCGCCGTCCACGGGCTTCTGGCAGCTGTGGCGCCTGACGTACTCGACCGCCAGCGCGAGGACGTCGCCGCGCACCATCGGCAGCGGGATGCCGCCCTCGGCGGCGCCGGCCTGCATCATGTCCCGCAGCAGCGCCGACTGCCGTGCAGCCGCCGCCTCCAACTCAAACACCTGCCCGTCGCCGCTCGTCACCGTCACCGTCGTGTGCTGCTCCTCCTCCGGCAACAGCGGCAACAACGCAGCGCCATCATCTTGCGACGCCATTTTTGTTGTTGTTGTTATTGTTATTATTGGTACGTAGTAGTAGTAGTAAACAAAGAAAAAGAAGAATCCTATTTATAGCGAATATATAGATATATAGAGCACGTATATATATATATATAATATTTATAGAGATAGAGACTAGGTTGTATATATATATGTATATATATATATATATATATATATATATGGATATGGATAAATACAACGGGAGAGAGATTTTTCCTTTTTTTCAAAAATTTTCAGTTCTAAATGGATTAGGATTTTGGTATAAGAGATTCTGGTGGGCTAGAGATCGATTGGGACTAGGATTTGGTTTAAATGTTAATTTAAAGGGTTAATTTCATACAGGTCCCCATAAATATAGTTAATTACAAATATTTTTTTACAAAATTCAACTTTTATATGTTCTTTCTGTAAAAACCCTAATATCTTCAAATATGTCTTTTTGGTTTGTTACCGTTAAAACAGTCTATTTTATAAATGAATTGACTTTCTTGCCATCACAAATATGTCACTCCAACTGTTAATTCAAGAGAGGTAAAACGATCAATTCACCACATTAACTAATCAGGATTAAGTAATTAATTAATTTATGATTAACTAATTTTTTTTAATAAATTCTAACGGCAGGAACATATTCGAAAATATCATAATTTTTGCAGGAATAATATATGAATGTTGAATTTTGTAATAATATATTTGTAATTTATTATATTTGTAGAAACATGTATGCAATTAAACCAATTTTAAAAGTTAAAATGTGTAAACAGACCCCTAAATTTTATTCCTACTTGAAATTGGTCCATGAACCTTTTTTTATAATTTGATTTACACCCCAAGAACTGTTACTCTATTAGAAATTAGGTCCTAAAATTTTTTTTTTCTTGATTTGCACCTCCTAAAATTTTTTTTTTTTTTTTTTTTTTTTTGAGAGAGAGAGAGAGAGATAGGTAGCACGCTACCCGTTTCATTTATTTTATTTAGAAATAAACTTAGCGAGAAATGTGAATCAACTAGGATTCGAACTTGGATCTCGGGTATCAACCACCAAACCTTTCGCCACTTGCTCTAGGTACAGTCGGTACCTCCTGAACATTGAAGAGGAAGAGTTAATGACACATGTATCTACCCAAGATCCTAATGTCGAGATATTTTTTTATGGAACAGAGCAGTGGAATTGGCCAAACACGTCGAATGGTGGCACATTGAGAAGATCAAAGAAGCGAAAGTCATCACTTAGAGAGGATTCGATTAATGAATAATTCTGGTCGACCCTGTATTCACTTGAAACTACATGTAGGGCCGTTTGAATCGACATAATTGTAAATACAATATAGTTGAAAATATATGTAGTTAGAAAATATGGTAATTATAATTACACACACCTTGTTTTGGTTGGATACGATAGTAAAAAACGTTACAGCTACAAATTCTTTATTTGGTTGAATGCGAGTAAGAAGTCCATCCGTAAATCTCTATCATTTTATATATGGGGTGATGAGATTATCCTCTCTCTCTCTCTCTCTCTCTCTCTCTCTCTCTCTCTCTCTAAATGTTTTCTTTTAAAAATCAGGGAGGTAAATTTATCTTTGTTTAAAATCACTCTTTTCAAGTGCTACAGGAGGAACTACTATGGCCAATTTTTAACCGTTGCAGTTGAACCTCTTTATGCAGTTGCAACTGTAGCAGTTGAATTCAAATTCAGTTGCAACTGTTGTTGCAAAACAACCCCTTAATGATGCTAATGAGCAGTTAAGTCAGCTTACTAATGATCCAAACAAGAAGGAAAAGTTATTCAAAGAGATACTAAAGATCAGGAACCTGAGGATGGGCAAGTTATGGATGGCACTGGATGATCCTACCAAACTAAACACGTTTTACTCATTACTCAATTGTTACAAAAAGCAATATATTCTTCGTATCTTACATGGTGCCTGATTAAAGAAATTGTGTTATTTATCTATAGATTAGTTGGGCTTAAAACTTTTTTTGGCTTGTCTTTTTTCGTTGTGAGAAATCTTAGACGTTTATAAGTTTTATTAATGTAGGTGTTTAAGCTTCCTATTTTTGGATGGTATAATGATGTGTGAAAGTTACAACTCTATATGAGATGGTGATTCTCTACGATGCTTTGGTAACTTTGAAACTTGGTAATGGTACTTAACATGTTTTATTAATTATGAAATGAGTCCGGCTGCTATGCTATCAATAGCACGAGGCACTCGATGCTACCAAATTTTTCGCCGTTAGATCCACCCCTTTGATGATTTTAACCCGTTAGATCATACTATTCAACCAACCACCGACTTAATCCTAGAGGGCCCACATCATCCTAACCACACATCTCTCAATCCAATGGCTAAAAACTTGAAGACCAATGACTTGGCTATTAATGATAAGAAAATAGTTCTTATGAAAGACTCCGATCATTATACTATCAATAAGAAAAGACTCGCTATTGAAACATTTGTGGGATCTTATGCTGACAATGTGGCTTTATGTGATGTTTGGTTAATGATATTATTTATGAATGAATTTTTAGATTGAAATTTATTTATTTTTGTATGATTAACGTATGATAACGTGAAATGGTCTTTTTTTATATATATTTATTCTTGAGTGCATTGAAACCAATTGGGCTTTGTGAATTTTCTTTCTTGTATGTTTTTTTATTTGTCTCGTGTTGATTATTAATAATAGAACTTCCAAATTGACGACCGGCTCCGTTAAATATGTTCTAAACCATTTAAACTACCTAGAAATCAAATTTCATGCACTTTTGATATTGTTCTTTTATCCATCTAGTGAACAGAAAATGAATGGTTGAAAATGAATATTCTTTAAAAAATGATGATAAGAGTCTTGTAATCAAGATCAAGAGTATAGATCTTGTTTTAAATAGTTTAAAGAATTTTCTAGCAAAAATTCAATTGATTTGGATATCTTTACACCGTTAAACGAGAAAACGTCTCTTATCCACCATTAAAATTACAAATTTTGAAACCCTTTGATCATTAGGCAAATGATGTCGAAAATATTTGAAATTTGATTTCTAAACACTTTAAGTGGTATAGATCATGTTCAACGGAGCCGACCGTCAATTTTGAAGCTCTATCATAAAAAACAACTCGATAGTAAAATGCCCCGTTTACTATCGAGAGTATTCTAGCTCAACTCTCTCTCTCTCTCTATATATATATATATAGTCCGGCTGCTATGCTATCAATAGCACGAAGCACTCGATGCTATCAAGTTTTCCACCGTTAGATCCACCCCTTTGATGATTTTCACTCGTTAGATCATACTATTCAACCAACCACCCACTTAACACTAGGGGGCCTACATCATCCTAACCGCACATCTCTCAATCCAACGGTCAAAAACTGGTAGCACCAATGACTTGGTACTATTAATAGCATAGTAGGCTAGTTCTATATATATATATATATATATAGAGAGTTGAGCTAGGATATTTTTAGAAGCACCATCCACTAGGTGCTTCTAAGTTTCCCTTGGATCTAGATCCCAATTACTAATACCTCTTGGATCAAACACTATTCCACCTACCACTGTGGTGGCAATCCACTCATTGCTCACAAGCCAACCGGTGTTCGCTTGAAATGAGCTCGAGATCGGCTCGCTCGTTTAGTAAACGAGCCGAACACGAGCTGAATTTTTCAGCTCGTTTAATAAACGAGCCGAACACGAGCTGAATTTTTCAGCTCGCTCGTGTTCGGCTCGATAGCAGCTCTAATACATATATTTTATATTTATATAATTTATATAATTTATATTTTTATATATAAATAAATAATTATATATAATATATATTTTTATTATTTAATTTTTAGCAAAATAAAAATATAAATACTAGCTTAATTATAAAAAGTCTCATTTGTATATAAAGTTTTAACTATTAGATCAAAGTCTAATAAATAAGATTTTATAAATTTATTTTTTTAATATATTTCATTTAATTTTTTTTTATTTATTGTTCAGTCTGTGTTCGACTCGTTTATTAAATGTTCGAACACGAGCGTAATTTTTGGTTCGATACTTTAACGAGTTGTCGCTCGTTAACACGAGCCGAACACGAGCCGACCCCGCCCGCTTCATGTTCGTTTTACACCCCTACCTACCACCACCTACCACCATCATCTCAACCTCTCATCTCTCCATCCAAAGACTAAAAACATTAAAGCACCACCCACCCACTTGGTGCTTTTAGATGTATTCTAACTCCACTCTATATACATATATATAGGCCATGGCTACTATACTATTATGAGTATTGGAGCTCTCGTACTCATAAGTTGTTTTCGATAATGAAGCTTCCGAATCGATGATTCACTCCGTTAAATATGACCTAGAGTATTTGAAACTTCTAGAAAATAAATTTCGTAAGTTTTTTAAATCATAATAAAGTCCATCAAGCGAGCATAAAATGAACGGTCAAAATCGAACGACGTTGTAAAAAATGATGATCGGATCCTTCAATTCAAGATCGGTTGATCTTTATCTAGATAGTGAATAGAATATTCTATCAAAAATTCAACAAATTTCGATTCTTTTACACCGTTAAACTAGCAAGTATTCCATACCGGCCATTAAAAATTGTTAAATTTGTGACCGCTTGATCGTAAGATAAATGATGTTGAAAAATTATAAAATTTGATTTCTAGAAGTTTTAAATACTGCAAATTCGAAAACTCTATCATCGTCAATTTGAAAACTCTATCATCGAAAACAATTTATGAATACGAAAGCGATCGTACTTATAATAGTATAGCAGCCGGACCCTATATATATATATACACACACCGTAATATTAATATAAATATTATATTATTGTACTGAACCAAACACACATTTCCAATATTTGAAATCCTCTTTGCCTTGTTTTTTTGTAACAGTTATAACTTATCACATATAATTCCAAACCAATCATACCGTACCAAGTAAGACAGATAAAATATCTAATTAGATTGAAATGATATTTTAATATTTTGTTTCCATACTTTTCCTAATACGAAGAATTTTAATCATCCTGTGACAGAAAACACTTTCTCATCTTCAAGTGAGATTGCGACATAATCCAAAGTGGTACAACAATGGTACGAAAAAGTCTCTAACAAGTAAAATCCTTTTAACTAATGATACACGAGAGAGAGAGAACAGAAGAGACCTCTAAGGATCATTCAAAATGGCCGAGATGCTCGAGATTAGCAGGTAAAAACTGCTAATGGTGTGAAAGTATGAGGATAAGTCATCCCCATCGTCAACAACCAAATGAAGAGCGAAAAGAAAGAAATCGACTCGACTCGACGATACAGAAGAGATGACTACAGCAGATGAGCACAGCAGTTACCGCATTAGTCGACATCCATTGCTTTCTCTCTTTCGCCGCTTCTGCACGTCCAAATCTTTATGGTGCGATCATGGGCGACGGTTGCGATACTTTGTCCATCTGCACCGGACCAGCAACCGCAAAATATTTAATCAATCGAATCACGATAGCGAATAATGGGAGTGAATGAGAATCTTCTAACTCCAGAAACAGTGAATTTGGGGGGGGCGAATATGTACGAGAGAGATCTATGCCAAAACATGATGAATTCAAATGAAAACAGTTCAATAGCTCTTTTTTTTCCTTTTATTTTCTCAAACAGTTGCTGAGAAATTATATAAGATGAGGATGCGTAAAAATTAGTTATGTAAAATAAGTGTAAATTTACCTCCGGTAATATCCAAACTTGTAACTTTGGCTTCGTGCCCAGCTAATGCTTTGATTGGTTTAAAATCTTTCGCTGACCAGAGCTGATAAAAGATGAAAACATACAGATCAGACAGTATGTTAAATTATAACATAGGGAAAAAAAAAAAATTTCGGTTTCATTGAGCTGATAACGTACCGCTGCTTTAGTGTCATATGAAGAAGTTGCCAGGAAGTGACCTTCCTGGGGTTCAAACTTCACTTGCGAGATGAGGTTTTTATGTGCTGGTATGGAATAGACAATTTTTCGTTTTCTCAAGTCCCATATTCGACAGAAATCATCCTCACTTCCCGTAGCTAAGTGATAGCCATTAGGAGAAAAGCTGACTGCGAGGACCTGCAAAAAGCACAATTCAGTCATATAATAAATTCTATTTATCTTACAAATAAAATTAAGCTCTGGGGAAGAATTGTGAGGAAACGAATTGAACAGACTTGAGAAAAGTGTGCCGACACTCCAGCAGCAAGTTAGTTTGGAAAAAGGTCCCCTATATGTTAGGCTATTCAAATGACGCGTCCCTCCATTAGCATCATGTTTAGCTTGAGAAAAATTCCATCGGAAATCAGCAATTTCTGCAGCTTTTTAACCTGATGGAATTTTCTAAATAAAACTTATTAGTTGAGAAGTTTGCATTCTTGTTGAAAGTTCAGAGTTTCTAAACTAGATATGGTTGAAGTGTTTTTGTATAATCATTTTCCCAAAAAGAATAGAGGTGATACTAGTCAACTCACAGGTTTAACATGCCCCTCGAAAGCAAGGATGCTTCTTCCAGAACGCAAATCCCACACACGGGCAAGAGCGTCGAGACCGCACGTTGCGGCTAATGATCCATCGGGGTGGAAAGTAATCCCATAGACACTTCTACTGTGCCCCTCTTGAAGAAGCAACTCTTTTCCAGTATTAATGTCCCACAGCCTCCATGTCTTGTCAAAGCTAGCTGTTCCTAAATACTTTCCAGATGGATGGAATGCTATGCGTGCCAGCCGATCCAGATGACCATCAAACGATCTTAAAAGAGAGCCCTCGGTGTTCCACAATTTTGCAGTTCTATCTGCCGATGAAGTTGCTAAACAGTTATCCACCGGAGAGAATGCTACATCAGTTGCACGTTCTGTATGCCCCTTTAGGGTCGCAACTTTGGTTACATGTGGCATGCTCCATATTTTAGTAATGCCACTCCAAGCACTGGGTTTGAAAAAAAGAAGAAGAAAAGAATGAAAGAATAATAATCTTTGGTGCAGAAAAGTATAAAAAGTAGATGTAAGAGAGGAAAACAGCAATAAAACATATAAAATGGAATAGTGTCTAAAATGTTATTTCACATAGAGAGTCCTACCAAGGAAAAATAAAAACTAACAATTATGGCTTGTTTAATCGAAAAAGATAAGTAAGATCTCACAGCAAAGGATGCAAAAAAGACAAGGTATTATGCAGATTCAGAAATCTATAAAGAAAAGTGCCAGTTAGTTAATTATTTTTGCTAAGTTAGCAGATTATTTTGTTGCATTCTTACATTAGTGGGCTTTGTACGAAGGAAATTCCAGTTGTAAAGCAGCCACACAAAGAACAGACTTAACAGAGCCCAAATATGGAAGCTCTCGGAGACAATGATATAACTATGATTCTGTTGGATAGAGCGATAAACATGATACTAATCATCGAGTCCATGTTTGGGTTTTTTTTTGCCGAATGGGAATGCTCAATATGAGTGAGATGAACGCTCTGAAGATCCCAAGGGTCCGTCAAAACACATTGACAGTTTATCCTTTTGGGTGAAATGTGAATGCACTCATTATCCTAGAAAATAGGAGAGTGGGGTAGCTCAAAATTTGAAAAAATAATCGGCTAATCTAAAAATTTGTTAAAAGAAGCCGGATTGAGCTCTACAACCCTGAGAGCACTCCAATTTGAGAGTACCTCCCCATAAGAGTCCTAATTGGAATCTCTTGCAGTCACTTGATGTGACGTGCTGCGCGAACCATGCTATGATGTTTCGTATAAGAAGGATGCCATGTGCCATTTCTTTTTCTAAGAGGATCATAGACCTTGATAGCCGAAGTCAACATAAGAATTTTCTGTTTCTTTGTTTCAGCGGAACAATCATGTTCGGCTAGAGTTAACTAAGTCAAATTAGGACTCTTTTCTATGCAGAAGTTAGTTATATTAGTTATTGAATGGATCTAGCTTGTCAATTAAGCCAAGCTAATTAGAGGTTTGGATTAGTAAAATATTGAATGGATCTAGCTTGTCAATTAAGCCAAGCTAATTAGAGGTTTGGATTAGTAAAACTAGGTTCAAAGTGGATTCTCAACTTGGATGTTCTATATTAAGATAAGTTGACTGGTTTGGGTTGAAGTAGATCAGTCCATATGTCCAAGAAGAGCTGAAATCGAACAAAAGTCCTAATTAACTTGTTTAGTCGACTGAGCTCGAGTAAAAGAATAAGGTGTTGCTAAAATTTCAACTAGAGAGTCCTATGTGGTGGACTGGATTAGTTCGCACTAAAAAGAATCCTACTTGGTAAGAAGAAAAAGCACGGTTGTGAATATACAGTAAATGTTTGCCACCTGGCAAAGAGGCTGTACACAACAATAAGTAGTTCGGACTCAAACATCCACGGTGGAATTTCTCTCCTCTTCTTCCTTGTCAGTTCCTCCACTGTTGTGCTCTCTTTTCTTTCTACAATATCTTCCCTTTTCTTTAATCTATTTGTCTTGCTAAGTACAGTAGGCAACTTGATACAGATTCCCCCGCTCTTGAAAATCTTTAAATGTTTCTGCAGCCAAAAAAGTACCCAGCAAAGAGAAATTTGAAAATACCACAAATTTCCTACTTTATTCATTTGTAACGGAACTATCAGCAAAAATCAACAATCCTATTACAAAAAATCCCTCTTTACAAACCTGTACAGAAACAGTTCTGCTTCTTCATTATGAGCTGCAGAACAAACCACTCTGCTACACTTTACAGAAATACGTCCACTAAGCTAATCTAGAAAAGATTGAGATTAATCTTTCTTCAACTATTGCATCCAATTAGAGCCCCAAGAGCGCATCATAATTCCCTACTTACAAAAACAAAGTCTAGGCGGCAAGAAAGATACAGCAACTAAGCAAAGAACTTCAAAGACATTAAACTCATATGTTTCCCAACTAGCGTGTGAGAAGTAGTTCCCCTTATAACTACCCAAGTTTGATTAATATATGTTTTCAAGAAAGCAAAGCTACCAATGACGGACAAGCAGGATACAGAACAGTGTGCTAGGTAGACCAAGGCAACAAACTGAATGGTGCATGAATGGGACTGAAGAAAATGAAACAACCAGCAGGAACCGCACTATACTATACTTGTAATCTGCTACTCAAACAGCAAATTCTAACCCCAAGAGCAACTAAAAAGACAGCGGACACACTTTGATGCAGTGCACAATATGGAAGAGTCGATTCAAGGCCTTAGTCATTTAACAGCTTCTCTTGTCCCTAGTAAGCGCACTAAGGCTCCATATGTCTTGCCCTCTTAGTGAGTCGGCTTCGCTATAAGCATGGTGTCTTTGGTGTGCATTTTGCCCTCATTGGCCATGCCCGACCAGTTGAGTCGCATGCCTTTCGGTTGTATTCCTGTTTTTTGTTCTCAATAAAATATCCGTTGCTTGTGCCGACTTGCAGGACCCATTATGTGTCGTTCTTGATTCTCGGTCGTTAACAATTTGCGAAATTGTGCCTTGGGACGGTTCGGGTGGCTCGTTCGTGAAGGTGACGGACAAGCGCCGCAATGGCTTTTCGGTAAAAAGACATTAGACCCGTTTCATGTCCTAAAATACCTTTTTCCTAAAGCATAGGCTTGTCGACGGAGGAAGCATTACAAATTTTTGGCATAATTATCTAACTAGAGTAGAACCACTAGGTTGGGTTACACATTAAACATATGCCTTCCTAAACAAGTAATAAGGTTATTTAGTTTTGCGATCAAGAGGAAATGCGGAGCAAAGGAAGAACCTTGTGGCTAGCAGCGAGCCGTCGGGCGAGAACGAGCAACCGGAGAGCGGCCGGTCGTCCCCAATTTCACTGCATTCGAGAACGAATCCGCCGGCCTGCTTAACAACGAGCTCGGCCTCGGCCTCCGCATCCTCGTCGGGATCGTCCCTTCTCCTCCTCGCCCGCGCGATCCTCGCCTTGGCGCGGGGGAGCGAGAACCTCGCGATATCGAGCCGGGCCTCGAGGAGCTCCCGCGGGCCCTCGGTGTAGAAGGGGTACTGGATCAGCGCGGCCTCGGCGTCCTCCTCCTGGGCGGCGGCGGCGGCGGCGGCGGAGGCGGAGGTGGCCTGGTCGTCGTCGTGGGCCTTGAGGAGGCGGTCGAGCTGGCCCTCGGCCTCGAGGCGCACCATGAGGGAGCGGAGGCGGTCGCGGCGCTCCATCTCGCGCTCGCCGAAGAGGGTGACGGGCTCGCCGAGGCGGCGGAGGCGGGCGCGCACGGCGGAGTCGTTGGTGGGCACGGCCATGGCGTAGGCGCGGCGCTTCATGAGGAGCTCCTGCACGGCCTTCTCCTGCCGCTCCCGGGCGAGGCGGCTCTCCTCCGAGACCTCGTACTCGTCGCCGCCGCCGCCGCCGCGGGGGACGGAGCCCTCGCGGTCGGAGTCGGAGCCCCGCCCCCGCCCCCGCCGCCGCCGCCGCGGGAGCGGAGGAGGGCGGCGGCGCCTGCGGCGGGAGGAGGGGGATGGCGGCTATGGTGGGAGGGATAGGGAGAGGGGCGATGGGCGGAGGAGGGGGTGCGGGAGGCGGAGGTGTTAGGGTTTGGGGATCGTCGTCTTCCTCCATTGCTGCGGCGAGAGGGAAAGGGAGGAAGACGAAGAGGGAGGGGGCAGGGGGAGAAAAAAAGGGTTTACAGGGTTTTCGTAATAGCGCCGTGGTACCAAAACTAGAATAAAAGTAGCTTCTGGTTGAATGTAGTTGTAAAGAGTTATTTAATTGAATATAATTATAAATAAATATAGTGTAGTTAAAATTTTTTTTTTTTTTTTGAGAAAAAAGAAGACGCTATCCGCTTCATTTAATAGAAATAGTAAACTAAACGTACATAATGAAATTAGGCTTTCTTGACTAAAAACTGAACCGAAAATAGAAAAGCGAGAAAGAAGGGTAAAAACGGAAGAGAAAAAAGATCAAAGAAAGAAAGGTATAAAAAGGAAGAGAAAAAAGATCAGTGGGCGACACGGCGGATTACGAAAGCGAGGTCCAAGTACTAAACAGGGTTGAAGCTTTGTCGAAGGCTCTAACAACGTTGGGAAGATTCAAACCGAAAACAAAGCTGTTTCGCTCAGTCCAAAGGACCCACCAGGTAGTCGCTAGCTTAGTTAAACCTTTAGTTCTAGTAGAGGCATCGAGGGTTTGTGATAATAGCTTCCAAACTCCTCGAACGTCCCCACCCGATGCATTATTGGGTATCTCGGTTAGGCGTAGGAGTAGAAATCGGGCGAAGACGCAAGTGCAGAAGAGATGATCAGAACTTTTCAGGAAAAATGCACAGAAGACGTAGCTCTTGTGTAGTAGTGTAGTTAAAACTTAAAACTGCATATAGCGATAAAGGGATAAGATTCATTCCCCCACTATACATAAAATAATCGTATGATTTTATTAACCATTTATGTCTCTTATGTATAATAAATAAATAAAGTGTTTATATATTAGTTTTATATTTTTAATAATTTTTCAACTAACTAATTGGCGTAATTTAAAATTTTCAGTCTATTTAAATTTAGTAGATAAACCAAAATTTAAAGAATTTACTATGATTTTCTCTACTTTTTTCGTTAAATTAAATCATTAATATTTAATCAAAATTTATTAACTTAGCACACACAATCAAATTCTTTCTAAATTTACAAAAAAAGAAAACTATTCTTTGTATTTTAAATAGACTATTTTTAAAACTTTTAAATTTGTACGCGAAACGTGCGTGCATTGCTCATGCTCTTTTATTAGTATTTATTATATTCATTTATTTATAAATCCGTATATAGATATTTATTTATTTATTATCAATTTATTCTCAATTAATGGGTGATCCAATCCCTCGCCCAAAATTGAAACTGCATAAAAAGTCAAACTTAACTGTATCAAACCAAACACAAAATTTGAATCTATATATGTAGTTACAACTGTGGCGCAACCAATAAGATCCTAACATTGATCTGAGCCCAAATCCTCGCAAAAAGATCCAAGCCTCGCAAACTCAAAGAAATAACAACGAGGCCCAGCGTTCTCTTACAATGGTTTAAAAAAATGTATACAAAAACAAGAAAGAGAATTGGAATAAAGATATCGTTTATTCCAGAATCAGATCATCGACAAATTAGTTGACAGTGGAACACTCGGTTGGGGATGTGGGACGAGTATTATATCTTTACTGGTTCGTCGCCTCCAGCGCTCTATGGCCTGAGTTGAGCGCATCTCCCTTTGCGGAATGCTCGAAAAAGTTTATCATATGCAGCAGAACGACAAGTGCCTCAGATACCCATTACTCCACATCTTCAATGTCAAATCCGAATCAGTGTTTCCTGTTAATAGAACTTAAAACTTTGTTTAAACTGTAATGCAGTCACCGGAAGCAACATCCGAGCCACGGTTGGGAGCGGGTCGACGATCATACACTCCAAACAGGCAAATCCTACCACCTCTTCAGCAAATATAACTGTGTTTTCTCTCCGAGTGTACAACCACGATGGGCATCATTCCGAAAAATGCGGCATAAACCGCCTCCATCTATCTGAGATAACCATCTCAAAGTCGTATAAATAGTTGCCTTTCGACTGATGAGTAAGGGAATAGAAAAAATAAAACAAGGACATCACCAGGGTCCCACATATCCTTGTAGTATTATCCTGCCTCATGCGCTTCTCATGTGTTTCCCCAATAATGATTTCGAAGCATACAAAGAGTCCAAGATATCCTCGCATGAAACTGGGCGGCTAGATTGCTTCTTGGGATCAGGTTTTAGTCCTTCAACCCGTTTAACATCTGGCGAAATGGTTTCCACTTCAGTAGTCTCACTGCTCCCGGCAGAATCTCTGCTACCAAAGCCTAGTTTTGTTTTGCAAGTTATGCCGGCGACGGCTTCTGCCTGATCCGCGAACAAAAACTTCGATGCCGAAGCTGCACAAATGTCTCTGTAAGCATCGTAATTCCCAGCCCGTGTATTTCCACCTTCCAATAGCACCGAAAGAGGGTGCAAAACTGATATGGCATCATCTTTCCTCTCCAAAGTATCCTTCAAAAGCAAAAAATCATTTACAAATTCCTCTTTGCTGAACTGAATAAGGGCGGCGGTCGAGTCGATGAAAAAGATTGAAGTGACAGAATCCGGACCAAACACTTTGCATATGGACTCCTTCAAGTCCTTTGGCTTCAACTTAGACGGAAATCCCCAAACAAGGATGACTTTTGAGAACACAACCGGAGGGTATTTGCGCATATAACCTGGCTCTGGTTTCTCTGTGCCAGTACTAAGATTGATCACTGTTCCGCTGTTCCACGCGGGATACAAAAGATTGATGTACGGTGCAAGCTGGTCACTTTTTGTAAGATTGGCTGATGGTGAAAGGAGCTCAAAATTCACACCCAAATGACTGCATATCTGAGCAAAGACGCATCCCGTCATAAAGGCATCGTATCCTGCTTCATGCTTAGCGCCTGAGTAGAAGCAAGATGATCTGCAGGTAAAAGAAACTTCTCATCAGATGGAGTAACATTGATTAATTGATTGCTATATCCACCGATTCAGACAGTCAAAGGAGAATGCTCCTTCTTGAAAGAAAGCCAGCAAGCTCATTGCACTGAACAGGCAGAAGAATAAGTTTTCCTTGCCAGATTCATGTTACTAGTTCCTCAATACGAGCATCTATGCTAGTTACATTTTATGTTACTCAAAGCCAATTGATTTTATTGACCTCAGATATGGAGCATTCTGTAACACAAAAATGGCATCCCAATCTGCAAGGCTAATTCAGTGTTTCAAGTGGGTCAAGAATGAATTAAGATGTCAACTCTATATTGTAAACCCTAGTCCTCTTAAAAAACCTCATGGAAGATCAACAGTTCTGAAGTACTCATGAAGTTCCTAAACAACCAGCCTACGAACAAGTACATATGTCGGAAGGAACCAAAAGAGCCATCACTCGCCGCGAGCTGCGACAAGTAGAGCAAAGCAAGGAATTCAACTTCAGTAGTATAAATAGGGAACGGAAAAAATTAAGTTGTTTTTCAAAATTTGTGCAATCATTAAGAATGATGGGATAGGGGCGAAAAATGCAAGTGCAAACACCTCACAAGGAAAGGTATTTATGCTATATAGGATAAACTATAATACCCTGCTTCATCTGATTCAACTTCAACTTTCACGTGTGAACTTGTGCCGAAATTCTTGGATGGAGAGGAGACTGCCGGGCACAGCAAAGAAAAAGCTGAGGAAAGCGATTTGCTCTTCTTCTTCATGAAATATTGAATGCCTTGACTTGAATTCAAAAGATGCTTGGTGTCCACGACGTACGGAAAAATTTCATGAACAGCTAAAACAAACTCCGCCATTGATGACGGAAGAGGGCCAATAAATTTGTTGTATATGTGAGCAATATCTGTTTCATGAGAAAGAATCATTGTAGGAAGGTACTGTTGAGACATCGACAGAATTTTAATATGACAGTACAAGTACCTAAAAGGCAATTGTGACCAACAATTAATTTTTGTTCTGAGGCAAGCAGATCTATAACATGGCGAAATCCCACAGCAGACCTGACCCTCGAGACAGTGCTCCTCGTTGCATCTTCCTGGACCTCTTTCTGAAACACGAAAAAAGCAAAGAGATAAGATTAGTCATGAGACTTGTTAACAACTTGGTACTCATTACTTCTTTATATGAGTCAAGCAGCTAGGCCGCAAAAGAATACTAACGGACATGCTCTCCTCTATCACAATAAGGGTGTAGTATGGAAATATAATCCACAATTCATCACAACTTTGGTCAAGTTAAAAACTGAACTTCTGGTAATGATATTCCTAAAGAGTTTTGCATGCCCCTTTTTTTTTCCATAACAGATTTTTCAGCCACATATATGGGGTCAGTTCTCCAACGAGTAGAGCCAAGGGAAAGGATCTACAATATAAATATTATTTTCTAAAGATGACGATAAACAATTTTTTTTAAAAAAAAGAATTACCTTTTAGTTTAAATGAAAAAAAATAAAACTCAATCTTGAGCCACTTAAAAGTTAAAACTATATAGAGATGGGAACAAAGCTGAAAAAAAATTTATGCACATTTCTAGTGAATTTCTTATATTCCTCTTACCAACAAAGAGGCTTTATCCTCCTCAGAGTCCGTATAAACTACTCTCTTTTGCCATGTACCATCCTCGCCAACTGTACGAACATATAAAAGATCCTTGAAGTGTTTTCTCAGAATCTGCATACCAAAGCGTTATGTAGCAGAGCATTTATTACAGAAAGAGAAATAAATTTTCTAAATGGAGTTCATTAATCCTGTTAGAATCATTAAGAAAAGATATTTGTTTGTAATACAAACTTAAGCTTTGAAGTAGTAAGATTATCAGAAGACATACAAATCCTTAAACCATATGGAATAAGGTACAATACAAGCCAAACATCCAGCACAAAAGACAAACATCTTAGGTAAAGGAAAACAAGCAGATAAGTTCATTTCCAAAAGGATAAAAACAGAAAAGAAGTGAAAAGTTACATCAAAAAGCACTGAAATCAATGAAAAACAAGAAAAGTTGTATCTAGTTGGAAGCAAGATTAACAGGCGACAAAATGCATATGCAATCAAAATACCAAAAAAGTTTTCATGTTATACTTTGAAAGAGCATAACTGGCATTTGGTCAAATTAAAAACTGAAAAATAAATTACCAGTTGAATCAACTTCAGTTGATGTGAGCTGAATCCATTAAGCATGATAGCTGGCCGCATCTTAAAGAAAACTGTCTGAAATTGCACTGTGCTAAATTTCAGACTCTCTTCAGAAGAATCCTCACTTGGACTTCTGAGTATCCCTTCTCGCCACTCAGTAAATCTGTTTTTCATTCTTTCCGTGAAAAGGAGGTCAGCAGTGCTCACCATTGGTATACCTCCAAGCTCTTCAGAAGTATGTGACGGTGCTGCTGAACTGTCCTCGTATGGCGGCCGTAATTTTCGAAGCGCTTCTATCTCTTGTGCTCTGGATAAATAAGATATTCCTGAGATTACCCAAATGCTGTAAATAGATGGTAATTTAAGTATCCTATGCATCTTACATATGCATAACAAAATTCTATGTATTGATGCAGAGCAACTATGAACTCGGGAGCCCTATTACAAATTTACAAATAGCTCTAGGTACTCTAAGATACACAATCCTTCCCTAAGTTACTTGATAGAAAGCAACAAAAAGAGAATCCCAATATACTAGTTTGAACGGTAACATGCAATAAGAAAATACGGTGAGGGCGTGAAGCAGCATACAACAGGAGCGAAAAACAAACAATTTTAGTTTAACGAATCACCTTCGTTTATGCACGTATTGAAATCAAATTGGTACTTTGCTAGGAAGTCCATAGAAGTAGTCTGGCAGAGGAACTCATAAGACGGCCCATCAATTGGGAGCTCCTTTCGTGGAAATATATAAAAATTGTGGCTGCAAGAAAAATAAAAAAAAAATTTGTTCATTCCAGACGATAAATTCATGATCTTAACGGACCGCAATAGAAAACAAATTCAAAACAGGAAAACTAAGTGCTATAGTCAATTTGCACCTACTATCTTATCCTTTCGACACGACTGCTTTAAATACTAAATACATCTCAAAATCGAATACTTGTGTAAAGTCTGAGAACCCAGAGAATGTATAGGAAATGGAAAAACTACCATTGTTGCCGAAGTATTAAAGAAGGAGAAGAGATAATGAAAAACCGTAAAAGAAGCTGGGTTTAGGAAAGGTCACGGCTACTTAGTGAGTCAATAGAGGAACTTTAGGGCAATACAGGGAGGTACCTTCAATTAGAAAAAAAAGAAAAAAAGGATATTTTGCGTAGTATAATAAATACAACAAAGTCAGAAATAGAACTGTTGCAGTTAGATTTGCATTTTGCTCATCTCATAGTATGTAGTTGAGAATGCCGCAACTGTAAATATTTTGTTCGGTTATTTGCAATTGGGTGGTGCATTTGAAGATCATACTACTTTTTTGTCGGGAATGGTGGGGGAATCCTATTTTTCGTTTACTCGTAAGTGATAACGCAAAGTTCTCACATCAAAGTAAGATCCTTATTGGAGCATTTCCTCAAAACTGGCTCTAAAAACCAAAGGTCAAAAGCCCTACCCTGAGAAGGAGCTGTAACAATAAGACATGCTTAGTAAACTTGCAAAAAAAAAAAAGAAACAAAATTCCCTCGTATAGATACCCACTTTTGCACCTGATCCTCTATCTTTTAAAAATCTATCTTTTGCCTTCCAAAAATTTAGAAATATAGTACTTAACTTCGTACCATTACTATTTCATCATCATTCTCTAATTTACTAGAAAATCTCTTTCATAAAATTCCTTAATTATTTGGCTGTACCACTAAACCCTAAACCCTAATTTATGCACAAAATAGAGACATAATAATAATAACGCTGAAGCTGGATTAAGTGCTACAAACTTTAAATTTTACGATGGCAAAGGAGAGATTTTTTTTAAAAAAAATAGGAAGATAAAGTGCAAAAGCTGATATTTAGGGTTTAAGGTTTAGGGTTTAGCATTTGGGTTAATAAATTGCAAGAAAAAAAAAAAAAAAAAAAAAAAAAAAAAGGAAAGGGGACGGACGGGTGGGCGCGGAAGGAGGAGGTGGCGGGGTGCCAGCGGAAGGGGCAGACGCCGAGCTGGACGACGGCGAAGCTGCGGGAGGAGTCCCTGAGCTTGAGGAAGCGGACGTCGGGGCGGTCGAACTCGAAGGCGTCCCGCCAGGGCGCGGTCGTCACGCCCGTCATCTCCAGATCCACCGCCACGAAGTCCGCCTCCCGCACCCGCGCCCGGAGCCCTTCCAGAGCCTCCGCGAAGTTCCACCTCGTCACCTTCTTCACCGCCGCGCCGCCCCCGCTTCCCCCCGCCCCGCCGGAGCCCGAGGAGGAGGAGGAGATGGAGATGGGGCGACACCGGCCTAGGGTTAGGGTTAGGGTTAGGGTTCGGGAGCACGCCCGAACCAGCCGCCATTGGCTCCTCATCATCATAGCCGCCTCGTTTATTACTCCTCCTTGGCGAGCGCGGGGATGAAGAAGAAGAAGAAGAAAAGCGACCGAGCCGAACCAGTACCACACGAGAGAGCTAAAACTAAAGTTCAGAAAAAAAGCTAATTACAGAGTTAGTGTTAAATTCAGGATTAGGATAAGATTAGAGTGTATTTTTGTGTTTGGTTGGAGGTTGGAGTTAGTTCAGGACATCAGACCCCAGGCCCAACGCTTGGGTTTCGAGCTGTGTTAGCTAGGCTGGCGTGGCCCAAGCGGGCCGTGCCGTGCTGGGCCACCGGCCTCTCCTCGGCCCGGCACAGCCCAGACCCGTTTCGGGCCGTATCGTGCTGGGTTGTCGGGGGCCTAGGTATCTACAGTAGTATTTGATCATTTTGTTACTAATAAGCTATCTACAGCAGAATTTATTGTGGTGGGGCCCGGTAGATTGAATGGTTGCGGGACAAGCACGTCACGCAACCAAAGCGGCAGTTGGAACAGTTACATCCAAACGGGAATATCCGAACCTTCCTAAAATGAATAAATAAATAAACAAATAAATAAAATTACTTTCCATTCACCCTGTGGGCTGGGGGGTATACGATCTCAACCGTTTCTGGCGAAGCCCAAAAATTCACATCGCGAAAATGGTGGGTCGACTCTCCCACTTCTTCTTCTTCCTCCTCCTCTCACTTCCCTCACTCTACCACCATCTTCTCCTCCTCCTCCTCGTCTTCCCCCTCGCACTCGCCGGCGGCGATGGCGGCGCGTCGGTGCTCAGCCTGCAGCGCGACAAGTCCCTCCGATTCTCCTCCGCCGCCGCCGGCGCAGCGTTCAAGATCGCGATCTTCGCCGATCTGCACTACGGCGAGAACGCCTGGACGGACTGGGGCCCGCAGCAGGACGCCAACTCCGACCGCGTCTTGTCCGCCGTCCTCGACACGGAGAATCCTGGTGCGCGCGAGAGAGAGAGAGAGCGCTGGTTGCTTAGATCCTTCATTTCTCTCTCTTCGCGGCTGGCTTACGCGCTGAATACCGCGAAATGGCAGAGGGGCAGAGCTGACTTACAGCTATGCTTCGGCTCGAGGCTTAGTCTGAGTCACAGTCGGCATCGTGCTGACGTCGCTTTATACGGTTTGTTAATCGGCATATTTCTAACAGCTCGAGCTGGAAATAATGATTAGCGCGCTAAATAATCCGACATTCTTGATCTCTTTCGCATTGTTCTTTGCATAATTAGCTACACACTAATCATTAATCCCAAAAGCCTCGAATCGTTGTAAATACGCAACCAATTCAACTGCCAATGATGACATACCACTCACTGCAGTCTCGGTGGGCGACTCGGTCCAATTAGCTTTATGCCGCCTCGAATATGACCACCCAGCCTCGCGCCATTTCGAACCTGACTCGGCCTAACAAGACCTTCCCCCCCCCCGTCATAAGGCAGAATGTTTGCCCGAGAAAGAATTTGGTTGTGGAATACATGATATTCAAGAAGCGCTGTTTGTTTGCTCACTTTAAAGATGTGACTTCTCTAGTAGGGTTATAACTAAGGAGCTTATCACCGGAGATGCGATACTAAATCTCATACACTCATTCATATCGAAAAGATCGGAAACCTATTTGAATGTCAAGATAGATTATCCTGTGATAACTTTCATGTTATGGATTTTGCGCTCGCAATGTAGTAGTACGGACTTTAGTCCAAGACAAGGTCCTTGTGTAAGCATGATCTTTTCAGGATGATGCATTTCGTATTATGTCGCGACTCATCGTATTCCAAGAAGTGACTTAGATCGATCGATGTCATATATACTATATATATATACAGTTGTAAACTCCTTTGCATACTCCTAACCATGCCTGCCATACGAAGAAAAGAGATGCGCTAAATAAGATGTTCTCGCATGAAAACAGGCCCTAATCAATTAGCTGTATATGTTATGCAAACTTATCTATGTTGTGTAGGATCTTTCTCTGCTGTTTTCCTTCTGAGTATTCATTCAGATTTACCATTGCAGACTTTGTAATCTACCTCGGGGATGTTATCACTGCCAACAATCTTCCAATTCCTAATGCAAGCCTGTACTGGGACCGGGCAATGTCTCCGACGAGAAGCCGAGGGATCCCTTGGGCCTCGGTTTTTGGGAACCATGATGATGCGGCATTCGAGTGGCCATCTGACTGGTTTTCTTCCAGCGGAATCCCAGAAGTTCGTTGTCCGACAGCAAACATCTCGTCTACAGGTGAAGGAAACCAAAGATGATAAAACCACATTGAGTGCAAGGTTTTAAGTGCCCGTCGGCACGGACCGTATCCACCGTGCCGTACCGTGCCAACAAGATACCGACACGATACAGACTCTGTGCCGATGGCACAGCTTAAAACCCTGTATTCTTTAAATTAGTAAGTAATTTTTTCAATAAAGTTCAAAAGATGTGATAAAAAAACATAATAAATAATTAGAATATTTTGTTGCTAAAGAAAATAAATATTTCATGCTATTATGTGTCGGCACACAAGAAATTTGTTGACCGGCACGGCTCGGCACGCACCGTGCCGGCAAGTTTCCGGCACGACCCCGTGCCACAGCACTTAAATCCTTGATTGAGTGTTTCCTTAATCTTTGTCCTCCACCTTACAGTTAGTTACTTCAGCAAGGAGCTTATCTTCGAAGACCGTATATGCTCGTACTTTTAATTGGAATCGATTCCTTTTATTGGGACGATGAATTGTTCAATATTGTGTGAAAAAATCGTCCAGTTTATCAGATTATTTTTGCTACAAACTGTCTAGTTTTCCGTCATTCCAAGCTTTTTTAGCCTTTTAAGATGAATTACTTATGTAAAATTGTATGTGGATATATACGTAGCCCGAAGAATTTCAGAGAAGTAGAATATCGGGTGTCATATGGAAGTATAACAATGCTCGTGGCAGGGGCAGAACAATGCAGCTTCAGAGGAACGCCGAGAATCGACTTAGCGAATACGGAGATCAAGAACAACAACAGATTATCTTATTCATCAACTGGCCCCAAGGAGCTTTGGCCGAGCGTTTCGAATTACGTGTTACAAATATTATCATCTGAAGAGATGGATCCTGTTGCAATTCTCTATTTCCTTGATTCCGGCGGTGGGTCCTATCCGGAAGTCATATCTAATGCCCAAGCTAAATGGTTTCAGGCGCAATCGCAAATTATTAACCCCAACGGAAAGTAAGAACGCGCGCGCGTTTGCTTTTCCAGGATCACCTGGATCTCAAGAACTGACATTTTCTGATTGTTACAGGGTCCCCGAGATTATCTTTTGGCATATTCCGAGTATTGCATTTTCGAAGGTAGCTCCTAAGCCTAATTCGGAAATAGACAAACCCTGTGTTGGTTCAATCAACTTAGAAAGCGTGGCTCCGCAAGACGCCGAGTGGGGGATCATGGATACTCTTGCTAAGAGGCCTTCTGTTAAGGTAAGAAATATTAGTTTCGAGATGGATTTTGCATGAATTATCTATCAGGATTCTCAGTAACTAGATTTTCTTTCAGCATGTGTTATCTTTTGGAGCTAATCCGTCTTCATATTTTTCAATGTTGCTGCGACTCAGTGATTTGGATTGCACAATCATCATTTCTAACGCCGCTTAACTCAACTCATCGAATCATTTGGAAGACTGATATGCTGAATGAGTTTATCTTCATGCCTGCAGTCTTTCATTAAACATATCTTTCTCCTTGAAATATTATACCAAAAGATGCAAATTTTCCTGTGTCTTTACTTGCATAAGAAAAGAACCAGTGTGACCAATAATAAATTGGTGTTCCCTATGTTTTGAGGTGGTTCAAAAACTTTTCTGAGGTGCTTTTTCTTTTTGAAGCAAATTTCATATTTATGTTGATGCCTGCAGGCAATCTTTTCTGGCCACAATCATGGGTTGGATTGGTGCTGCCCCTACCAGAAATTGTGGCTGTGCTTCGCTCGCCACACCGGCTACGGCGGCTATGGAGATTGGCCCCGAGGAGCAAGAATCATCGAAATTACGGAGCAACCTTTCTCATTAAAATCATGGATAAGGATGGAGAATGGTACTAAGCATAGTGATCTCATCTTGAGTTCCTAAATTACTTGCTTTAATCTTTGAATAGGGAAAAAAAATAAAAGAAGCCAATATATATGTTTCATCTCTTTTATTATTTTTTGTATACAAAATTACAAATGCAATTGGCATATTATCTCCCATATATATATATATAGTGGATAATACTTTAACCCCGCGCATTTTGGATATGCTGCAGCTTTTGAGCTTTGAGTGCTCTTTCCTAGGGTCAAGTTATGCCAAATAGTCTATGAAATTTTAACTTTTCACCCTTATTTTTGGTTGTGCTTTTAGCTGCAGTAATCTATAATAGTGTTTGGCTATTAGAAAAGTCCAAAGTTTCTAATGTAGATGCTTCAATTTAGAGCTTTTGATTTTGTTGCTGTAAAAAACTATTGGGAAAGAGGTTTTCCTTGATAGCACTTCTCAATTTGTAAAATGATTTGGGAGCCAAGATGCAATTTGCTATTCTCCGAGATCAAAGCTATTATCGGAGATACAAAAATAATATATTTTTTTTTGAGAAAGAGGTAGCACGCTACCCGCTTCATTCATTGGAAAAATGAATTAGGCTACAGCTGTGGGGCACCTTAGCCCCGAAAAAAAAAAAAAAAAAAAAAAAAAACCAACACCCCAAGGGTAGAGTCCCAGTCGTTCACAAGGGTCCAGAGTCGGCGCACCGCTAGGTCAGGATTAGGAGGGATATTTCGAAAAATCGTGTCATTTCTAACCTTCCACGCAAACAAAAATAATATATTAGTACTTGTTTGTGGCATGGTTTCTGCAAAGCTCTAGAGATTTTAACTCTATCGGAAGCTGAAATGAGCATTTGAACCTAATAAACTACAAGCTTTGAAGCTTTTGCATCTGAATACAGCAAAAATTTACATAGGGATTTAATCAAAAAACTGTTGAGGTGTAGCCAATGAGAGAAACCAAAAGAAAAGGATAGACATAAAAGTTAAAAAAAAAAAATAAAAAGAAAAAAAAGAAAAAAAAAAAAGGAGAATTGAGTGGTTATATAGCAAAATCAAAATTTTTTAAAAAAAACAGTCATATCAAAATAGTTCATAGTTCTAGAAAGTTCCATAGAATTTTACCTCAGAAAAGATCTACAATGGTTGATCTTCATTTTGGTCTGAATTTTTATCCTGACCTATACAGAGTCAGATGCATGTTATCTTAATCAACAATTCGCTTCTTTCATTGGAAAAATTTCATGATCTTTAGCTGTTCCTCTTCACAATCACATCACAACAACCCCCTCACAGCACATCTGAGAACTCCATTAGTCGGAAAAATAGGCTCCACTGTATTACCAAATTGAAGATAAGTTTACAAGCAAAGAACATTCTGATTCATTACAGGTACAATTATAAAATTAGTTTGCCATTCAGTGAATCATTGTTACACTAATACGAGAGGAAAAAGAAGTTAGGGGAAAAAAAAAAGAACAGGCCGAATACCATGGAACTAAAAACCATCATGATAACTGAAAACAAAGAGAACAAACAAGATTACAACATAATACATCAGAGTACAAGAAGAATGGTTAGGTGGCATCAGCGGCAAGGCGAGTTTTCAGTTCTCCTGATCAAATTACATGTGGAGTAGATGGATGCAGCAGCTGCTTTGACAGCACATTCGCATTCAAATGCTTCTGATTTCCTCAGTTTACTGAGGGAAAAAAAAGAAAAAAAAAAAGAAAAGGAAAGATTATTGTTGATTTGATTGCAAGATTAGAAAGGTGATAGCAAAATGTTACTCACTGGTAAGTAATGCCAAAGATAACTCATTTACAACACAATAGGGGGGGAAGGTCCTTTGAAATAAGATAAGATTTAGGGCCAAAGCTGGGTTCATTTAAAGTATTCGCATAAGCGCTATTTGAGCAGAGCTGCTCCAAGAAACATCAGAATCTAGTAGCTTGTTTAATTTAAATCCTTCCAACACCTTGCTGCAACAAAATCAGAAACTTCAAATTGGTGCTTTTACTTTTTAAATGCCAAGAAGCTTTATTTTAGCGTCACTCTAGACGTATTTGCTTTCCGTTGCTTCTGCTTCCTAGACAGGAGAAGCATTCCAAAACCCAGGCTTAAGAGGCACCAAATTGTGCACCCAATCTAGAATTCTACTTGGTTTGAAATTCACATGTAAGCTTATGTAAGATATGAAAAATTTGTAGAGCATTAAAAAAAAAAGAAGAAGGAATTATGATGATTATAAGGAGAAAATTAACAAGAAAAAGGAAGCCATATAGCCAGAAGGTAGAGAACTTAACATACATTAAACCATCTAGAGGATCCAATTTTGAGAATACATTTTCACCAGCATATTTTAGTCCTTTCTCACCGTGCGTGCGCATTTCTTGGACTTGTCTCAACCAATTTTCCTGAGACAAATAAGAAGAACAATCATTAATACATCACGTCGATTGCAGATAAACTATGCACCAAGGCTGAAACTATACTGTGCATGAATCAACATTATGCTTGTATAAAGATATTGAATTAAAATAGAATTCAACTCATTACTGAAAGGGTAGGGAGTATTAATAAATTTACTAACGAGTGGAAGTTCTCCTACTATGGATTCTGGGAAACATGAGCTGAAAATGTAACTGGGAAATAAGTTTATAACATGAGCTGAAAATGTAACTGGGAAATAAGTTTATAACAGTCTAAAAGTTCTAGTAGTGGTAAATTCAAAAATAGATTGAGCAAATATGAATTATCAACTGCGTAAGCCCTAAAACCATCAAACTGGTGTATGAATACTCACAAGATCTCTTGCCTCCTCATCCAGTGCTTTTTCTATTTGACTGAAAAGAGCTCTCCATCGTGTCATATGACTCTCTGATATTGCTTTCTCCAAGCATCCCGCCTCCAAAGAAGATTCGCGAGGTGCGCCTATTTCTTTGCCAGATGAGAATTCTGTCGATAGTAGGTATGGCAGTTCTGTGTGGATCGCATTCCTTACTCTCTCCTCACTACGCCTTAGAGCTTCATAACAATCATAAGATGGTAAGACTAAGAAAAAGTTTCAACTCTTACATTACGATAAAAACATAAATTTACCATCGAGACGGCCTTTAATGTCCTGCTGAAGCAGATCCAACCAGTGTAAAGCAACATTAGCGGCTGCAAAGTAAATTACAGTAAAGTTAGGACATTTCTGGCCATAAACAGATGTATTTCAAATTATCTCTTAAACCAACCTTTTAAAGACAAAGAGGTAGTATTATCTAGATTTGCAGAAAAATTTTGAACCGGTGTCGTTGTAGTTATATTTGATGCAATTTTCAGCTTAAACTGGCTGTCTTCTGCATCTTCAGTGACTTGTGAAGGTTCAGAGTTCCATCCATGATAAAAGTTATGATCCATACTTAATTGATTGATTTCCCCTCGTTGTTCTGACAGAATAAACTGGTGAGTTGACGTATCATGGGTATTAATTTGATCTTTCCTTCTGCCGGTACATTCTTCTCTTCCTTTTCCTGTTTGATTAAACCTGCTTTCATTTCGACCTTCGAGCTTCTCCGACTGCACCATAGCCTCTATTATGGCCCGTACCTGCTTGCTATTTCGGACATGGTTTATAATTCCAGGGTTTAATCCAGAGAGGAGACCGCTTGGAGCAGCACCTTTAATGAGCCTACTTACCTGCTCTTTCCTTGCAGAGTAAATCTTCTTCTTGATAACATCATCTTTTCTCTTTTTAGGCTTGCGGCCGCGCTGCTTGGTTTCTGATACACCTCCATGCAAAGATGAAAGAAAACCATTCTGTTTCATTTCTTTCCACATTCTCAGAGGTTCACTCTCTTCTAAAGGGCCAGTAGTGCTACTGCACTCTATGGTGTCAACCAACTTCGACTTATAGCAGGAATTGTCTTCCACCATGCTAGAAACATCCACCGCATTAAGGTCCAGTTGTCCAATCCCTGAGTTCTTGCTTTTCAATTCACATTCTTCGTCTACTTTTTTGGGGACACAGCATTCGATGTTTTCTTTCTCACATTTTGATAGAACATGACAGTGACGGATTGTAGAAGAGCTTAATTTGAGAGATTGACCCAAGCTTGAATGGGTAGTGTCCGTTTCAAGAGGATCTGGAGTAGGAGATGCAGTTACCTCTGAAATTTGAGAAGTTCCCTCCTTGCTGAACTGATGTTCGAGCATATTGCTTTCTTTATGCCTGAAGATCTGAATTTTGGATTGCTGCTTCCCGTAGTATCAAGCAATTTCTATCAGCACAAAACAAAAGGATATCAACACAATGAAGTTAAAGACAGTTCACTATGACTTGTGCAATACATTTCAGTTGCAAGAACTCACCGTTGCTCTTTCTAAATAAGGAATTATTGTTGAATAAATAATTTGCATCACTATTTCAAAAAGGAACAGCACAAAGAACCTAGATGGAAAGATCGCAAATCCTCCTACAAAGCAAATTCAACATGTAAGCCAGAAAAAGCACCTTCCTACACTCTGTTTCTCCGTATTTCCTTTCTTGCACATACCCCTGATTGTTCGCGTAGGCTGTCACTTCAATACGGTTTAAGGTTTTTCCGTAACTTGTGAAATAATTGAATGCTGGATGATACTTTTTGCAGAACTCGTAACATAGTCGAATGATTCATTAGTATTCATAGTTTTTTTTTTTTTTTTCTGCCGAAAATTTAGTTTCATATCTGTATTTATGTAATTCTCCTTTCATAGATCATCACTAACTGCATTCAAGAAGGTTCAAAGAAACAAAGGGGCGCCAAATTAGGTCAAATACATAAACAATGTGGCTACTATGGAGAAGCAAACATCTTTCTAGGAGTAGGTTCCCGATTACCTTACCCAAAATCAAAACTAATCGTACGTAATTACAAAGGGTTTCTATTGTCGCTTGCCTCAAAAATCTCCCAATTCCTTTTAAATCTATATCATCTTTCGAGTCGCGCTCACTTCTGCCTACGCTGTCACGTAAAAAGAAACAGATTTTGAGTGAATATTCCAATTCGAAAGCTCTCTAATCTACAATCTTCCAAGTATCGGATTTTACAAGATTACAGGGTGTGATGGTGAAAAGGCATGAATTTTTAAACAAGAAAGGGTTAGATAGTAAACCTTAAGGTAATAGATATCAAACAACATAAAATCACAAACTAGAACAAGCAAATTTTACTAGCAAAGTGGTGGGCTATGAACTTAGCTTTACTAGCAAAGTGGTGGTGGAGGTTCCTATCTGACAAGGACACACAATGGTGCGCTTTCATTGGAGGGGTTTATTATTCAAGGAGGAAACCCCTTAGAGAAGGAGCTTCCTTTAGATCTTTTTCACAGTGGTGGCAGAGAATCATATCGACTAGGGACGTTTTCAAGTGTGGTGTATCCTATACGATTGGGGACGGAAGCTTTGTGAGTTTTTGGATGGACAGGTGGAGTGGCCAGTCCTCCCTTAGTTCACTCTTCCTCCAAATCTTCCACGACGTAGTTAGGAAAAACCACCAAGTTAAAGAGTGTTTTGGTAGAAACGGGTGGAAGTGGCATCGGATTTTGCAGGGTTTTGGCGATAGAACTAATTCCGATCGTGAAACAAATTTTAGAGCTGAAGGAGGCACTCTCCAACATTTCCCTATCGAATTCTGGAGATGAAGCTACGTGGAGATGGAGTCAATCGGAAGTGTTCACGGTTAAGTCTCTATATTACTTCCTACAGGATGGAGGAATCAAAGAATGGAAATTTGCTCGGTTGTGGAAAATCAAAATCCCCCTGAAAGTTAAAATTTTCGGGTGGCTCGTGTTGAAGCAAAAGGTGCTAACTTATGATAATCTAGTGAAAGGGGATGGTCGGGGGAGGTGAGCTGTGTGCTTCGTACGGAAGAACCTGAGACAACCGAGCATCTTTTTATGAATTGTTGTTACACACGGGTGCTACTGGCTTGCCTATTGCCCAACAAAAGGGGACCCTGGGTACCTGTACTTCGGCTGGTGAGCTCTGGAAAACTGGCAACGGTAAAGGGGGCGGTGTAGGGGGAAACGAATTAACGGCCATAGTCTTTATTTGGTGGGCTATCTGGCTGGAGTGGAATAGAAGAATCTTTGAGAATAAGAAGCAAACGTTGAGACAGGTGCACATGGAGTTACGCTCATGTAGGATCTCGTGGGAGTTGTACTATGCTTGACCTTTTTTTTTTTCTTTTTTTTTTTCCTGAGAAGCCGAGTTGCTTTACCCTGTTGCTAAATTCAATTTCTTACGGAATGAAGCGGTAGCATGCTACCTTTCTCTCTCTCAAAAAAAAAAAAAATAGAACAAGCAAATTTTGCAAGAAAACACATTAAGAGACAACATCTAATTGTTCCAAATCTTATGTAATTAAAGGACTTCTATTTTCGCTTGCTGCAAAAACTCCCAATTCCTTCTAACCCTACCTCATCTTTTGAGTCGCGATCACTCTGGCCTACATTGTTGCACCAAAAAAAAAAAAAAAACAGATTTTTAGCACAAATTCGAATTCGAAAACTGCCCAATCTCCGATCTTCCAAGTATCCATTTTTACAAGATTCCAGGCTGCGACGGTGAAAAGGCACGAACTTTTAAACAAGCAAGGCTTAGATGGCAAACCCTAATGGTTAATAAACATCAAACAATATAAAATCACAAACTAGAAGAGGCAAATTTAGCAGGAAAAGAAAGTTAGAGAACACAAAATCTAATCATTACGAATCCTATATAATTGCAAGGGATTTCTATTTCTATTGTCGCTTGCCGCAAAAATCTCCCAATTCCTTATAATACTATACCATCTTTCGGCTCACGAACACTCCGGTCTATATTGTCGCCTAAAAAAAAAACAGATTTTGAGCACAAATTCGAATTCGAAGCTCTCCAATCGCAGATCTTCCAAGTGTCGATTTTCATGGGGTTACAGGCCGCGGAAATGAAAAGGCATAAACTTTTAAACGACGGCAAACCCTAATGGCTAATAGACATCAAACAACACAAAATCACAACCTAGAACAAGCAAATTTACCAGGAAAAGAGAGTTAGAGAACACAAAATCGAATCGGAAACGATCGTGTAAACAAAGAAATGGCGATGAAACAGTGCCAATCAACAAGATCTGCATACCTGTTCATACAAATCTGACGAATTTAGGGACCCATCTTCAACAATCTCGCTGTAATTCGAAAGCAAAGTGAAATAGGGATTTGATCCCCAATAATAGGAACAACATCTAGAGAGAGAGAGAGGGGAGAGGGAGGAGAGAGAGAGAGAGAGGGGGGGCGATGAGTGTGAAGTGCTATTCGAAATTTTGGAGCGCGCGGTTTTTTTTTTTAATTATTATTATTATTATATTATTATTATTATATTATTATTGCATATGATGATTCATACGGTTGCTAGGGTTTAGGTCGGGTGAAAACGGATCGGATTTTCACAAACGGATCGGGCGGATTTTTTTCGGACTCATATCCACAGGGTTTTTTTTTTTTTTTTTTTTTGGAAAACTTCAAATATATACCACCCTCGTGGTTTCAAACTTTCTCGCTTTCGTATCTTATAGTTTAAAGTGTATTAATTTAGTATCACGTGGTTTTATTTTTATCTTTTTACTATCTATGCTATTAATTTTTTTTGTTAAATCAGTGACAGAGTTAAAATGAAAGAGTACTAAAGTGAATATTCGATAAACTTAGGTGGAGTATTTGAAGTTTTTGGTAGACGAAAAAATAAAAATAAAATCACAGAACACTAATTTAATACATTTTAAACCATAAGACAGTAAAGTGAGAAAATGCGAAACCATAGGCGTGTGGTATCTGAAGTTTACCCTCTTTTTCTTTCTTTCCCAAAACGGTTGCTAAATTTTTATTAGGGTAAACTTCATATTCCATATCTATTTTTAAAAAAATATTCGAATAATTTTAACTCTAATATCATATTCGACCGAATATTTTCTAACCATATACAAATAATATCGGATGTGAATATAGATATTTTTGGATAATATTCTCTCTATTTATAGTAGTTGAACTACTTGAGTATACATACAAGTACATGCCAACTTGCATTACTAAAGTAGCCAAATTACGTGCTTAGACCGAGACCCAAGTTCAAATCCTACTGATTAACATTTTCAAATGTTTATTTCTAAATAAAATAAACGTGTTTATAGAATGCGTTACCTATCTCTCCAATATATATATATATATATATATATATATATATATATATATATATATATATATATATATATATATATATATATATATATATATATAGTCCTTAATACTATCGATAGCAGGAAGCGTTTGGTGCTATCTAAGTTTTCTACCGTTAGATTTATCTCTTTTATCATTTTCATCCGTTCGATTATACAATTCAAGCAACCACCCACTCAATCCTAGAGGGCCCACGTCATCCTAACCGTACATCTTTTAATCCAAGGACAGAAAACTTAATAGCACAAGTCATTTGTGCTATTAATAGTATTCCAATTCCTCTCTCTCTCTCTCTCTCTCTCTCTCTCTCTCTCTCTCTCTCTCTCTATATATATATATATATATAGAGTAGGGCTACTATACTCATATGAGTATTGGACCCTTACTACTCATAAGTTATTTTTTATCATGAGGCTTCTGAATCGACGATCCACTCCGTTAAATATGATCTAGAGTATTTAAAACTTCTAAAAATAAATTTCGTAATTTTTCGAAATCATAATAAAGTCCATCAAAAGGGTATAAAATGAACGGCCTACTCTATGAGTATAGTAGCCCTACTCTATATATATATATATAGAACTAAATGGAATACTATTAATAGCACAAATGACTTGTGCTATTAAGTTTTCTCATTGGATTAAAAGATGTTATATATATATATATATATATATATATATATATATATATATATATATATATATATATATATATATATATATATATATATATATATATATATATATATATAATTGAGCTAAAATACTTTTAGAAGCACCAAAAGTTGGTGCTTCTAAGTTTTTAACCCTTAGATCTACTTTTTTATTATTAATAGCCTTTAGATCTAACACTATTCCACCTACCACCACCTACCACATCAACCACCACCTACCACCATCATCTCAACCCTACATCTCCCCATCCAATGGCTAAAAACTCAAAAGCACCATCCTATTAGTGCTTTTGAGAGTATTCTACCAACTTATATATATATATATATATATATATATATATATATATATATATATATATATATATATATATATATATATATATAGTTAATCCCAAATCAACATAAATTTATACATCATATATTTATACAAAAATTTATAATAAAAAAATAATTTTTTAAAAGTAAATTCATATATAATTTTTTATTAGGGAATATATGTCATATTCTAATTCAAATTTTAATGGTTACTATAATATGTAATTAATTAATTTTATAATTTAATATATTTTATATCCACATTGAATTTTTTTATATATTTTTTAAATTTGACGAGCTCAAAATATAAGTTGTGTTCTAAATTAAATTTATCAAAATTTTAATTTACATTTAATCTAAATTAAAATTTAATTGATTAGCTTTAATTTTGATTCACTTAAATTATTTTTTTTATTATTAATTCAAATTTGATATCTAAAATTAAATTTAAGTCATGATTAAAACTCAAATTTTAATTTTAATTTATAGCTTAAACAAATTTAAATTTAAATCAAATAAAATTTTAACTGTAAATTTAAGATAAAATAAAATTTTAAAATGAATTAAGATTAAGATTTAAATGTATATTTGAGAAAAAAGGTTATTCATTATAAAAAAAGAAAAAAGAAAAAAAAGAGGAGCTCAGAGTTTATTTCGTTACGTTATTTATTTTGTATAAGAAATAAGAGGAACTAAAAAAAAATTTTCCTGCAAAATATAAGTCTATCAACAGACTCAAATTCAAAATACATATTTTTATATACAGTATAGAAATGAGTTGAACTAATATAATATTGGTAGTATAAAAAATATTGATATCACATTTTTGACCGTCCCTAGAGCAAGTGGCAAAGGGCTTGGTGGTTGATACCTGTGACCTTAGTTCGAATCCCAGTTGATTCACATTTCTGGCTAAGTTTATTTCTAAATAAAATAAACGAAGTGGGTAGCGTGCTACCTATTTCTCAAAAAAAAAAAAAAAATCAACTATTCAATTCTTTAAATTATTAACTCGCAGTTAAACCCTAGACATCAAATGGTGAAAAAATTGATAGTAAACACTATTTTTTTTTTTTTACTATCAAAAGTATTCAAAACTTGATCACATCATTTATGTCTATGAGTTTAATTTATATTTAATCAGTAGAGTTTGAATTTTTCTTATTTGGATATTACTATTACATGACATGAATATTTTGATGTTACAATTGAAGTCCTATTACAAAAATTAGGAGCTTTTTTTGGCATTTAGCCACCTTTTTTTTTTTTTTTTTTCTTTCTTCTTTTTTTTTTACGAATGGTTATAACATATTTGCATAAATAACTTTCTTTTTGCCACCCAAGTACCTAAGTGGCGTTTTTTAATTGAATATGGTAAACCATCGTGTTCTTTTTTGTATTTCTTATTATCTCAAAGTTAAAAAAGAGGAACTAGAGCGTAGATATAAATGCGGTGATTCAACCGTGTTTAGTTTAAAAATGTCAATGTGACATTTGCATGGTAAGAAGGGGATTAATCATATATACAAATATAAATTTGTTAGGACTATTTGTAAATTTTTTTTAGGGGCTAAATACAAGAAAGCTCAAAATTTAGAGTTTAATATAATGTATTTTGTATTTTTTTGTTACGTTATTTCACCTTTGATAAATTAGGATTAACATGAAAGGAGAGCATGGTAGAGCACCCAGACAAGCAGGGGATCGGAACGAAGGCTGCGTACTTGTTGAACCTGGGATCTCCGGCGAAGGCAGCGCCCCTAATCTGGCTTGTTGCTCGGAAGGTTTCTCCTGGTTGCGACCAAGGTTTCAACCGATTTTCTGATAAAGGAATTAAAGCGACCAACCAACTCGGAAACTCCAGATTCGAAGCTAGCTCATCCTCCAAGAAAGTACTCTGGGCAGACAAAGCCGAAATCGCATTAACTCGGATCGTCTACTTCAGTCATGAAGACTCTCACTACAAGGATGGGTCCTTAACTGCTTACCAACCTCGCCTTGAAGACACGTCCTAGACCAAGGCCATTAACTGCATCGACGCAGAACAGAAAAGAAAGATGTATCCTACCACCTTTTTTAAGCAGACGAACAAGGTAGCACTGCTTACTCCTACTTCACATCCATTGCCTCAAGCCCACATTCCTACGAAGCCCTCTCATTCTCTTCCCTCAGTCTTTGGTGGCTTTTTCTTCAAGGGTCACTGCTTCAGGTGCTTGGGAAGAGATCATCGGGCCTCCCACTGCCGCGATCATGTTCAGTGCACTAGGTGCTTCAAGTCGGACCACTTCGCTAGAGCCTGCATGAATCGCTTGCCGTTGAACGTCTACCGAAACATGCGTGCACGTCCCGCCTACCTCAGTGCCTTTGTTCCCCTCTTCGACGACTTCTTCGCCCGTCAAAATCGTCGCCGCAACGCCATCCTGGTTGATATGATGCCCCATGCGAACCTCAGGCACTTTTCCCAGGATACCATTGCTAACGGGCTCGCAAGTTGCTTTGGTGGATACCCCAATGACTTCCACATCGCTTGATACAGCGAGAGAGACTATGTAGTTTTCTTACCAGGGTAGGTGTCGAGCGATCACCTCATCAGTTGGGATGTCCTCAACCTGGGGGATCTCAGACTACGCTACTTTCCCTAGAATCCTTACCGCACCGGCGCTCGTCGGCCGCCGTTGACTTACAAGGCCTGAATTCGCCTCGTCAACTTCCCTTATGAGTGTTGGTCTTCTCGTTCGGTGGCAGCTCTCGTAGGCGGTTTTAGTCAATTTACTAGGGCGGACAACTTCAGCACCCGCATGGCAGATCTCTCTGGCTACCGGTGCTTCATTGCGGTTAATCACCTCTCTGACATCCCGAAAAATTTGAAGATCACTTTTGGAGATTTGTCGATTTCGGTGCTAATACAGCTGGAAAGGTGGGCTCCAACCAACGTCGTCGGACGTGGAAACCCACACAATTAGCGTTTGGATCAGCACATTCCTCATGAGAGACCTTCAAATGGGGACCGTCACACTGCCGGAATTGATAGAGGAAGATGCTTGTCGGATAGCGGCGACTCAAACTCCGACACCTCCTCGAATTGCTCCGAAATTCGTGATCGAAGGCGTGTTGTCCATCCGATTGAAAATCGGGGACGTCGAGACTCCTCTGCCCTCTCTGATGTTGTTCTATCACAACGGGCGCCTCTTGTGGCCGGCGCGCCTCCTGTGGTGGCGCCTTCTCCGGTCGGTGCGCCTTTCGTGGTTAACCCACCGGCAGATGAGGTCTTGGCCCGCGACGCCTCAGCTGGCGGGCCCGCTCAGTTTCCAAATTCAAATCATCCTTCTGCCGACCTCCTTATATCAATGCTTTTTGACACCAAGGACAGTCGAAGCGCAAGGCCGTCAAGCGGCTCTTTTCAGCTCACCCCCCCTTGATTGCCTTCTACCTCTCTAACACCGTTAATGCGCATTTACCTAAGATGGGAAGCTTCCATGCTAAGGCTCAAAGGTCTCAACAGGTGGTGTTGAACAAAATTGGATTTGGTGGGATATACATCTTCCTTGAGAACTGGTGGAGCATTTATTTACGAACCCGCCCACCTTTCTCGAACCTCTCGCGGAGGCTCTTCGGGATGGCTCCAGAGGTACTTGGGTTCGCTACTTTACCTTATGGTGCGCCGTGGTCCTTTTTTCCTTTTGGTCCCCTATGACAAGTTCGAATCCGGCCCATCTCTAGCTTCTACTCGGTCGGATGTGCCATTCACTGGTTACTCGGGACCCACTCATTCATATCACCTAGACGGGCCCTCCATCAGCTTCCCTGGGTTTGGGCTTGTTGTTAACCTGATCTCACCTTGCTTCGGGCCACTGCAAGCCCGAACGCATTCTGCTCTGGGCTGGACTCGGGCAGCTCACTTTCGGTAGCTACAACCATGACCCCACATTTTGGGCCCTTATCTAATGACCTAAACGCATCCTGCTTGGGGGCAGATGTTGGCGGGCCACTCGTCTTGCTACTCTGGCCCCGACTATATGTCGTGGCCCTTTATCCTGCATCGACCGCCCTATTTAGATGCCGCCAAAGTGGAGCCCACGGGTTAACAACCAAACGACAAGCTCTGCCTTATGTAAGGCCATGCACAGGAAGTCGCGACTTCTCAAGGGCGAGACGGCGGGACCGAAGAATACTTCGTGCAAATGGACAAGGAAAAAAGTCAAGGCAAAAAGTCTCTTTTGTGGGGTGAACCTTTTTGATGAAGATGCTAAGGAGTTCCATTTTTTCCTGCATGAGAAAGTATAGGTTTTGTCTTCCTAGGTGCTGGTGTTGTCCCTTTTTGTGAGAGTCACTTGTTTTTTATGTTTAATATTTTATATTGGAATGTTCGGGATCTCAATGACCTTTTTAAGCAGCGTTGTGTCAAGTCGGTAGTTTCTAGTCTCATCTGTTCTGTCGTCTGTTTCCAAGAATCCATAGTAGACTGTGTGTCTCGTTCTTTTATTCGCACCCGTTGTGGTTCCAGATATGATAGGCGTCATTTTATTCCCGCAACTGGGGCTTCTAGCGGCTTAATCACTTGTTGAAACTCCAAATTGTTCTCTTACAGTGAGGTTATTATGAGAAAGCACTCGTTGACTCTTCACCTAACTCATCTTGCGAGTAGGAAGACCTTCTACCTCACGAACGTTTACGGGCCCCATAATTAGGATGGAAATGGTGAATTCTGCTCCAAACTCCTCTCTTTGCAAGGGGTATGTATATCCAACTAGGTGATTTGTGGAGATTTCAACTTCATCAAACACCAACTGAACGAAAAGAAAATCCCTGGAGCATTAAGGCCATGGCTATGTTCTCTGATCTCATATCCAACTTAGTGGTCATTGATCTACCTGTCTAACCAAAGTTTCACTTGGTCGAATATGCAACATAGACCTACCTTGGCAAAGCTCGACAGATTCCTCGTATCGACGGAATGGAACCAATCTTTCCCCTAAGCTCTTCCTAGGATCACTTCTGATCACTCACCGATCGTCTTTTCCACGGGACTACAAGCCGCACCTCGGAGATTCCGCTTCGAAAGGGTTTGGCTTGCTAAAGAGGATTTTCACTCAAAAGTGCCACTCCGGTGGAATGAAGTTTCTGCCAAGAATTCGACCATTCTCATCATCATTGCCAAGCTCAGACACTACCGAGTTAGAATTAAGAAATGGTGTAAAACAAACTTCTACATTATTTCCCACTTGAAGAGGCTACTGCAGGATGAACTTCAAGTAATTGATCACTTAGAAGAACAACATGATCTTTCTCAGGATTTATTAGATAAACGAGCTAACCTCAAATCACAACTGCATTTTATCTTGAAGGAGGAAGAAATTCTCTGAAAAACTAGGGCTAAACTACTCTGGCTAAAGAAAAGTAACGGCAACACTAAATTTTTTCACACTGTGGCTAATAGACGGAAAAGTAACAATATGATCGATGTCATTGAAGACAACAACGGGAGAGAAATCACTAATGAAGAGCTTAAGAGATCCTTCTTCTTCCAAGCTTTTAAGCAACGGTTCGGCCAAGCAAAAGATTGACCTCAGTCTTATGGGGGATTGACTTCAGTCTTATAGGGATTGGAGCAGTCTATACCACTCTAATAGATTGCCCAATGCCGACTCCCTTACATCCCCGTTCACTCTAGCGGAAGTCAAGACAACTACATTCCAACTTGAAAATGATAAGGCCCCGAGGCCAAATGGTTTCCCTCTCACTTTCTTCCAAACCTTTTGGAAGACAATCACAGCAGATATTTTCAGAGTCTTCACCGATCTACAGGACAATAAACGTTTTACCAGCCCATCGGACTACTCTTTCATGTGCTTTATCCCTAAAAAAGAAAGAGCGCGCAAGGTTAATCACTTTTCGTCCAATAATCTTATTAATAGCATTCAGAAAATCATATCCAAGGTTCTTGCCAACAGGCTTGTGCTTATCCTGTTGTTTATTATCTCTTCAACGCAATCGGCTTTTCTTAAAGACCGGTTGATGACTGATTCGTTCGTTACCGCTAGCGAACTAATCAATTGGTGCTCCAAGATTGGTAGGGAATGCGTAAGTATCAAGGTAGATTTCGAAAAAAATTTTGACAATGTCAGTTGGGACTTCCTGAAAAGTATATTGCATTGGCTTGGATTCAATGACAAATGGTAGGCTTGGGTCGAACAGTGTATCTGTAACACCAAAGTAGCCATCCTAGTTAACGACACCTCGACTATATGGCTAAAGACAAGAAATGGACTTAGACAGGGTGACCCTCTTTTCCCCTATCTCTTCCTTTCGGTGGCTGACTGTCTGGCTAGGCTGACAGAAACTGCGAGGGACAACAACCTACTCCGTGGTATCGGACCGTCCAACGACTGCCAAACAATGCTGATTCAATACGCGGATGACACAATCTTTTTTTTCCTGAGCCTAGGAAATACATCATGCAGACTCTACAGTTTATTTAGTATATCTTCGAGCGGGCCTCTAGACTAGGATCAATATAGACAAATCATAACTGTACTATTTAGGATCTGACCCACACAGAGCAGATAGACTCGCTAACATCTTAGGATGTAAAGTGATCAGGAACCTACCGTTCAGCTACTTGGGGTTACCTATGTACAATAAACATCTCCGTAAGGAAGATTGGGCTATGGTCATTGACCGTATAGATGCAAGAATTGAAGGATGGAAAGGTAAACTCCTTTCCCAAGAGGGAAGACTTACGCCGATCAACTCGATCCTCACCAACTTGCCGTTATTTTACCTATCCATCTTCAAAGCGCCACAATGGGTATTGCATCGGATAGTATCTCTAAGAAAAGCTTTCTTGTGGAAAAAGTGTTCCAAAATTTCTAGAGGAGCATGTCTCGTCAGCTGGAAATCAATCTGCAAAAACAAGAAAAAAGGTGGGCTAGGGATTAAAGATATGAAATCTATGAATTTGGCACTATTATCCAAATGGTGGTGACGTTTCTTTAATGAATCGCAACTGCTGTGATGCAAATTTATCAGATCTCTCTATTACGTCAGAAGAAGGCCTCTACACGAGGGTAGAACCTTCGTACCTTACTCGTAGTGGTGGAAAGGCGTGGTCCATTGCCGCGGCATCTTCAAATGTGGTTTTTCTTTTGAGCTAGGCGACGAACAAAACATTAGGTTGTGGTCCGACATCTGGACTAGCGAAACCTCCCTAAGCATCTTGTTTCTATATATTTATGCAAATACCACGAACAAGGAAGCTCTGATATCCTAATGTTGGAACCAAAACGGATAGAGATGGCGCTTCATCACCAAGGGTTTCGTGGCGTCCTAATCAGCCCATAGCTATAGACAACTGGTGTTAATCAAAGACTTGTTCCTACATAGTCATCCCTGTAGCAGACAGGATTTGTTCAAATGGTGGTGGACCACCAACCACCTGTTTACAGTCAAATCCCTATACCAGTTTCTCACTGATGGCAGACGGAGAGACCGGATAAATTAGCACATTTGGAGGTTGAAAATAACAATCAAAATCAAATTATTCATTTGGCTGTTGCTCCGAAAGAGACTACTCACTACCGACAGAGTGCTCACTAGAGGCATGTCTAGAGATTCGTACTGCGTGTTCTGTGCGGTACTCCTTGAAAGCTGTGATAACCTTTTCTGTAACTGTGTTTTTGTTCGTTTCCTCCGACTTTTTGTGGAGGGCTTCGAAGCACATGCTGATGCCCCTGGGGACGCCTGTGGGCTTTGGTCCAAAGTATCTGAAACTCCCGATGCTGCAATGAAATCCAAAGGCTTAACCCAACTGGTAGCAATTTGGTGGGTTGTTTGGACAGATAGAAACTTGATTATTTTTCGGGTCACACCCCTCAACGCAACCCGATCATTTGAACGCATCAATAGATTTATGAGTGATTGAACCACACTCCATTAAGCAAGCTCCCTCTCTTCCTACTCTCTTCCCACTTCTTTCATTACTTCTTACTTACTTTTACTCTTATCTTTTATTGTATTAAACTTTTTCTGCTTTAGGAGGCCGCAGTTGCTTCTATCTTGTACGCTTAATTCATCTTACTTTATGAATGAAATATATAGCTTGCTATCTTTTTCTCAAAAATAATATAATGTATTTTGAAATATGGTACAAAGTGGTGATTCGTGATTGTTTTCGGTTCGAGTTTTCAAGTTTGAATTCGGATTAGAATATGAATTTTCAAAATTTGCGGATATCGGATTCGGTTGTTGGGCTCGGATTCGGATTTTAGATATAAAAATCCGTCCGAATCCGAACTGTTCACATCCCTAAAACATTCCCGTCCCTCGCGAGTCGGGGCGCGTGGTCGTTCAAATTCTCCAACCCCTCTCTCTCTCTCTCTCTCTCTCTCTCTCTCTCTCTCTCGCTCTCGCTCTCTTTCTCTCTCGTTTCCTAGTAATAATTACACACCATTTACCCCCGATCTAGGGTTTTTCGTTTCGAATCGCTTCTCTGATTCCGAAAATTTTTAGTTTTTACTTTTTTATTTGGTTCTGCGGTTTGGGAAATTTAGAGCGAACTTGGGCCTTTGATTTGTGGCGGAGATGGAGCAGCTCAACTCGAAGCTATACGAGAAGTACAAGAATCTGAAGGTGATTTACCTTACCTTCTTCGATTTTGTTGGATACTGTGTTTTTTTTTTTTTTTTTTTTTTTTTTGTTTTTTTAATCTTAATTAACGAGCTCAGTGTATTGATGTTTGCAGAAGAGGAAGTTGTTTGAAGAGGAGTGGGACCAAAAAAGAGATGCTGAGATAAGAAATTACCAACTGGGTATTTCTCCCCTTGTTTAATTTCAATTTTAATTTTAATTTTTTTGTTATCTTTTTTTTTTTTTTTTTTTTCTTCTTTTCCCTCAAATTTTTTTCTTAGGTATTATTTGGTAAGAGATTAAAAAAAAATAATTTCTGCTGCAGTCGAAAGCTTAGAAATTCTAAGTCTTAAAGCAGAAGCTCTAATTCGACGCTTCTGTTTTTTTTTTTGCTGGAAAAGCAGGAATTTGTTGTACTTAGGGATTGTTCGGCCCAGCTTCTGCTTCCACTTTTAGCTACAGCTTCTAATAGAATGTTTGGTGAGAGAAAAACCTGAAGGTTTTGCGGCAGCAGGAAGCAGAAATGAGATTCTGAGCCTCAAAAGCAGAAGCTACAGATAGTGTTGCTTCTGCTTTTACTGCGCAAGAATATGTTGGGAGTTTATTCATAAATTGCTTCTTCTAGTAGTGCTACTTAGCAAAAAAGCTTCTTCGAAACAAGGCCCTTAGTATCTTTCAGATTGGGGGAATGGTATTATACGAGTTTGTTTATCTCTCGTATTCTTGTTTCTGTTAGCAAGTTTAGGAAATTAAAAATTAGTTTAAGGCTTGAATTTAAAGTTTCTGGCAGCTACGGAGGACTTGATTGAAGAACTGAAGAAGGAAAATGAGCGTCTGTATGGGGAGCTGTAAGATTTTAATGATTGCATGGTTTAAAGAACATAGCTTTGTTTGAAGAATTGAGAAAGTTTGAATGATCTAATTGCACGGTTTATGTGGTTGCAGATCTTCGTTGCAGGAGCAATATGCTGAAACTGAAAAGATTTTGCTTGAGGAGAGTCGTAAAAGTATGATTTCAATAACTTTTGATGCTTGATCTTTCGCTCTTTTTTTTCCCTCTCTTCTTTTAAGCTTAGTTTTGTTAATATCGGTGAAGGTAATCGTGTCCTGGTGAGTGGACTTAGATAATTTGAATGCTGACTGTGGTTAAAATCTTTAGCTGATTGAAATGCATGGGTCGTACGGTTCACTTTCTGCTTACCATTCAAATCAATGCCTCCTTATATTAACTTGTTGTCTATGTATCTTTCTACCATAAAATAAACCTATGTCTCCCTGTCTTCTTGCCATATAACTTAAATGATCCTTTTTGGTTAATACGAGGTTTGCAAAGCAGGAAAGCAAACAATGTGAACAAGCATAGCAAACAATGAAGATGATGAGATGACAATGCAATAATGATTATTGTGGCATTATAGGGGTTCAAATAATGTCGTATTGGATCAGTAAGTGAGGATTTAAAACAACATAAAGATCGCTAATAAAATGACTCTATCAAGAGACCTTCTCTAGGCTTGTATGGCACACGAACATATAACCGAGGCATTGCCCCAAGAACTTTCATCAAATGTAGTCTCAGTATTTGTCTATCTCAAGTCTCATGCTTAGGATTTATCAAAAATTTAAGTTGCAATCAAATCATTCATGTACAGTGCATTGAGATTTTAGGTAACTGTTCCAGCAAGAATCAAAAGTGTAGACATCATTTGTTGCGTGTCAAGTAAATGAAACAAGCAGCGTGAGCAATAAATAGATGGATTAATCAGAAATCTAAACCCTGGATTTTAATCTTAATTTCTATTTTCTCCTCGTAGTTTCAATTGGTGCAATGAAGTTCCTTAAGTTTTTCTGTATAACAATTATGTCCTATTGTTAATCATTCTTAGAGAAGGGTGCTACGTTAGCACCATCTGTAGTTAAATCTAAAACTCTGGACAAAATAGAAATCAAGGTCGAATTTCATGGACAAAATTTTTAAAGATGAAGTTCGAGGATGAAACCGACGGCAGATAAAACTTTAGGAACTGAATTGTTACAATTGATGCCCTAATGATGAAATTGAAATTTCGAGCAAAGATCAGGGACTTGAATGCTTGTCCTTTTAATTTTCTCTGGTCTTATATAGTTATGGTGATAATTTGCACATGAAACACATGAATTATGTCGTTTCTATTTTTTAGTATGTAGTAAACCAGTTAGTTTTGTCTGCAGCAAAAGAGCTTTCCAGTGAAGTTGGGAGGCTTCAGATTTTGTTGTCGCAGAAGAAGGATACCAGCGACGGAACACTGATAAGATCTCCTAATATAACCCCTGAAGCAAGATCAAAGAAAGCATTTACAGTTTCACCAGAAAAGAAGACACCAAACTCATGCTCCAATAAAGGCGGGAGTGAACAGGAAGTAGTTGTTGCTCATTATAACTGTCAAGAGAAGCATAATATGGTAAGTGTTGATTGTTCAACAACATGCTATTGATTTATGTGTGCAAGTAATAAAAACAATAACTACAACTGCCATTTCCTTTGCCACTTTTATTTCTCCATGGCCTTTGGAATGGACATTTTTTAGCCAGACTGTTGCAGAGGATATATGGACAACACCGGTATGTCTAATATACTTGAACATTACTTTATATGTACAGTTCTTGAAATTCATAACTTTCCAGTGCTGCTGTTTCAGAAGGTGGGACTGGAAAATCTTCCATTATGTGTGTGTTTCATACACTAATGGAATTCTTAGTTGGCATGAAATTCTCTGTTGGCATCCAAACAGAAGAGCTATGTCTTTCAGTCATTCATGAAAAGAGCGGTAATTATAAATACCTTTTGCCTTGTTAAATAGTTTTCATTCATCTAATAGATTTTGTACCAGTCTTAGTTGATTTTGTTCTCAATACTATCATAGTGCAGTTTGTATATCATATTTATTCACTACACTATTGTGTTCAGTAAGTTGCATTTATCTATGATGCTGTCCATGTAAATGGCAAAATGCTCTCAACTTACATTACTACATGCAGGTTCATATTGGGACTACTGTAACTATTTTTCATTGCAATTGCTCAACCTAACTTTTCTCTAAATTGGAATAATTTTTGTTGGAGATGATAACTGCAATTGAGAAACGCCCAAAGTATGCAAATAAATAAATCTCTAAATCTATATGTTGCGTGCATCTGTGTAAGTAATTGCAGATTTGTCTGCATGCAAGTACTTTATATACTTATTTTTTCTTTTTTGGGTTGCCACAAGGCCGTCTGCTATATGGTCATGGTTCCACTTTGTTCCTCATCCGACGTTTCCACTTCATTTTCAAATAGTAGGGCATCCAAATGGATGATTCAAGAAGCAAAATGATATAGAGTATTGGAAGGATAAATTTTTCAGCGCATCAAGTAGATGCAAAATGAACAGCAAACTAAAACAACCTTACAAAAATAGAGGGTAGGATTATTAATTTTCAGACCAAGAGTGTTGATCGCCATTAAGATAATCAAAAGAATTGTCTATGAAAAAATTTGGGTTCTTCTACACCATTAAACAACAAACACCTCTTATCCACAGTTAAATCTCACGATTTTGACAAGCTTTGATCATAAGGTAGATGATGATGCTGGAAAATAATGGAATTTGGTTCGTTAAGTACTCTGAAAACTGTAGATCATGTTTAATGGAATGAAACGTGCAATCATGGAGCAATGGTTTTGCTTCAAGGAGTTAATAGTTTTTCTTATTATCCATGGTTTTGCTCTTAGCAATTACGAACCTTTCTACAGCTCTTCAACTTTAATATCGGACTCAGGATTTGCAATCATTCCCTGCATGACCTAATTAGAGCAGTATTTGTAGCTTTTATTTTAATCCTTTATTGGTGATAATCGAATCAATTATCTGTTATGAAGGCACTTGTGCTGATTTAAATGTGTGAAAATTATTTCAGGGTATAGCTTCAGCCTTATGTTGATCAGACATGAAAGTGGGCAAGGTGATTTGATGTATCGCGTATCTTCATTGGGGACGTTGGAACGGGTTGCTCTGGACTGGATGAAGGAGGACGTGATCTTCAGCATGACCATGTGCCCTGCCTTTTTCCAGAGAATATCACGAGTCGTCGGCCGCGGTTGACTTGGCGGTTCCTTTTGTATGCATCGGGTAAAGCTTGAGATTACGTAAAGCTTGAAAAGGTTGGTATGCAAAGTTCAGTTTGGCATGTGATCTGATAACTGCTCTTGTACTTTGCATGAATTCGAGACCTGTATTATTGGTAGTTAATATATACGGAAATGTTATAGTTTATCAACAAAAGGTTTCCTAAATGGTGCATTTTTGAGAAATATCTCGTCAATTCTGTTTCGTTATAAGATAATGCTCTGTACCTCGTATCTGCTTAAATTGTATTCAGGTTGCATTAAAAAAAAAAAGAAAAAAAGACAAAGTCCATCGAGTGTGTCTCTTGTGAATGAATTGATCTTAACTTTTCATGGGAAACATTTAGACTTCATCTATTCGACCTCAAGTGTGAGGATTTCGCGATGAATTTACTGAGCTCCTTTTAGATAATTGAGGATGATATGTCTGTACTGTTATTACGTTGGGATCTTCATCTGACATTTGATGCACAAGTTATTATTATTAGTTCTTGTTTTTGTAGTTCTTACTCTCCTCAGCTGGTTCGAATTGTTGAACCATAATCGACATTACCAATCATATCTTGATAAAAAGATGTTTTTCTTTAAACTTTTGATGATCTGAGTGGATACATATATCTGTAGAAAAGGATCAAACACTGTCTTCTGGAAGTTGAGTTCATTTTTATTTGATTTGGTTATGATGTCTGCAAGCTATTTACAGCTCTTTTTTTTCTTTTTCTTTTCTTTTTTTGTTGTAAGTGCCATATTATTGTTGATTTGTTGTTGCAAAACTCTTGATTCCATTTCCATCCGAAAGGCGTGGCGATCCGTCATTTGGCTGAAAAACAAAATCTGGCAGTTGAGATTGATCTGGCCTTTCGATGGACGGTGACCTCAAGCGGTAGTGCAGATCTTTTTCTACCATCATGGCTGTAAAAAACCTGCTCTCCTGCAGCCTTATGTGCAAAATTTTGCTGTACAAGCTTGTCTGAATGCCTCCTTTTTTTCTTTTTCTTTTTTTTTTTTTTTTTTTTTTTTTTTTTTTTTTGGTTAACACAAATGCAACTGCTTTTATGCTTTAGGGTTTTGCAGTAATCAAAATGCATCCAATATAAGAAGATAACACAGTTGGCTTTTTCAGATAGAGAAAGTTTATTATATAGCAATTACATTACATTATCTATATTTAGTCGGTTATATTTTTTACTTCAAGAGGAAAATATAACAAAAATATATTTTTAAAAAATTATGACGGGATGGATAATAAATTTTTTTTTTTTTTGAGAGATAAGTAGCACGCTACTCGTTTTGCTTATTTCATTTAGAAATAAACTTAGTTGAAAATGTAAATTAACTAGGATTCGAACTTGGGTCTCGATTATCAACCACCAAATATTTTGCCATTTCATTTAGAAATAAACTTAGCTGAAAATAATGTGAATCAACTAGGATTCGAACTTGGGTTTTGAATACTAATCATCAAGTGTTTTGCCACTTACTTTAGGGATGAGTAATTTGATTGGTTGGTGACACTACATCAGTAATATATGAATGTTGTTGTATTTTTAGACCCTTTTTTTTTTGTTTTTTTTTTCTCTCTCTGGATAGCATTCAATTTGTTGAAAGATGGTCAGAAATTCAAACAAATTCTCTAACAAAATATAAACATGAGTGGTCATGTTTGATTCATGGAAAGACATAAATAGCAAAGTGATAATTATCATTTACAAAACCAATAATGAAATCCAACCATCAGAATTTAAATTATAAAATTTGTTCCAGGATTTGTTTGTAGGCATAGCAAATTTGTTTTTGGGTAAATTTTAAATACCACTTCTGTGGTTTTGCATTTTCTCATTTTAATACTTCGTAGTTTAAAGTGTGTCAAGTTAGTACCATGTGGTTTCATTTTTCTCCTTTCGTCAGTTGTTTTGTTAATATTTCGTTAAATTATATACAAAAAAAACTTTAGATACCCTATCTAGGTTTATCGAATACATTCATTTTAGTATCTTTTATTTTTAACCCTAAACCCTAAACCCTAAACCCTAAACCCTAAAACCCTAAAACCCTAAAACCCTAAACCCTAAACCCTAAACCCTAAAACCCTAAACCCTAAACCCTAAACCCTAAACCCTAAACCCTAAACCCTAAAACCCTAAAACCCTAAACCCTAAACCCTAAACCCTAAACCCTAAACCCTAAACCCTAAACCCTAAACCCTAAACCCTAAACCCTAAACCCTAAACCCAAAACCCAAAACCCTAAACCCTAAACCCTAAACCCTAAACCCTAAACCCTAAACCCTAAATCCTTAATTTTCTCAATATTAATAATTATAAATATATTTTAGTAGATAAAATTGGGCTGGTCAGTAATTATTAGCTAATAGAGTTATTAAACCAATATTTTTACAGAAAAATTTAGGGAAAACTTCAAAAACCCCCCTTGTGGTTTCAAATTTTTTCACTTTAGTATCCTGTGGTTTAAAATGTATCAAGTTAGTACCCCGTGGTTTCTCACTTTATCACTTTAGTACCCTGTGGTTTAAAGTGTATCAAATTAGTACCCGGTGGTTTTGCACTTTATCACTTTAGTATCCTGTGGTTTAATTTTGTATCAAGTTAGTACCCTGTGATTTAATTTTGTATCAAGTTAGTACCCTGTGATTTTTTAAACTACAGAATACTAAAGTGATAAAGTATGAAACCACACCGTACTAAAGTGATAAAGTTCAAAATCACAGGGTACTAACTTGATACACTTTAAACCACGGGGTACTAAAATAATAAAGTGAGAAACCACAGTGTATTAACTTGATATACTTTAAACCATATGGTACTAAAATAAAAAAGTATAAAACTACAGGAAGGTTTTTGAAGTTTTTCCAAAAGTTTATAAAAGCAAAAGTTCATTTTTTTTCGGACTATTATTTTTTTTTTTATCTTCCTTCACAAATTTTTATACCAGGAATATTCTTACGAGAAACAAATTATATTGCCGATTGGCTCACGAACTTTGGTCAAACTAAAGTTTTTTATACTTTTCGATATTACAGTGGCCTGCAGGAACTATGCCCTATTTTATTACCTGATTATTCACTACATCAATCTAATTAATTACCTTCTTGTTTTGAGAAAAAAAGAAAAGAAAAGAAAAGTTTTAACTTAAACTAACACAAAAGAAAAAAAAAATGAAAAAAGAAAAAAGAAAGAAAAAATCAATTCAAAAAAAAAAAAAAAAAGTTGATGTGGAGATAGTTGAGGGGATCTCCGTACATTTTTCACCCAATTTAAATCTCGCAAACTAGCCGTTGAGCCGTCGCCTGTCGTCGACCTTTCTCTACTCGGAATAGAAAATAGAAAAAGAAAAAAAAGTTGAAATAAAAACACCCCCCCTCCCTTCCAACGGTCGAAAAAAAAAATACCAATCAAATTTCAAATATATAGCTTCTTTCCTCTAACATATTCACAAACCCTCTCTCTCTCTCTCTCTCTCTCTCTCTCTCTCTCTCTCTCTCTCTCTCTCAGACTCTCAGACTCTCTCTCTCTCTAAGAGTCAAAGGAGAAGAGAAGAAGCAAAGAGGAGAGAACCAAGAAGAAAATGGCGAGAGAGAACCAAGAAGGCCACGGAAACACTCCCTCCGCCACCGCCACCGCCACCGTCGCCAATGCTGCTGCGCATCGATCGGGCAGTGCCGTTGCCGCTGCCGCCGCTGCGAAGCAGCCGATCAATGCGGCGAAGGGCGCCGACGGGCAGTCGGTGCTGAAGAGGTCTCCTTCCATTCTATTTTCCTATGAATTTCTTTTTCGTTTCTTTTCTTTCCCTTTTGAAATGAATTCAATGGTACGAAAGCATTGGTTATTTCTAAATATTGTGTCAGATGTGCCTCCAAATTTGGTTATCGATTTCGATTTTGTGCCCCTGATTCGCTGACGGCTATTATTTTTTAACCTGCAAAGGGTTTTTCCACTTAAATTCTTTGTGTTTCATTTTATTTTACTGTTTTATGGTTCGTTGACTTTGCGATCGTATTTTCTCGTTTTTGTTTGTGCGCTTGTTGTAATAGATTGCTTAATCTTTTCTTGGATCCAATATTATGACTTCTTTTTGTTTTTTACTTTCCTTATATTTTTTTCAAAATTTTCCATTCCTCATCAAATTTGGTCTCCTCTATTGGAATGTTATTATTATTATTATTTTTTTCAGATGTCTGACAAATTTTTCTCTCTTCTTGTTTCATCATATGCATGCAGGCTGCAGTCAGAGCTGATGGCACTGATGGTAATATACCACCACAACACCATCAAATTCAAATTTTTTAAAATTTTCATTTGCTTCTGAATTTAATTTGTAATCCAAATTTCAGGTTTTCATTGTTATTATTACTTTCAACTCAACCCTTCCATTCAAAACCATAAAATTCAAACTCAAACTGAAAATATATACTCCATTTACAGCAGAAATTTGAATTTTTTAAATTCAAATTTCAAAATTTCATTGTTGTTATTATTTTTGTTGTTGTTGTTGTTGTTGTTGTTTTTAGATGTGTGTTGGGACCCCAGGGATCTCAGCATACAACCATCCATTCAAAACCATCAAAGTCAAATTCTTGTGCAAAATTTTCATTTACTCCAAAAATTTTTTTGTACTCTATTTGCACAAGAAATTGAATTTATAGTTCAATCATCAAATTCTCATTGTTGTTATTAAAAATTTTCATTTACTTCCAAACTCCCATTGTTATTGTCATTTTTTAACTCTCAACCTTCCATTCAAAACCATTAAATTCAAATTCAAACTCTCCATTCACTTCCAGAACAGAATTGAATTTCAAAAAATTCCAAAAAAATTTCAAATTCTCACACTGTTATTGTTGTTGTTGTTTGTTGTTGTTGTTGTTACCATTGTTTTCCAGATGTGTGGGGACCCAGGGATCTCGGCATTCCCCGAGGGGGACAACATCTTCAGCTGGAAAGGGACCATCGACGGCGGCGCCGGCACGGTCTACGAGGGCATGGTCTACAGGCTCTCCCTGTGCTTCCCCAGTGACTACCCCTTCAAGCCCCCCAAGGTCAAGTTTGAGAGCCCCTGCTTCCACCCAAATGTCGACTTGTGCGGCAACATCTGCTTAGACATCCTCCAGGTATATTATTATGCATCTGTGATGGAGATATGCTGCTGTAACATCCTAAGAGGTCAGACAGACACACACGCTAGTAATAATAACCGGACTTAAGCATTTTGGGCCGACGGTGGTAGCAGGCCGGGTCGTTTATATTTGCAAGTGTCACTTGCACATGCGCACATTGTATAATCCTGCTGTAAATTAGTTTCGGAGGTTCTTATATGGTCTCTTGAATCTTGGTGTTTTTTACAGGACAAATGGTCATCTGCATATGATGTGAGAACCATCCTTCTGTCAGTCCAGAGTCTTTTGGGAGGTAATCAGATGGGGTTTTCAATGGACCAAGCTCTCGGCTAAATTGCACAGCTGATATTGCATCAAAACTATCCTGCACTTCACCTTGTGTTCCAGTTTCCTCCTACATGTTTTATTTATACTGCAATGTGCAATTGCATGTGCATTGGTTTTATTGCTGGTTATCTCGCGCAACAGAAAAGCAGAAAAGGAGTTTTGCTGCTCAATTCTTCTTCTTCTTCGTCGTCTTCTTCTTTTTTGTTTCTTTTAAGATCAAATTCTTGGTTTTCAACTGCATAGCCAGTGAATTCAATTGCATATAGATTTTGTATTTAAAAGAAAAGAGATTTAGGCAGAATTAAATGAGGAAGCAATCAAAATGAAACAAAACAACACAGCAATGAAAGATAAAAGTAGTGGGGGTAGTTAACTGATTCATGTAACTTAGTAATAGTGTTTCATGATAACATCCTCCTCTTGTTTTTTTTTTTTTTTAAAAAAAAAAAAAAAAAATTGAATCCTGCAAATCTAATGAATCTACATATGTTGTAATTTCAGAGCCAAACAATGATTCTCCACTCAACACACAAGCTGCAGCAATGTGGGCAAATCAGGAAGGTGTGTATCATACTATCATGTGATCATTCTACTTTAAAATAAGTATAATTGTTAAGGGTGAATTACACTTTTGGTCCTCGGACAAACTATAATTCGTTGTAGTTTCTGACTCGAACTTTCTGAATTGTTGCAATCAAGCCCTGCAATCTCCTCTCTTTGACTAAATGTTGATGAGTTACTAACATAGATTTGATATAGTAATATCGTAATAGATGATGATGCTACACCATATATAAATTACTAATTCATCAATATTTAGTCAAAAATATTGGGTTGTAGGATTTGAGGACCAAGACTGCAATTTATCCAAATCTGAATAACATCTAGACATTTAACTAATTTTTCACATGTTTCTCTTTTGCAGAATTTAGGAAAATGGTGGAGAAGCACTACAAACCTGCTTCTTAATCCACACAAAGTTTGTGGCAAAAAAAAAATTGCACCATACATTTTTTTCTTTTCTTTTTGTTTTTTTAAAAGCTAAAAGGAAGAGAGATATGTGTCACCTCCATTCTTATGTGGGCTTTTTTTGCAAATAGTCCCCTAACAAATTTTTTTTTTACAATTGGCCCAGTGTAAAATTTATTTGCAAAAATGGCCCTATTCTGGCCACGCAAGCGCCACGTCAGCGCCACGCGGGCGGGGCGGGGCCAAGTGTTTAAGTTGAATACGGTGACCGTGTCCAATACACGTAAGACCCGCAAAATATTCCGGACTTAGCCAAAATTTGGCTAAGTCCGAGATATTTGTATTCGACACGGTGAACCATTCACCATGTCCAATACAAATATCTTGGCGCAGCCCGCGCTGACGTGGCGCTTGCGTGGCGGGGGTAGGGCCATTTTTACAAATAAATTTTACACAGGGCTATTGTAAAAATTTTTTTTGTTAGGGAGCTATTTGCAAAAAAAAGCCCTTCGTATGTTTTTGTTGCACTTTGAGAAACTGCTTGGTCCCATTTGAGCAATATTTAGTTTTACATTCTTTAGTGTGGTTGTCATTTATTTTTGTTTGCATTTCTTATGTGGAATTTAATTTGTTTCTCACCTCTGTTTCTTAATTTGCTTAATTTTGTTTTTCAACTCTGTTATTTTTGGATTGCAACTTTTGAATCAGAGTTTGGTTTTGTTCAGCTTCCATGGAAGCAAAATATGTTGTTCTGATATTCTTCCTAGTTTTTGTGATTTAAAAAAGATTGGTAAAATGGTACAAAAAGGGGTGCCTCAACAACTATAGAACATTTTGGATCGACTATCCAACATTTCAAAATTTTAATTTTACTATCCAATCTATTAATTTATCTAATATGAGTCAGTGAGCAAACACTTGAATTTTAAAATTTATGCTAATTACTTATTTTAACGAACTTGTAATTGCCAGAATTGCATGAAATATTACTAATTATATCCGTATAGATAAACTACGATGCATTCAAAATTTGAAGTTAAAGTGCCTTTGACCGATTCAAAATCAGACAAATTGAAAGATTAAGTAGTAAAAACCAAAATTTTGAAAAATTATATAGCCAAATAAAAATGGCCGATCAGTAGTTCAGATAAGTTTTATATGTTTTGAACTCAACAGTTTTTAAATTTTGTAAACATACAAAATTTTAAATCAACCTCTCCACTCATAGTGTTGGGCCTGGTCTAAACTCTTGCAGCTAACAACTATTATCTTTATGCTATATTAGGGATGTCTATGAGTACAGATACCTGATATTTTATTCGAGTCCGAACCCAAACGGGACAGGTTTAACCAATGTTAAATGGGTATGTTTTCAGTTATTTGTATGAAAAATAAAAATCCGATGAATTTGTGTTCTAGTATTGGTTTTTATCCCTATTCGTCCCAAATCCGAGCTCGAATCCAAACCGGTTCAAAATTATACAATATATGAAAATTGGAGTCTATAGTTTGAAATTTTAGATTTAAGAGAATAATATTTTTTGAAAGTTCGATGAAGAGAAACGATTGTTTTCGGGTTTGGAATGTTGGGTCATGATCTTTTTTTGTTAAGTTCGATCTTGGTTATGGATTTTTAAAACTCGATGGTTTCGGGTCTGACTTGGGATTTTGGTTTGGATAGTCGGGTTCAGGTTCCGGTACGTCGCATGAAGATTAGCACGGATATAAATCACCAACCAAAATTTGAAAAAGTTAAAAAGCATATTATCTTGGATTGTGGTTTTAACTACTAGCATGGGATTCTTGAATGGTTGGTTTAATGTGCATGTTACACTATTGGGACATATATTGAGTTTATTTTGGTCACAACAAATTTCACTTGTTTTTATTCTGCAAGTAATTTCCCCTAACTTACTGCAAGCAATAGGGCTTAAAAGGGTAATGAACACAATACACTTATATATATATATAAATTTCATTGGCCAGATTTAGATTTATAGATAGGATGATACGGACCTCTTAAGTATTGGTGAATAGTATAATTTAACGGATGAAAATGATCAAAGTCGTAGATTTAACAGTAAAAAATTCACAAGCACCAAGTGCTTGGTGCTTTTACAAGCACCATAGCCGAACACTCCTTATATATATATATGGTGAGATTGATACCTTGTAATACAACTACTGTAAGGAGTCCGGCTATAGTGCTTGTAAAAGCACCAAACACTTGGTGCTTGTGAATTTTTTACCGTTAGATCTACAATTTTGATCATTTTCATCCGTTTGATCATACTATTCAACCGACCACCCACTTAACCTAAGGGAGCCCACATCATTCTAACCGCACATTTATTAATCCAATGGCTAAAAACTTACGAGCATCAATGACTTGGTACTTTTAAAAGCATAGGAGCTCAATTCCTACTGTAAGCTATATATATTTTTCCTTCTTAGTTTTGGATTTCATAGCTATGAAAGCAACACAAATGTCAGAGTGAACCTAATCAAAAGACCAACATTGGGAGAGCTATGCCGCTCGTACGTCTCGATCATTGCAATAATTCCAGCTGTTTGTAAAAGCTAAATCTGGTAGGTTTCAAGTAAAAGGTCCAAATCGTTCATTTAATATTCATACAACTATTCCATGCATGGGACATCATCTCAGAACAATGCACAGCAGTAAGCATCAAAAGGGAACCGCATCGGAACTAAAAGACATGCAATATTACAACACTATTCGCGTTTCATACAACTAAATTACAGTATTTTTTCTTACAACATTTTTGTTCTTTCTTTTAGTTTTCCTCGGACCGGTAGAGGATAAGTTCACTTCGTGCGACGTTACCGAACAAGTTAAACAAACACTAGAGATTTCTTTTTTTCTTCTCCTCCTTAACTTCTATACAAAAGGGAAACTACAATTGAAAGTTAACATACTAACATGGGAGAACGGCATTTACCACGGCGCCTCAGGTGAAAGCCGCTCAGCGAGGCTGCTGGATGATACGGCGTGGGCTGTTCTTCGGGCTCGCGTACTGCGACGGCTTATCGCGGTGCTTGGCGGAATCGTGCGATGCCCCCCTAACCACGCCTCCGTTCTTCGGAGACATCAAGTTGAGATTCCTCATAACAGTATTTGCGTCGCCTCCGTATCCTGGGACCAAGTAGAGGAGATATTGTTAACTCATTAAGCTCCCAATCCTTCGATTTGCTTTCGGAAAAGCTTCAGACACCAAAGTGCCTATAATGGCCAAGTTATACTTCTAATCAGTTGTGACACTTTACAATCCCGCGGATGCTACTCAGGTAGTCCTTCGCGTAATAAGGCTTGATATGGTAAAGAAACATAATCATTGTTTATGATGCCTTCTCAGCCTTTTCTTTACTTTAATGAAGGTGCAACGGGCCTTGTCGCATGCACGATTAAGTGAAATTAAAGTCTGAAATATAGTACCATCTACGCTGAATCATGTTGTGCATACAAGTGGTGAATGTGAACTATGAAGTTCTCCCTCTAGCTTCAGACAAAACGAATGTTAGAAGGAGCCTTACCAGCCTTTAGCTTCTCCTCACTAAAAGCAGTATCAAACGCTTCTTGCTCGGCTTCGAATGCATCAAACTCTGACTCGAGAGCTGATAGTTCGAGATCGAATGATTCCGGCAACAGGTTCGTGACATCATAGTCGTCACCCTCGTCGTCATGATCATCGCCATCGAAATTCTCTTCCCCCTGATGCTGGTGGAACCAGTGGTCGCGGAACCATGTGGTGTTCTTCACAAGCTCCCACCACTCTGGCGAGAAATCCTCTACCTGCTGAAATGCCGCCGGGATGAAGAGCGGGGCGTTCGGGTTCAGTGTCGACCTCCTAGCTGCTCCGGATGATATGGCTACGGTACTCATTTTGTTCTGAAAAAAGAAAAATAGGGGGGCAAAAAAATTAAAACAACTTCAAAAATGGGTTTTGAAGCACTTTTTTTGACAAATGACAAAACAGAAGAACTTTATGATCGTAATAAGTTACAAAACAGTACTAGGAATAGCATATGCTGTCAAAGTATGAAAACTTCCTAATTATAGGCAATTTAGTTTAATCATCACATTCTCTCTTTCCTTTTTTGATCTTCCAGTGTTTTTCATCTTGTTCATCACTCAAAACAGAGGAGAATAAACAAGTCAAGTTTCTTCGATGATGAATGGCAAACGATGAATGCAAGGAAAAAAAAAACAATTATAGATCGGAGACAAAAACCCTATTTATTCTGCAATACCATCCAAAGAGAGAAAAAGAAGATGGATCACGCAACTAGAAAGAGAGAATAGCTTAAATGCAAGCAATAGGTTCTTGGACTTATTTAAACATGAATGGTAGCAGCCTCTAACTAACTAAAAGTATACACATTAAATAGGAGAATAGTACAGAACACTAATATATGAAATTAGTGAAACTTCATGCAAGCCATCTTATGAAATGTGCCAATTTCAAAAAACCCTAGTGAGACCGAAAAGCAAAGCCACCACTAACTTAAAAGAACATATACTTCATGATTAGCATATCCATAACACAATCACAAACAATGACCGTTTTCAGGCACAACTGTGTACGATCAATGACTAGACAAAGGGTGACAGCATGTCCATTTCAAATGCCACAAAAGCTAATAGAATTTTCATCACAAACAAAATGGTCCAATTCTCCGAAGATTAATCAGCATACACGAGAAAAACTGTGATTTCCATTAGTTGATGGAACTTTGGAAATTGAAGAAGGTGCTATACCCCTAGAAAACCAAAACGCAACTCAGGAAGCTAGAAGCTTGAGGTGAGACGACGCGGGCATTTCACTAAGATTCTTTCCAAATGATTCGGATCATGAGAGAGACTATACTCAGAAAATAAGGCAGAATTACTAAAAACAGATCCCTTATCTCTATGATATCACTGTTCTCTTGTAAGATGATTCAGATCTTGGGCTGTTATAGTAGAAGGCAGGTCGAAAATAAAAGATGAAGGTGATTGATCAACAATGTAAACAGGAAAAAGGAGAATAACAAGACAAATCAAACCCAACAAACTATGAGACTGGTAAATTGATGCACAAAACAAAGATCACATATTGACATATTGTTGATAACACTAAAAGTTGAAAATAAACACTAAGATTGTGCCAATAATAACATCGCAAGGAAGATTCACGACAATAATTTCTCTTAATAAGATCTGCAGCTATAGAACTGCGAGCAACACATAGAAACCAATCGTTTATTAGTCAACCTCCAAATCAAAACCCAAACAAACTTCATAATTATCCAAAAGATATCGATATAAAATAAAAAATTCCAATTATGCAAAAAGGAAGACCGAGATCAAGATCAAATCAAGAGGGAAAAAAAAAATCTAACAAGTGAGATAAGAATTCCAAGTGAAATATATACTTGTACCAAATCTTAACAAAAAATAGTCACAAAACCTAGATCTACACAAATATACAGATCAGATCTAAATCAAACCCCCAAATTCCCTATTTCTCCAGCATAGAGATCATGGACCACATCAATTTCAAAGGATCTCGTTTAACACATCAAAATTACCATTTTAGGATCCAAAAGAACGAGAATTATCGGCGATCAAGCACATAAATTTCTACTTTGTCTAAATAAATCTGATCCCGATCCATTTCCACAGAATAATACATCAAATAAGCGGAAAATATGTACAAATCAGAGATCTCAGATCACAGTTTCAATCCGACCTAAAGTAACGCCCGAAATCCTTAATAATTACTCACAATAACCATCAAAAATACCATTTCAGAGTCTAAAAGCGACGATTCTCGGTGACCGGTCAAATAAACTTCTACCTTGTCAAAAGGGGAAAAAAAATCCCAATCACCGGCAACGGATCAAAAAGGAACGTACGAATCAGAGATCTACGAACAAAGTCTCAATCCGATCTAAAGGAACCCCCCCTCCCACCCAAAGTTCTCAATTCTCCCAACAAAAACATCATTTCAGAGTCTAAAAAAACGTGCGATCGATCCAACGAAGCGGCAAAAGCCCGATCCCAAATCCATGTCCACATACCAGGAGATCACAACACCGGAGAGAACAGCGCACATGAATCAGAGAGATCGTACGCTACAAATTTGGGGGAATTTTACCTCTCGTTCGGAACGAAAATATCTGAATCCCCTTGCAGGTTCGGATCTTTCTAGGGCTAAGGGTGAGGGGGGAGGGGGCGAGGGGGGCGGGGTATTTATATTAGGCTCGGGGAGGTTCGGAGTTTCCGAGCCTGTGGTTCGGACGTGCCGAACCTGGAGCTTCGGACGTACGACAACACCGCCGGTCAATTCTCATACGCGCGGGCTCAGTACTCGTCGGCCAACGCGCGGAGGGTAAAATGGTAATTTCGCGAATCGAGGCGGCGTCTAGGGAGTAGGGACTAGTTTTTGGATGTATGCGTAGATAGATTGTACGAGTGTCATGACTCATGATACAGGAGGGGTCCACAGTGACCAAATTTACAATATCACCCTCGCACTGAGGGATGCCCATCAGGCGAATATCAGTGAGCTGGGGCATGCTGTCGCTCGTTAAAATATCGAGTCGAAAAATTCATAAATAACGAGTCGAACACGAATTGACTAATGAACAATAAGTAAAAAAAAATTAAATTGAACATCTACATTATCATCAAAGCTCTTTTCGATTATTCAAATTCTTTTGATTTCATCCTTATACAATAATTAATTATTTATAATTATTTTTATAAGTTCTCATAATTCACCAGTGACGCCTAACAGTGACGATCCAGTCAAAAGTGAATATCGAACTTAACCTCTAGTTGCAGTTACCGTACAATATAATCCTTCTATCGTATAGTTTCAACTGAGTCGAGGTCATGAAATACTCGTCAAACTCCATCACCCGTTATATGACAAATTTGACAGGATATAAGCTCTTATGGTTACTCTTGAAAAATTCTTTCCATACACCATATTGTCCCAGCCGAAAATTTTTGAGTTTTGCCTTACAAATAATATAGAACTAATTATCTCTCTACCCAGAGCGATAAATCCCTTATAAACACACACTCATTCCTGATATGAACCGACTGCAGCTAACATATACTACTAAGACCTATGGTTAGGAAAAGTATTTGTTATATAATCAAACTACAGTACTCTCACATTGAATGGCCATCGTGTCGCAGGTTTAAAGATCAGTTGTACCACTGCAACATCGAACCAGTTACTGATGAATGAGTAGACATTCATATAACTGTTCGCAGTTGGTCACGCTCAGTATCCTTGTTCTCCAATAATCATCTGCATGTTCGCTCAAGTGTTCCTATACTGATGACTCGAGATTCGCCATCCGAAAAGAGAAGCGGCGCACACATCAATCTTGTCGGATAAATCATCGTCTCCATAATGATCCACCGATTGAGAGCATTTAGAAATTAATCATCAATAACATGCATTTCAAATTCTCAACTTTTGAGAATACATATTATTATCTTATTAATTAAAAAAACGATTTACGGACACATTTAAGTATGAATGGAATAAAAAATGCTGAATTATTTTTTTATTGTTCGTTGGCCAGCTCGTGTTCGGCTCGTTTACGAGCCGAATTTTTCTGCTCGATACTTTAATGCGCCAGCTTGTGTTCGGCTCGTTTAATAAGGAGCCGAACACGAGCCGACCCTAGCTCGCTCGTGTTGGACTCGTTTACACCCCTAGGTTCACCTATTATTATTAAAAAAATATTTTTATTATGTTTTTTAAAAAATAAAAGATATGTTATGCTAGAAATTAAATGATACAGGAAAATTATTTTGATGTAGACTCCCTCCTTAGACTGAGGTGGCTACTTATCCCTTTTCCGGTCTCCATTTCAAAATACTCTACCTATTTTGCAATATTTAAGAACTTTTTGCCAACCCAATTATAATCTGAATGTGGATTATATCAATTCCTATTTTATGTTTCTTCCCATAACCCGGTCTCTAGTGTGAGATTTTTTTATCAATTAAATGATGTTATAAAGTAAAGAGCAAGAAAAATGTTACATATACATCTTAGGGATAATTGCCTATATACCCCTCATGCGTCTGAAAATATTCGATCTACCGTTATTTTTTTTTTCTTTCTAAAATGCCCCTCATACGTTCCACCGTTATTGCAAAATACACTCGCAGTTATCTCCTGTTAAGTTAATCTGGATTAAACGTGAGTTAAATATCTACCACAGTTAAAAAAAATTAAAATACCAATTTTGTCCTTCACTCAAGGGCAAGTAAGAAAGGTTGGTGACGGTAGAGGGGTATATTGAAAAAGACCAAAAGTCGAAATACTTTTTGTGCTCCTGACTTTAAGGGCAAATAAGAAAGACAGTGATGATAGAAGGGTATATTTGAAAAGGGCAAAATAGTAATTTTATAGAGATAACAGAGTTACTTAACCGATTTTAACTCTAAGGGTATATTAGAAATAGGTTGGAACGTAGGAGGGGTATTTTCAATATTAGCCTTCTAAGAAGGGTATATTGAAAAATCGGAAACTTTTCAAGGGTATATAAGCAATTGCCCCTACATCTTATATCTTTTGCCACTTTAGTAAAAGAGAAAAATTGATAATACTAAAGAAAGAATATAGACTTTCAGTAAGTGAAGTTATTTTTTATCGAAAGTGGAGAAAAAATTTAGCAGTTTTCGACAATAAATATTCACTTACGTTGATTGATTCGCTTGAAGCTCAAATTCTTCAAAATAGTCTAATCGATTTCAGCTTATTTTAGAACAGAAGTATCAACACTTTAGATTTTACGTCATTCACTTCTTATCAAATAAATAATTAGAATTGAGAGAACTTTAGTTTCGCAGCTATACAAATATATAAATAGTTAAAAAAGATAATTTTTTATATAAATTTTAATTCATTTGAAAATCAACATGTCTTAGTAGAGAGGCGATAAATAGTATTGCTCACGGAAAATTTTATATGTAAAGGGATAAGTTGATTCATAATTAATAAACAATATATAAATCAAAACAATGCTATAAAATAAAATATAGAAAAAACTTCAAATATCACCTCATTTTAGTATTCTATGATTCAAAGTATATCAATTTAGTGCCCTGTGGTTTCATTTTTATTTTTTATTATCGATTTCACTAAATTTTTTTCGTTAAATCAGTGACAAAGTTAAAATTAAAAGGTACTAAAGTGAATATTCGATAAATCTATATGGAATATCTGAAGTTTTTTGTATATAATTTAACGAAATAGCTGACGAAAAGATAAAAATAAAATTACGAAACTCTAACTTGATGCACTTTAAATCACGAGATACTAAAGTGAGAAAGTACGAAACTACAGAAATAGTAATCGAAGTCTATACTAAAATAAAATATAATTTTGAAATATAATAATCACTATTCGTACCCGAAAAAGCACCACAGAGCCGGTAAAGTTGCTCTCGCACATGGTTTCCCATGGCTTTTGTCTAATCTAATCTCACTCTAATTAAAATTAATTTAATAGTTTGATTAATTATTGCCATTTAATAGTTTAATAATAATATTTTTAATATTTTCTTGTGTTCTTGTGATTCTTTATTTGAATGATGATTTTTTTTTTTCTTACGGCCACGTGGTTGGTTGGTTGGTTGGTGATGGGGGACAATTGTGGTCCCCACACCGAAGCTTATCAAAAAAATATGGCATGTTGTGATTGGACTTGGAATAGAGTAGTCAATTTGATACAAACGCCTGGAATTCTATTATGTGATTTGAAGGGAATAAATTTATCCTATGTTAAATAAATATAATTATCAAAAATTTTAAATTTGAATATAAATTTTAATTGTATCCTATCTTAAATATAGTTTCATATTTGTTCGCCGGAGCGGGCGAGGGCGACGTCGCCGGAACAGAAGATGGTGGTCTTTCTGTCTCTGTCGCTCTTTAGAAAGAGATAGAAAAAAGAACGAGAGAAAAAAAAAAGGAGAGAGAGAAAAATATATAAGGGTGTTTTAGTCAGTTTGCTGAAAAAGGAGACCGAATCTGCAAAAACGAAAAAGATGGTCCGATTTTACAAAAGCCTAAAATAAGTGAATTTTTTATGCAAAAAGGCCAATTATCTTCTATCTCTGTATATCTATTTATCTATCTATATCTATACATTACTTTCTATGAATGTATCTATCTATTTATCTATATCTATACATTACTTTCTATGAATTTGTCACATGGCAATGTTTGCTTTATTATTGGGTGTGAGCTCCATTCTGAACCTGCTCAAGTACTCAATATACTATTCTTTTCTTTTACTTGGATCGGACCCATCATTATTTCGTGTGCGCTCTCCCAAATCGGCTCAAATCCTCCACGTGTTTATCTCTTCCTTTCATTGAATCAATTCGGGGTTTTCACTTGTTTTGATTGAACCGAATTGGACCACAACTCTACATTGGGTCGAACTGTTTCTCTTTTATTCTCTTTGGCTGTTACGTTCCTTCATCGATAAGATGAATCCCGCCCATTATCGTCACTTCTTCCATCACCGTTTTCTCTTTCTTTGTTGCCGTCTTTTTATTTTTTCACTAATTATCTATTCGTCGCATCGCATGAATTACTACAATAGTTTTATATTATATATAATATAAATTGGGTTTGAATACTATTAATAGTATTTGAGCTATTTGCTATCGAATTTGTAACCCTTGGTGAAAAATTATAGGATTATGATGATAGTGGTCTCCGAAAGTTTAGTGGTGGTTCTAGAATTAAATAGGTGTTTGGTTGAATAGTATGATCTAAATAGTGAAATTGATTAAAGTGTAGATCTAACAGTTAAAAAATTAATAATAAAGCCAAAATATTACTGATAGTATTCCAGGTCAACTCTCTCTCTATATATTTGATGTTATATTTGAATTTGTATTTTAAAAATTTAGATTTAATGTATTATATTTTGAAATGTTGTAAAGTGAAATAATTATTTCGGGTTCAGACTTCGGTTTGGGTTTTGAATTTTTGATTGAGTTCGGATTTGAATATGAATTTTTAAAATACGTGGTTTATAGTCCAAAATAAAATATTTTTACTCTACAATGAAAAAAAGGTCCTAATTCAATAAAAAAGGAACCATAGCAAGTTGGTAAATATTAGTAACACAGTTCCCATTCAAATAGTATGTAAATTGAGGTATTTTAAAATAGAGTAATGCCACATTATGATATATTAGTACCAATTTTTTTTTAAAAAATACTATATACAATTTTCAAGAGTTCCCAAATAGGCCCTAAATATGATATAAATCTTACATTTTATTAATCCAAAAATTATTATTTTTTCACTAGTCATATCATTTTATTTTTTCCAAAGTAATAAGAACCGAAGATGGTTTTGAATACTTAGACATATATGGCACCGTTTGGTTAGGGGATAGGGATAGGAATATGTCATTATCCCTTCCTTTATATCCAAACGCTAATTTTTTTATCCGAAAATAGTAGTTCTCCACTATTCCCACAAACACCTCTATTTTCTATATAAAATTATCTAATATTTTTCTTTTCTCCAGAAACAATTCAATTTTCATCCAAACGCTATTTTTTTTATCCTCATACTTGTACCTATCTCTGTAATAGCTAATTCTTACTTATATCCCAACCAAACGGTACCATAGTGTAAAATTTATACCCTATTTGTAGGGTGTATATTATACATGTAGCTTTTTCCATTTGGGCAATGCTATTCGAACAAGCTTTTCTGTTTGTAACTTTTTACAATGCTCTATTATTAGAGCTTATGTTTCTTTACTAGTTTTATCAACCTCTATCTTTTTAATTTTTAAAATTTAATATAATCTTTTAGAGATCTACTGATATATTTTATAAAGTTTAGAGAGTCTGTAGTTGCTAAAATTGAAAATTCAGGCGCCTAATTTGCGAATAATAGGGTGTCATTATATATTTTTTCCATTTTCAAGTGTAAATTCTTTTCATTATGTGTCATTCAATGTCTCGATCCCTTTTATATGAGTCCGACTGCTATGTTATCAATAGCACGAAGCATTCGGTGCTATTAAGTTTTCCGCCATTAGATTCACCTCTTTGATGATTTTCATCCGTTAGATCATACTATTCAACCAACCGCCCACTTAACCCTACGGGCCCACATCATCCTAACCATACATCTCTCAATCCAATGACCAAAAACTTGGTAATACCAATGACTTGGTGCTATTAATAGCATAGTAGCCTAGTTCCTTTTATATTATTAATATATTGGCATGGCCTTTTTTTAGGTAGGTAAGTTAATTTTTATTTGAAATTATTTTTTTCGATTACTGTAGTTGAAATTGAGATTAATTTAAGTATAGTTTCAATTACTGCAATTAAGTCTACTTATGCAGTTTAATTAAAGTAGTAGTTGAATTCAAGTGCACCAAACCAAATATCATACCTAAATTAAAATTACACACTCAGCTTCCACTGAAATTTTTGTTATTTTTTATTTAATAAAGTTCTAAGTAAGTGGTATACAACTATACATAAGTGTGCAATGGGGGTAGAGATGTCAACTGGTCGGATTCGGGGCAGATTTTTAAAAATCCGAACGTGAGCCTGACTCAGAAACTCGAAACCCAAGCCCAATAGATTTTAAAAATCTATATCCACATCCGAACCCGACTGAAAATCCGAAATCCGAGGCCAAATCCGAAAAATCCGAACCCGAAACAATTATTTCTCTTTTCAATATTTCAAAATATATTACATTAAACCTAAATTTATAAAATACAAATTCAAATATAACATCAAATTTTTATATACATATTAGATATAATATAAAATAGATTCGGGTTCGGGTCGGGTACAGTCAAAACCTGTATCCACCGGGGTTTTGTTCTGACATCCACATCTGAAACCATATCCGTTTAGCATCGGATAAATCCGTTTCGTTCGGATTCGAATTCAGATAAAATTTTGTATATTCGTAGCCACTGACATCCCTAAATAGGGTGTCACCCTTCAGCCATGTCTGAATGGTTTGTTGGACCAGCCCAGCAAGGGATAGAGAGGATTCCATACTGCATTAATATTGGGCCACAAATTGGTTTTTTGTTATTTTTAAAATTTTAAATTTTTTTTTCTTTTTTTGTCAAATTTTTTATATTAGTTTTATAAAGATTATTATTATTATATAGTTATTGCTTAATAAACAACTTTTAGATAGTTTTCTAGAATTTTTAAAAATAAAATAGCTTAAAATTGTACATCAATTATTATAAAAAATTTATCATTTTTTGCCAAACAAACTTCCAAGCCATACTTTGCTGCAATCACACACTTTATTTACATGATAGAATATGTGCCGGCTGCACCACCCAACATGTTTCCATCTTTTAAGGCTCTGACTACTGATGGGCAATGATAACTGCAGTTGATATATCTTATATTATTGTGAACATTTTGTATATATTTTTACCTAAATTATAGAAATTTTTTTTATAAATATATTTTTTTTTACTTTTTCTTCCTAATTTTTAAAAACTTATTATATTTTATCTCCTTAATATTTTAAGTTGTTGCATTTAGACCCCCTCTATCAAGGCTCCGTTATTATTCTGTTTATTTTTTATAATTTATATCGAAAATATCTTTCAAAATGATAAAAATATATTAAAAAATTATTTTTTTTCATATAAGAAGTAAGAATAATTTGGTCATTTTGCCCTCTCCGTTAAAGCCCTGAAAATAATTTCTGAAATTTTAACGGGACAAAACATAGGATTTTAAAAGTAAAAAAAAAAAAAAAGAGGATAAAATAATCAAATATTTATAAGGAGGATTTCTATATTTTAACCTATTTTTTAGCTTAATCGAGTAGAACACACTAGTGGGCCAAAGTTGATACAATTATTTAATTTGGGAACTAACTAAGATTCTTCAATACAAGGCTTCTAAAAAGTTTACAATAGAAAAAAGATAGTGTTGTGGTCATTTTTATCTTTAATACTAATTTATATAATTTATTATACCCATGAAAACACTTTTTGTTATTGCCATGATTGGTTAGCTTGTAAAAATAAAAATAAAAAAATAAAAAAAATAATATCAATTACAAAAATATGTACCATTTAATAACATTATACTGTTTAATGAAATGATATATTATATTGAGTCTGGCTGCTATACTATCGATAGTACATACCAAGCGCTTGTTGCTATCGAGTTTTTCGTGATTAGATCTATTCCTTTGACCACCTACTCAACTCTACGGGACCACCATCATCCTAACCGCACAACTCTTCATCCAGTGCTTGGTACTATTAATAGCATAATAGCTTAATTCATATAATTATATGAATATTATAGGTTCAAGGATTAAAAAGATAATTCCCTGCACCTAGTGCGCCGTGTCAGCTGTACCTCCTTTAACTTTTTTATCCTCATTTAATAATCAAAATTTTTTTAAAAAAATCAATGAAAAAATATTTTTTTTTAAGTGGTGGAGATTAAACAATAAAATAAAATAGAATAGATAGATATGCGATGTACGTAGAGTCTACGCGGTCCATTTGGTGCCGGCAAGAATTTGTCTGAATGGGCATTGAGTTTTTGTTTTCCATAGAAATCTATGGAAAACGAGAACCCAACTTTTCACCAAAATATGTAAAATTATTTTACTTGAAACAAAGTTTTACATTAAACCAAACATTGAAAAAGGCCATTTTCAAGGTAAAAATAATTTTCCACTAGATTTTATATCAAACAAATACACCCTTATTTGAAAAAGAAGTAGTAGAAAAAGAAGAGTGTTACGTACGATAACTCTCTAAAATTTTACTCTTTTTAATATTGGTGCTTTGTTAATATATTACTATTTACAAAGAATTAGATATTTCTCCTTCTCATAATAAGCGAAATCCAAATCCTCAAATTCTAATTTTCTCTCTCTCTTTTTTTTTTTTTTTTGGGACTCTTCTACTATTTTTATTCCTTTATTTATTTTTTTTTCAATTTTTTTTTCCTTTCTTTATTGTTATTTTGTGTTAAATAGTTCTTTCCGTTCACGCGTCGCTATCGCTGGCATTGCTGCCAACGGTGGATTCATTATCACTGTCCACAGTATTTCCTTTCTTTTTTCTTTTTTTTTTTTTCTTTTTTTTTTGAGAGAGATAAGAAGACGCTATCTGTCTGCTTTATTTCATTTAAATAAACTTACTAAACGCGAATCAATTGTGATTCGAACTTAGACTTCGTATACCAACCACTGTTCTTTCGCCACTCGTTTGTGAATAACGGCCTCTCCACAGTATATCACTGTAAGAAATATAAAGAAATAAGAGGAAAAAAAAAAATAGAAAAAAAGAGTGAAGATCCTCGTTATCTCTTTTCTCCTTTCTCTTTTGGTTCCTTGTCAACTTTCACAATATTTCCTCTCTAAGAAATATAAAAAGATGAGATAAAAAAATAAGAGTAGGAAGAAAAAAGTGAAAATTGCTATTAGAATTACCAAGTAGAGAGAGAGAGAGAGAGAGAAAAGAAAGTGCCAAAAATTTCTGTGGAGAAAGAGCTAGAGAGAGAGATTTTAGTGCACGAGGGAGAGGGAGAAGTAAAAAATTTCTGTAATGGGAGAGAATGGAAAGATGTAAGTACATCCTTATGTTAGTGAGTAATGTAAAAGTGTATTTATCTATGCGAAAAAGAGAGAGAGAGAGAGAGAGAGAGAGAGAGAGAGAGAGAGCATATTCATGTGAGAGAGACAGAGGAAGAGAGAGAGAGAGAGAGAGAGAGAACATATTCATATGAGAGAGACAGAGGAAGGGAGAGAAGAATATATATGGATAAAAACCCTATACTAAAAAAGGCGACGTGACGTAACCACCGAGTGCACTTGGTTTCTTTTTTGGTATGAAAGTGTAGTGATATAGTATTATAGTGACTTATGGTTGATGGTTGATGGTTGATGGTTGATTCGTACATGCACTTGCTATTGTTTGGTTAGGGATTAAGGGGTGGAATAATTTCTTAACCCTCATATTATTTTCAAACACCATAAAAAATAGGTAGAGTTAGCTAATCTCATCTCAAATGGTTATTCCGGTTTAGTTAATTTCACATAACCTCACCAAACCGCAACCAAACATTATTTTTTATTCATAATAACTCACTATTCTTCTTATCCCATCTAGTCAAACCAAACACTATTTTTCACTATCCTGGACTAACTCCAACCCCCAACCAAACACAAGAATACTCTAACCCTACTTTAACCCTGAACTTAACACTATCACTGGAATAACTAGAGTGGAATAATTTCTTATCCCTCACTTTATATCCAAACGTTAATATTTTATTCGAGAATAATAATTTTCGGGTATCTGAAATAAGCTGGTATAACTATCTCTATCAACACCTTTATTTTTTTATATAAAACTATCCACTATTTTTTCTTATTCCGTACATGTTATCTATCCAAACGCTATTTTTCTTATCCCCGAGAACAATCTAATTTTCATCAAAACACTATTTTCTTATTCCCATACTTATACCTATCCCTGTAATAACCAGTTCTTGCTTAAACCCGAAACAAACGGCCGATGAAAGTTCTAGATGAATATTTGTTAGTATAACAGAGCACCCGAAGATTTTTTTTCTTTTTAATAAAATTACTGAATTAACAAAAAATATGCAGAGAGTCCCTGAAATGGTCTAGATTGTTGTCTATCATGTAGCATGTAAATTTTAAAGTATATGAGATTATAGTATTACTAGTTAAAGACCCACATTTAGCTGCGAAATTTTTTTTTTACAGTAAATATACTATAAAAATTAATAAATAATAAAAAAATTATTAAAAAATAAAAATTATTTATATATTAGAGATTTATTCAAATTAAGCCACAACAAATATAATAATTTATTTTTCTCTTAAAAAAATTTTTTTTAGAGAAAAATGCATGATTTACTATAATAATTAATAAATAATAACAAAAAAATTATTTAAAAATAAAAATTATTTATATATTTGAGATTTATTCAAAATTAAGCCACAACAAATAGAATAACTTTTGTTTTCTTTTAAACTAATAATTTTTTAACGAAAAATACGTCAAAAACACTTTTATTTCACAAATTTAATAAGATGATCAGTAAAAAAAGGACGCAGAAGAGTAAGCATGAGGAGAAGCGGATATCGTAGATTGTCCGAGACCCTACACGACCCATTACTTTAGCACCCCAAACCCAAACCCTAACCCTAACTCGCGATCCTTCGATCTCGCCCTCGCTTTCTGCCACTGATCCATCCTCCCCTCTCCTGGCTCGCTCGTGCTGCCGACCTCTTTGCCTCCACCCTCGCTGATGCCGCCCCGCCCATCCTACGACCCGCGGCCTTCGCCGCCCACCACCGTTCCGACCTCTCCTTCCTCTACCGCCCTCCACATCCTCCGCCGCCGCCTCATCCTTCACCTCATCTCCTTCCCTGATTCCCTCCTCTCCTGTGCCCGCTGTGCCATCGCCGAGTGGGATCGAGCACCTCCGATTACCACCCCCCACCCCGCCGTCGCCACGCCTGAGCCCCCTCACGCCACCGCCGCCACCGCGCGCTGCGGGATCTACGCCATAGACGCTATTGCCACCTTCGTTCTTGCCACCATCACGTCGACACTCGGCAATGCCAGCACCGACGTGAAATCAGGCCTCGATGAAGAAGGAAGAGAGAGGTAGGGAGAGCGCAGAGAGCCAGCGCGGAGAGAGAGGCATCGAAAGAGGCGAGATAGAAATAAAGGGCAGAGGGAGGGAGAAGATTTGGTACTTTTCCAAGAAGGAGGGGTAAGATTTGATACTTTTTCAAGATGAGGGAAATTTCAAAAAATTTAATAGATTCCCAATAAGGGAAGATTTAGTAGATTTCTAAGGAGGAAAGATTTGAGTAGATTTTGTACGTTTTAAAAAAAGAGAAGAATTACTTTTTGAGAAAGGAGGAGGTAGGGCTGTAATTTATTAAGAGGTTGATACATATGCCATACAAAATTGTCAAATTATAGTATGTATCTATAGAAGATAGATGTATAGATACCTACTAATTGGCATAAGACTTTCTATATCATTTTTGAAAAATACTACTTCTATACCACTTGCAAAGTTGTATATCTTACATTTTTGGGATTCAATGATTAAGAAATTTTTTTTACGAGTTTAGTAAAACAAAAATAAATTGAGAAGAGAAGTGAGTTATTTAGATCTAAGTTAGCGCTTACTTGGCTTCTCTTTGCATCTCAATTTCAGTCCCTAAACTTTACATATTTTTCACTTTAGTTTTCAAAAATAGAAATTTTAAAATTTAAATTTAAATTCAAAATTAATATTCAAATCAAAATTTTAAACTAATCAGAAATTAGAATTTTAAATTTGAATTTAAACCTACAATTTTGATTTAAAGCTGAATTAAAATTCAAATTTTAAATTTGAATTTTAAATTGAATCTAAATTTTGAATTTAAACTTAAAATTTGGATTTTGATATTGATATTTCAATTTGCATTTAGAATGAAAATTTTGAAAATAAAATTTAAATTTAAAATCATATTGAAAATTTTGATTTAAAATTTAAATTTGAATTCAAAATTTAAATTTGAATTTAAGATTTGATTTTAATTCTAAATTTAAATTTAAACTTCAAATTCAAATTGACATTTTAAATTTGAAATTCCAAATCAAAGTTTGAAATTAAATGAAAATGAAAATTCAAATGTGAATTTGAATTTAAAATTAAATACAAAACTAAAATTTGGATTCAACTTAAAAGTTGAATCTAGAATCAAAATTTAAATTTAAAATTTAAATCTTAAATTAAAAATCTTGACTTGAATTTATAATTTATTTCACAATATAATTTAAATTCATAATGTAAATTTAAATTTAAATTGTATGATTAGCTGATGCTGACGTAGCGCCTTAGCGACACTGACATGGTGCCTCCATAGCGCTGAAATGTTGCCGACGTAGCATTTTTCGTTAATTTTAATACCTTTATGACTGTTGCAACTTAATTTTAATGAAATCAAGAGATTAGAAACTTGAGTACAAAAAAAAAAGAGATTAGAGATCAAATTAAAAATAGTACAAAGATTGGGAACCAACTATGTAATTAATCATCTTTCTTTTTTTTTTTTTGTTTGTACTATACATTTTGCTCCAAAACGAAGATATGCTATATATATACTTCACAGTTCACATTCAATGCAAAAAATAATATGAACATTTTCGGCCTAGCCCGTATTATTGGGCCAAACATGCTTCAAATTAATTATAATAATAATCCCTCTAATATGACTTAAAAAAAAAAAAATTAAAAAGAAGGCCATTAGTTGGTTAATTTTGGGTCGGGCCCGTATCGGATAACCGGATTCGGGTCGGATCCGAACCACGTGCGAACCCGTATCGTCTTAACGCGACATCTACACTCCCGCATCTTCGTTTCGACGACCCTCTTCGAGAGTCCTCTACGGAGCTCCTCGATCTCCAATGGCGATGGCGGCGGCGAGGAGCGCTCTCCTGAAGCACCTCCGCGTGGCGGCTGCGGCGGCCCCCTCTCCGACTCCGGCGGCGGAGCTCTTCTCCGGCGACCGCATCGCCCTCCTCCTCCTCCGCCGCGGGTTCTCGGAGGAGGTGAAGGGCTCCTTCCTCGACAAGGACGAGGTCCGGGATCGCATCATCAACGTCGTCAAGAACTTCCAAAAGGTCGACCCCTCCAAGGTATACGGAAAACCCTCCGATCCCGATCTAGGGTTTTAGCAGCAGGTTTTGGTTGTGTGCTGGAAATTAGGGTTTTCGCTAGCTTTATACCTCTACATTGGTGAATAGTGTCCTGAGGGTGCGAACGAAATTGCCTCCAATTTGTGACGCGATAGGCATTATATGATCTGCAATATGGATGATCTTGTAGCATGTATCATTGTGATTTTCCTGCCTATTTGCCTGAGCAGTTTAGCGTTTGTTTCGTTGCAGATTGAATTTGAAGAGAAATTTGCACCTCATCTTGTTTTGGTATTTCAAATTATTTTGTTTTGTAGTGTATAAACTGATGATATGCAATAGTTAACTGTCTCTAAGAGGGGTAAACAATGTGTAGCAACTCTTCCATGTTCTTTCCCTACATTCGATTTTAACATCTTGAGGTATCTTGGAGCTTTTTAGTTTTCTGGAGAAACTCATCCTTGTTTTCTCTTTTCTAGAGCCTATTATATCTGCTTGCAATTCAGTTTGTTAGGTTTGTACTACTCCTTTGAATCTTGGTACATGTTTTTCTCCTGAATTAATTAAAGGGTGAATGTCAAAGCTTCATGATTGGCCCAGTGTCTTTGTAGTAGGTTCTACTCTGCCTTTGCTTTCTGCAATCTTCTCTTTAAATCTGACGTGGGCATGGAGCAGCTATTTCTCAGCCATTCTCAATTTGGATGTTAAATTCATATTTTCATATGAGTAGTAGGCTCCGCGGAGAGAATTACACATCTTTTGTTGGTTCGAAGTGAAATCAAGATGGAGTTCTAGTTGTAATAGTAGCAAAACTGTAATGGGTAAGACAGTTGGAGAACCAGTCTGTATGGTACAGTGTTGTGTGAACAAAGTTTCATGAATCAATTTAGTGGTTAGACAACTTGCACATTCCTTTGTTTTAGTGGGATAAATTTAGGTGAAAACTCGACCCAGTAGAACACGAGTTATTCAAATGTTAATATAACATCAGGGATGTAAAAACTCAAGATTAGGTAATTTGGGTTCTTATTATGATCTTTGTTGTGCACGTCATGCTTAAATACTGTTCAAGGAACTTTATGGGAAGAAGTAGGTTGTAGAGAAAAGCTATTTTCTTACGTCCATATTTTGTTTTAAACAACTTTCGAGGACAGCATGCATAGGGTTAGCATAGGATATTAGGGCGTATTTGGTTCGCTCATTTTTCACCCAGGGATCGGAATCAGAATGTACGATTCCATTTCTGGGTGTTTGGTATGTGGGAGTACCATTCCAATTTCGAATTGCGAGTGGAATGAGAATCCCTCAACCACCCTTTCTCCATTCCGGTCTAGGAGGCTGGTTTGGAAGTTGAATTTGCATGGGATGGATATTTGTTCGGATTAAATTTAATTTTTAACTTTATTTTTTAATTAAAATATAAGTTTAAATTTAGAAATTAAATTTATAATTTATAATTTTAATTTGAACTTGAATTAAAAAATTAAAATTCAATCAAGCATTTTGAATCTGATCTATGAATTTAAGGTGAATGTGTGTACACGAAGGCAGCTTCTCTTTTACACTTCCCTAATATGTTACAACGCTTATAATCATTGCTTAAAATTTAACAGGACTGATCCCAAATCTACGAGTTCAAAGTTTGTGGTCAAGCCGATGATTCGTACTCTCGACAAATCTAGTGAGTGACTTCTGTTATATTGGGCTTGTGCAGGTGACACCGGACGCTCATTTCCAGAAGGACCTTGGCCTCGACAGCTTGGATACTGTGGAGATCGTCATGGCCCTGGAGGAGGAATTCGGGTTCGAGATACCCGATAATGAGGCCGACAAGATCGACTCCATCAAAGTGGCTGTCGACTTCGTTGCCTCACATCCTCAAGCAAAATGAGGGGGGTTAAAAAGGAAAGAAAGAAAAAGAAACTGTTTTCTATGTGCTGCTTCTTTTCTCTCAGCTCGTTTTTCTTAGACTTTTGTAAGCTGTTATAATTTGATTGCTCGGTTTGAGCCTCGAAAGTAGACTCGGCGTAAGTTCTTCTCCAGAAGGGTGCTTTTTTTGGCATTCCGCCGATATAATAATTCTTACTTCTACTAGGGATTTACTTTGTACCCGCAATGTGGTAAAACATAACCTGCAGACATTTTCTCTCTTTGGTTCTGCTGTTGTCGTCGGATCCGGATCCTGTCTCTGTTTCTCACGCCTTTTGAAGGAATTATGTATTTTTTTTTGTACAAGATTGCTCTATTCAAAGATTTGGGGTTTTGGTTGGTTTTCATCTTACCAAAACTATTAAGGCTTCGTTTGGGATTGCCGGAAAGTTGCATTACGTGCGGTGAGAAAGTATATTGAAAAAATATCTTATTTTACGTTATATTTTCTGCGGTTTCATCAGAGAATGCAGAAGTATATTTTTATATGTTTTTTTAACAACTTTATTTTATCTAATAATGTAAGATCTCGATATCAAACTAAGTCTAAGAATGTTTCGAAGAAAACTAGACATGCCATGTACAAAAAGCCAGCAGCTTGTGGTCTGTGGGGTAAAAGTTCGCACCTACCGAAACGTCGTCAGAAGTGTGAGGAGTTTTCTCTTTTATTTTTATTTTTTATTTTTATTTTTTCTGCATATTTAATATAATGTAGGGTCAATTTCAAACGTGCCCCCTCAACACTCTAAAATTAGGTTATAAGTGTAAAGAACTTATAAAATTTTAAAGTTCGCAACCCTTTGCCGACGCCGGCAGTTATGATGCGGGCTCCAATATGGTACATCGGGGAGGTGAGGCTGCAGCGGAGGTCGTGGCTAGGACAACGACGGCACAACGATGCAGGTGTGTTGCAGGATTTGAACAGGATTAGGAGGGATAGCACTGTTAGTATTATTTGCTTAATAAGTGATTTAAAACTTGATTTTGGCGTTTAGGCTTTCTGGGCAGCCCACTGTTTATGGGCCTTGTCTGCGAGCTCAAGCCTTACTCTCTACTTGTGAAAATTTAGTCCCACATCGGAAAGCAAAGACTTGTTGCTTTGCTTTATATACTCTCTCTCTTTCTCAATGTTATTACTTCGGAAAACATGAGAGTGGAGCTCTTGACTAAACGAGCACGAGCCGGGCGGCGGCGTGTGTGTGAGCCGGTTCTTTTATTTTTATTGGACTTTTCTTTTATTTAACCAATACCTTATCTGGATTGTATCCAGATTTGGTCCATCCGAATCAACTAAGATCTGATCCAGATCTTCAGGTGATTTGGTCCTCGGGAAGCCGCTGGTAGAGATCTTGACCGGATCTCCCTGATTTGGTCCAACGGTCAAATCTCGAGAAGTGGCAAGATCCTGGTCCAGGATCTTGCCTTGACCCTTGACCGTTGGAGCTCTCCTATATATAGAGAGAGGAGAGGTTAGCTGCTAGGGTGGAAACAGCAAGCTTAACCCCTTAACCCGAGCTTCCACCTTTGAGAAAATCCTCTCCCTCTCCTTTCTCTTTATACAGTACATACATATACTATACACTGAGCTTTACTGTTTTTTGATCTCTCGAAAAGTTACATTCATTGCGCCACCCTGAAGACGTGCCGACAGGGTGGATAGAGGCCGTTATCGTTAGGAGTGATTGCCGGAGCCTCGTACGTGGAGGGGCAATCTTGCTTCTAAGACAGTGCATTCGCACGCCTCGACTGATCACAGACTTTATCTAAACTTTTAATTTCTTTAGCATCAACTAGTTAATTTTTTATCAAGATTTTCGAAACTGAAGTTAAATCGTTTTTTATCAAAATTGTTTATAAGAATATTTTACTAAAGATTTTAGAAAGACAAATAAATTTTTCCATCAAGCACATCTAGAGAAAATAAGAAAAAAAATAATTATCCTCTTTGGGAAAAGTCATCATGTACCATGGCCGTTATAGGAAAGGCCAAAGAAAGAAAAAAAAAAAGAAAAGAAAAGAAAAAAGTTATACTATTTGAGAAGAATTTATGCTGTTTGAGATTAAATTGCATTATTTTCGACTAACTTGCATTATTTAAAACTAAGTTGCACAATATAAAATAAAAATGGCACTGTTTGAAACCACATTGTGTTGTTTGAGAGTATTTAAGAGCAAGCTGCGACTTCTTAATGTAAATCTCAAATACTGCAACTTAGCCTTAAACAACACTTCTATTTTTTTGCAGTGCAACTTAGCCTCAAATAATTTTAAATGTTGGAAGTTGATCTCAAACAGTTTAATTTAGTTTAAAAATAGTGCAATTTTGTTGCAAATAGTGCAACCTTTTCTTCTTTTTTTCTTTTTTTTTTTCTGCTCCTCTATTTCTCGGCTTTTGCTGTAACAATCGCGGCATGTGATGGCCTCTTTAGAGAAGAAAAATATGTTTTCTTTTTCTTTTCTTGTTTTTTCTTTTTCTTTTTTCTCCTTTATTTTCTTCGACTCTCTGCATTATTTTCCGCTACCGTGCCCCCCTCCCGACCCCTGCCCCTACCTCGTTGCGCCCTTTCCTATTGTCTTCAAATCCTCCGGCATCCCTGTCGCCGTCACTGATTACGATTACGCTCTTCGTCGCAGCCTCACCTCCACAATTTGTGTCATATTCAAGTCCGCGTTACCACCATCGGCATCAGCGGAGGTGTGGATAAGGTAGTAGAGAGAGGCACGATGTTGACATGCATGATGGGCAGTGACAAAGGAGAAGGAAGAGAAAGCAAAAGAACAAAAAAGAAAGGAAGAAAGGGACGACGGAAGAGAAACGAGAAAAATATAAGAATATTTTGATAAGTGTACTGAGAATTCAAACTTGATATGCAAAATTCAAAAAATGTCTATTATTGCAAAAACACAAAACTGATAAAATTTTCATGTAAATTAGCCATTTTTCATAATTTTTCTTCTTACATGAATAATAATTGGAGTAAAAATAAAAAAAAATACTATATTAGGTTCGAACCTACAGAATTGAAATAATAAACTACTCTTGTAAGCAATATAGTATGACTTATTTGGTTGCTCTCGTCTCTTGTGAACATGGCGTATATATCTATACTATATATAAAAACACATATATTCAAATTTGGGTCATTTAATGACACCCATATTTCAATAAAATTAGCGCTCATTTTAAATATAATAATAAGAATAGAAATAGAAACCGCAATGAATATGTAATTTCTCTATAATAGATTATTGGTGCGAAAATCCTAAAAAATATATTTTATCCTATAAACGATTCTTTTCTATATATATTTTCGAATTTAAAATATCTTTTCTTTTTTAGATAACAGATTTTATTTTTTTATTTGAAATTTTAATAGTAATTTTTCTATAACAGATTATGGGTGTGAAAATTCTATAAAAGTTCCTATTTAGTTTTAAAATATCTTTTTTAGATATTTTGAAAATTCTATAAAAGATTATTTTCTATATATATTTCCAAATTTCAAAATATCTTTTCTTCTTAAGATAACATTTTATTGTTTATTTAATTTGAAAATATTTTTTCACAATATTTTTTTCTAACAGATTTTATTTTTCCATAATTTCAAAATATTTTTTTTTCTATATATATTTTTAAATTTCAAAATATTTTTTCTTTTTAAGATAAGAGATTTTATTTTTCTATTTAATTTCAAAATAATTGTTACGTGCACTTGCACGTACACTCAACTAGTATATATATAAGTGGTTACGAAAAATGCAAAGGGCTACTGACCGTCCCTAGAGCAAGTGGCAAAGGGCTTGGTGGCTAAGTTTATTTCTAAATGAAATAAACGAGCGTGCTACCTATCTCTCCAAAAAAAAAAAAATGCAATATGGTGTTTTGGTGCATTTAGAAAGGTAAATTTGATATAAAGCTTTTGTTAAATTTGATATAAAGCATTTAGAAAGGTAAATTTAACAAAAGCTGATGAAAAGCTTTTGTTAAATTTGATATAAAGTATTGAATTATTAAAAAATTAGGTAAACTTCAAATACCATCCCCTGTGATTTCGAACTTTCTCATTTTAAGTACTGGTTTAAAATATATCAAGTTAGTATCACGTGATTTCATTTTTATCTTTTCATCACTTTCTCCGTTAATATTTTATTAAATTATATAAAAAAAATTCAAATACCCCACCTAGGTTTATCGAATATTCACTTTAGTACCTTTTAGTTTTAACTTTTTCACTTATTTAACGAAAAAAAAAATAGTGAAATTGATAATAAAAAAATAAAAATAAAACCATAGGACACTAAATTGATACACTTAAAACCACATAATAATAAAGTGAGAAAGTGGGAAACCACGTGAGTGTTATTTGAAGTTTTTTTCTAAATTTAACGTATTTTTTCTATATTATTTATTCAGTGATTGAAATGACTCAAAACTAACCGCTGAAAATAAAATTCTAACTAAAAATGATGGATTAAATTTTAGATCAAAAACATTATTCTTGTTTTATATAGAATAAAAAAAATTTTATTAAAATTTCATGTACTTTTATTTTTTTAATTTTTTTAAATAATGCTTGACTTATATGTTGTTGAAAATTTGCCAACATTTTTTTTTTCTACTTACAAAAGATGAAAGCCGAAATTGAAACTGGACCAAACCAAATAGCTCAGTTTGGTTTGAACTGCGATATCGATCACGAAAAGAATGAGTCTCCTACCTGCTCCATTTGCTAGTAGATGGCGAAGGATTGTTTTTTTTTTATTTTTTTATTTTTTTTTGTAGCGGATCGGTATCGTAGTTCCACCAACCCGGATCCATTAGCATTGATAGTTCCGTGTCCATGGGTTTAGTCCCATACCGGATAATTAAACAAAATCCTCCATATATTAAAAACGCTATACAACATATACATACAGCACCGTGTGAACCAAGGGACGAAGTGATCGGGTATCATGCATACCCGGAAAACCACGGTTAACTTCGGACTCCATCCCTCGGCTGAGACACGCGTGGAGCCCGGGAGGCACAGTTATTCAAATGGATGAACAGAACAGAACGGGGCTTACGATCCCGAAGGTTCACTGTTTTTTTTTTTTTTTTAATGTTTTCTGTATCGCAACTAAAAATTTAAGCTAACACTAAGCATTCCCTAAAGCTTTTGATTAAGATAAAACCTCACAATTACACATTCTAGGTATTACTTATTTTTTACAGAACAGAACGGGGCTTACGATCCCTAAGGTTCACTGTTTTTTTTTTTTTTTTAATGTTTTCTGTATCGCAACTAAAAATTTAAGCTAACACTAAGCATTCCCTAAAGCTTTTGATTAAGATAAAACCTCACAATTACACATTCTAGGTATTACTTTTTTTTTTTTTTTGGACAACTTATAATTTATCACTTAGTTGAAGTGCATTATAAGCAATCCAACAATGATGACAAGACAAAAGTTTTCTATCGATTTATCACATTACATAAAATAAGTATTTCAAACACTTAAAGAGATTTCTTATTTAGCATGAATAAAACATTGTAAGCAGGCAATGCCTAAATCTATATGGTTCTTTCAGATCGTTTAATTATTTTTTACAATAATTAAGTTAATAAAACTTTGTAAACATAAAAAAGAGTTACTAAATTTTGTTATTAAAAATATTTTATATTTGTGGCACCACGTGAGCTTTTAACCAGTAAATATTAAAAATATTTTAGAGTAGTTTTATAAAAAGTATAAAAAAATTAATTAAAATTTTATTTACTAATAAAATATTTCGTACCCGCGGAATCATGTGGCTCTTAAGTGGCAATTGTAATATTTGAAAGGAAAAACTTCAAATACTTCCCTTACAATTTTTCTCATTTTAGTATTCTATAATTTAAAATGTAACAAGTTAGTATTACGTGGTTTTATACTTTTTCACTTTAGTACCCTATGATTTAACGTGTATCAAGTTATACCCTGTGGTTTTACATTTTCTTACTTTAAGATTCTATTTTTCAACTTTGATACACTACGTGGTGTACAAGAGATATACCCAAATAAAAATTTTGGGGGTGCAACAACTTGTTCCACCCCAATATGGTACAAACATCAGCATGGAACAAGTTGTTCCACCTTGGGCCCTTGGGTGTAGGGGTGTAAACGAGAACACAGAAATCTTTTCTTAAACTGTGAATGTTAGTTTAAAAAATTAGATTAAATATATTAAAAAAATAAATTTATAAAATTTTATCCATTAGACTTTGATTTGATAGCTAAAATTTTATATACAATTAAGTCTTTTTATAATTAAGCTCGCATTTATATTTTTATTTTGCTATAAATTAAATAATAAAAATATATATTATATATAATTATTTATTTATATATAAAAATATAAATTAAATAAATTATATAAATATAAAATATATGTATTCGAACCGTTATCGAAACATGACGAACCGACTCGTGTTTGGCTCGTTTATTAAACGAAATAAAAATTCATTTGTGGCTCGTTTACTAAACGAAAGCGTGATCTCAAGCTCATTTCGAGCCGAACGAGTCTCGCGAACAATGAATTGATTACACCCTACTTGGGCGGAACAACTTGTGCCACCCCTCCCGAGAGAGAGAGAGAGAGAGAGGGAGAGAGAGAGAGAGAGAGAGAGAGAGAGAGATTTTTAATTTAAAGTTAAATTTCTATATTTTTTTATTTATAATTTTAAAATTTAAATTTATAATTTTAAATTATAATAAATTTTAATGTTTAAATTATAAATTTGATATTTTTAAATTTTAAATTTTAAATTTAACTTTTTTTAGATTTTAAATTTTAAATTTGATATTTTAAATCTTTCAAATTTAAATTTGATCTTAAATTTAAATTTTGATATTTAAAATTTAAATTTTGAAAATTAAAAGTTTTAATTTTAATTTCAAATTTTTTAATTTAAAAGTTAAAATTTTTAATTTAAAATTATAAGTTTAAAATTTTAAATTAAATTATAGGGATAAAATTATTATTTTCTATCTATAATTATCAACTATTCCACCTTGTACTCACATTTTCATCCAAATATAATTTTTTTAGTTCTAACTTATACTCACATTTTCATCCAAATAAAAAAATACTCTTGTTCCTACGAAAACTCATACTTGTACCTATCACTGGTATAACTAGTTTTTGCTTATACCCGAACCAAACGAAGCCACATGGTACTAACTTGATACAAAAATAAAACCACATAATACTAGCGTGATGCACTTTAAACCATAAGGTACTAAAGTAAAAAAGTACGAAATCATATTATACTAATTTGATACGCTTTAAACCACGTGGTACTAAAATAAAAAGTGTGAAATCACACGGGATTTTTGAAGTTTTCCTAGACCTGTTAATTTTTCACCGGGCTTTTTGTGCAAATAGCCCCCTAACAATTTTTTTTTTACAATTGGCCGTATAAAATTTATTTGCAAAAATGGCCCTACTCTGGCCACGCAAACGCCACGTCAGCGCCACGCGGGCGGGGCGGGGCCAAGTGTTTAAGTTGAACACGGTGAACCATTCATTGTGTTTAAACATGGTGAATGGTTCACCGTGTCCAATACACGTAAGACCCACAAATATCTCGGACCCCGAACTTAGCCAAAATTTGGCTAAATCCGGGATATTTGTCATTCACCGTGTCCAATACAAATATCTCGCCGGCTGCTCGCGCTATTAAGCGCTTGCGTGGAGTAGAGCCATTTTTGCAAATAAATTTTACACAGAGCCATTTGTAAAAAACTTTTTGTTAGGGTCCTATTTGCAAAAAAAGCCCTTTTTCACTCTCTCTCGTTTCTTGAGAACGCGAACGAGGGAGGGAGCGAGCGAGCGAACGAAGAAGCGGAACGAAGAAGCGAACCATGGCTTCGCTCGTGGATTACGACGACGACGACGACGAATCCTCGTCCGAAGCAGAAGCAGAAGCAGTGGAGACAATCACAGAAGCAGAAGCAGAAGCAGAAGCCAAAAGCACCGCGGCACCCTCGGAGGTCTCCGTCGCTCGACCCTCTCCGCCTCCTCAGAACCAGTAATAATCTCTTCTTTGATCCCCTTGTTTTTGTTTTCTATTCGATTGATCCCGTTACGGATCGAATCGGTTGAGGGTTTTTTTTTTGGTCGAAATCGATCTTGTTCTTAGGGTTTTGGTTGGTTGTGGCGTAGATTTGGGGGAGGTCGAAACGAAGGGGGGAGAAAAGAACCATGAGTTATAGCATAATTGCGTACTCTGTAGTTTTTACTTCACAGAACCACAAAAAAGCCAAGTTTGTGAATTTATTATGCCAATGAGGGTTTTTACAGTTCCAATCAATTTTCCAAGTTATTTTTGCAATCTAATATGATATGCCACCACCTAATTATACCTGCCATAGTATACGAATTTCTGGTTCGGCCAAGAAATCTGAGGTTCAGGCCTTGACAATGCATAGAAATCATTAGTCTTGATGATGCGGCTTCATCGGGTAGGGCGACACGCAACCCTCCCGAGCACCCACGCAACGCGGGACGGGCGCGAGAGCGGCCGGTAGAGGGCGGGGCGCGGAGAAAGCGCCACGTAGGCCACAGTTATACTGGGCTTTTAATATATGTATGATATTAATATTAATGATTGTGCAAGGTAGAAGCTTCCAAAAACTAGGCATTTGACTAACAAATGATCTAGAGCTTTTCTTTTTTTGGCATGAAGCTGAAACAAGCTTTTACGCTGAAAAGCAGAGATTTCATTTTGATCCTAATGCTTTTGCTGTAATGAAGAGCTATAGAGGCAATGGTAGTGTAAAAGCTAATAGCGTGTCGATCGTCTACATTCAATCGACTAGCTCTCGAGCTTGATCCTATATTCTTCTAGAATATCTCGCGCAAGACCAATTCCACTTCTTTGGTGTATTCTCGCTATGCGCTTCAATATGCGTAAGCAAACTAGATGAGCGCCTATGAAGAAAAACTAATGTACTAAATTCCTCGGTTCTCCAGGAGTGCTATACCTCCCTCACTCCAAAATTCAAATGTTGTCTCAACTTTGCCCCGGCCATCATTTGATGAACTCCCAGATGCCTCACTTCTTCTCGCTTCACCATCCGCACCTACTCACCAGACAATAGGTAGTTACCATTCGTCAAGGGTTGCTGCTGCTGCTATGTCTGATAGTGCATCAAAGAAGAGAGAATCAAATGGATCTGCTTTCCAACATCCCCCCAGTAAACAGCCTAGAGGACAATTGCGGCATCTAAGAAATGTTCCTGACACGATGGGTGATGCATTAATTCCACCGCAGCTCAGAGGGAGGTTAGTTTAAATCCTGTCCAGTTCTACTTTTCTTTCTTTTGTGTTGACGAGTACTTGCATCTTATTAATCACCAGCTAACTATCGCTTATGACTTTTGGACTCATCATATGGTCGGTAAATTGATTGGGTATCTATAAATTGATTTGTGTTGAGAATAATCTATATTCATATAATGGTGATGTAGATTGCATGCATAATTATGAATTAGCAGCATAAAGAAGCCATGCTATTGGCTATGAAGCGAAAACATAAAAAAAATAAAAGAAAAACAAACTAGTCATTAATATTACGTAAGTAGGAAAATGTAGCACATTTGTCCTCGATGTGTTTTCATACTTTGAAAATGTTGCATTGTAGCCTTATTAATAACACCGTCTTGTACATCTTTTTCTATTTAAGTTACGAAATAATCGTTTATCAATTGATCACACATACAATTGCATAATTTACTCTTTATAAAATTCCTTTCTAAGAAGGTGTAGCAATGCAATTCGAAGAGCAGATTAGAGTTAGAATGTCCCGAGCTTCTCTATTTTTAACCTTTTGCTTTTATTGTTAACAGGAGCAATGTGGTAACTGAAGACGTCAGCAAGTTGTTCGTGAGTAGGCGGCGAGAATCTTCTGGTTGAAGATGAAGCTATCTTCTAATCTCACTAAAACATATCAATGTCATTTAGAAATGGGTAGCCATTTGTAATACTAGATTGTCCTCGACCCCTTAGCTTCTTTACTCTACTTTAAGAACAAAACTCGCTGTCCCCTTTCCTTTCTTTCCTTATCTTCTATGTTGTTTTATCCTCCGCTGTTGCGCTCTGCTTGTACAGTGTAATTCTGGGTAATGAAATTATATGTTGATCCCAAAACAAGATTTTCTTTTTTTCTTTTTCCCTTTTCTCTTACACTAGATAAGATGCTTCATGGGACCTTTTTACTGAACTGAAATCATTTACAATGCTTGAAATTGAACAGTAGTTACTGATTTTTTAAGAAAGCATCTTGAGACCCATTCTGGTTAATTCACATAATAATACAAAGGTGATCTGATGAACAAGATGTTCATGCATACAAACAGGCCCTTAATGCTTGCACAACATGGGCTTATTTACCACTTTATTAAATGCAAAATTATGTAGCTCTGCTCAGGTACTTTTGAGAGTATTCTGTAATAACTGTATTGTTTATTTTTCAGCCAAAACCAATTATGGACTACTTGTGGGCAGTGATATGCAAAAGGAGGTATTATTTCTATTTCGACTTAGGCTTAGTTTGGTATTGAGGCCTATCTAACGCTATTAGATAAAATGGAGTTGTGGAAAAAGCATATAGGGATATGCTTCTGCGTTCGCTAGTGGGATCGCAGAAAATATAGCATAACCGACTCATCGCGATATGCGGAATGCAATATTACGTACAAAAATAAACAAGGTATTTTTTCGACGTACTTTCTCATCACACGTAATGCGATCTCCCCGCGATCTCTCCGTAATCCCAAACAAAGCCTTAAAAGTTTCAGTGGCATATTAATTTGGTCCTTAACCATTTGAAACACAAACAGAGAATAGTCTATAATTATGAAATGTGTATTGAAGAGAAATTAAACTAATTTGGATGATGTTTTACACCCTATAATTAGCAGCTTTAACCCAATGAATGAATGTAGTTTGGCTAGTTTGAAGACTAAAAGTTTGAGATGGAGAAGTAGCTATTACTAAATTACCAAATACTGAAAAGTGCTGGAATATTTGAATTTTGGGAAATTATGAAAAGTGCTGGTAACTCTCATGTGCTTCCTTATCTAATTTGGCTGCAGTAACATGCATCACAATGTTTTCAACTACAGCAATTGACTTTATGAAAGCTGGGCCAAATGGATTTTTAACCTCAGCACCTTGGGTTTGATAATCTTTTCTCAAGTTTACCTCATTCGTAATACCATACTTTGGGTTGAATGATTATTTGACTTAACCTAGTTTGGTGTTGAGTCGCCAAAAGCACCACTTCTGTGCTCTCGAAGGTCTATGAAACTTGAAAACAGTTTGGAGTGATCTTTTTCCAATGCTAGGCCTTAAGATTGGTGATGATTGTCGCGGCCGCTATCTTATAGCATTGGAAGAAGAACACTTAAAAGAGTTGTTGAGTTTTTTGAACCCTCCAGATTATTAAAGTGGACGTGTTTTGGTACAACAATCCAAATTAAGCCTAACTATTGTAGGCTCCAAAAGGTAAATCTTCAATTTAAAACATCTTAGTTTTATTAAAAGTTTGTCGGGTTCGATTGCGACTTAGGTTACTCTTTAAATAGTATTTTGCAAAGCTTTGGCTAAACAAACAGGGCTACCATTTCCAAACAGTAAATGCTCCAATACACTACATCTTAGGATCAAATTTGAGACACAACCACGAATTTCCAACACAAAATTGGGCTTAAGGAGGGATCAACCAACCACAAATATAACACACATCATTAATAGTTGAGCTTATACCGACTTTTTGTTTGATTTCCTGTGCTCGAAAGCTACATTTGCGAATCTTGTTGATTCCAACTGGTATTGTTTGAAAGGTTAGCAAACAGTTTATATAACCTCCGATATAAAATTACTTTCTACAACTGCTGCATTCTATTCAGAACCAATTCAGATGGAGATCAAATTACTTCCTTCTACGGTTTCTAACTGCAGCACCTAAGTACAACTATAGCAAACCAAAGAGAGTTCTTGGACTTACCTCTAGCTGCCAGTCTGTAGTACAGTTTGAAATGCAGATAATTAGACAACCCCTTCAAGCTGTAAACTTCCCACACAGCTTAGAAATTGCAGCAGGCATCAACATCTGCATTTGTAACTCCTAAATATGCACACAGGAAAATTTAGACATCAAACAGGAACTCACAAACTGCATTTATCTTCTATTAACAGATTCGGCACCACAATCCATTTCATTATCATATCATCATCAATCACAACAATATGAAACAAGATCGTGCAGGTTTATATTACGAGCTCCGTGAAAACATCTCTGATGTTTTACATAAAAGCAAATAGGAGAACTCCTTTACAATTTAATATTAACCACTTCTTTTATAAACTTTGATGTTCTATGATAGATTGAATTTATACTAAGTGCTAGTATTCATCGACATCCTGTTCAGAGCCAAAGATACAATACATAATTCAAAACTAATCCAAGTTCCCTAAAAATAGTGATAGAACTTCCCATTTGGATCTTAGTATCTTCCAAACAAGTATCACTTGTATTACATGGTCGAAAGACTAAGATGCAATAGACTCGAATTGCAGCTCGCACTGTTTTTCTTTTTTTTTCCCTTCCTTTTTTGTTTACACTGAATCAGGGCCACTAGGGACCGGCGTGTAACCATTGTGATGACCGCCGATGTACTTATCTGATTCAACGGGGATGCACTTTAAGATTGGAGCCAGGATCAAGCTTATCGACCCAATTAGCATGCTAAGCACCCACAGTTGCCAACTCAGTGGTACTGTGCTTGCAAAAGCGCCGAGGAACTCCACCATTATTACTTGGAATACGACTGTGGAGAGGACGACGACTATGAATATCCAGTTGCGAAATATTCCGCTTAATACATTGATTTTCTCCATATCCCTGCTATTTATTTCGTTGAATACCTGATTGTGTAAACAGAAAATGAATGTCAATTTCCAGTAACCAAGTTGCACAATTCTGTTTAAACAGCTGCAGAAAAAATTTTAGAAAAATTGTTTTTTATCCTACGTAGTACAAACAGTGGGATGAGTTATCAAATTTAGCCATTGAGTAAGTATGTTAATCCTATAATCATATTCGCTCAAGTATAAAGGATGTTCCAGTAGCCGGAACAAACAGACACTTAGATCTGATTATCAGTATATAATAGAGGATTTTCAAATGAATCGACTTTTCTAAATCCTGGGAAGTATTAAAAAAGTGAAACTACTATTATGACAAAACTATGAAGCTAAATAGAGATAGCTCAGCGCTGATCATACATTAACCATAAACTAAAACAACCAATTAAGAAACAAAGAGAAACTATGCTTAGATTATGTTAAAGGCAGCTGCACATTCCCGAAAAGTTGTCCAAAGAGTATACTAAGATAACCGTACCTGGCAAAACACAAATGAGTTGAATATAAATGTATTGAGAATGGACTCAGCATCCAGACCCTTGAGCTTCAAAAGGCGTTTGCCGTCAAACATGAGAACTCCAAGTACAATTATTTGATACAAGCTCTGACCGATGATGTTTCGCCACATGATCTTGGTGATGAAGTCGCCCCCTCGCCCAACTGGAGGTCTTTTCATCAAGGCTTCATTAGGAGGCTCCGTGGCTAATGCAAGAGCGCCAAGCGTATCCATTATCAAATTAACCCAAAGCAACTGAACAGCTGTGAGTGGAGCCTTCCCTATGATGTACATTACGAAAAAGATGGATGATCTCAAAGATAGAGCAACATAATTGTTGTATATAAAAGAGGCTTATCCATATAGCATATATCCCTGCGAAGTCATCTATTCAAATACAGTATTAAGTCTAAATTTTCACATACACCACCTCAAGAGTTCAGCTTACTACAAAATTACCCTTATCTTACGTTCGAAACTCATCGAACTCCTGGAGGAAGTTTGTTTTCTGTTACAAAAGGTTTTTGAAAGAGGGGCAGTCTCTGTAAGTAGAGGGGTTATATATGTAAGAAACTATGTTCTCGATAAGCATATATGAATTCAAATTTTTGCAGGGATTTATATTAATTTTGCAGAGGTACATAATACAATCTCTATATAAATCAGAGATAGCATATCTAAATTACCTGTAATGCATGCTGAAACAAAGTTGACCATTAGAGCTACCACGTTAACTGTCAACTGAAACTGTACAAATTTCTGGATATTAATGTAAACAGCACGACCCCATTTTGCTACATTAATGATGGTGGCAAAATTGTCATCCATGATAATAATGTCAGCATTTTCTTTTGCAACCTGCATAGGAAGTGGAATGTTAGAAAACGGCCTACAAAAGATGCATATAGCTGCATTTTTCATTCTCCATCTCAGGATGCCACTAGAAGCTTCTGCATCACAAAACTCACCACATTTGCACCAGTCATAATATATTCTGCTTTTACCTATCTTGATGTAGATGAGAAATATTATGGGGGTTCCCTGCTTTAAAGAGTCCTAATGGAATTAAAATTCAATCTTAGATAAGTGACTTCAGTCGAGGTAAGATGTAACCATTGTCTACTGGGAAGTTTTCTAGGAAAGTTTTGTAGGATCCTAGAGGGAGTCAAACATGACCAGATAAAAAGTATGCAGTCCGAGAACACAATTGAGTCTGATATTTTCTATTTGAAACATTTGAGCTAGGTTTCGACTAAAGTTACTAAAGGAAGTCTTGTTTTTCAAGCCACAGGGCCTTGTACCTCATTTTCTCAGCTCTTTTAAGACTATCCCTTTTGTTCCTTTCTAATTTTTCTTCTTCCTCTACTCTCCTCTTCTTTGAAACCATTGCTTAACCACGGGCCTATAAATTGGTATTAGAGCCTAGAACACTTGACGATAAAAAAAGACAAAAATAAAAAAAGAAGCCTCGAGCATTGCATGTAAGAATTGACAATATGTGTGATCTTTAAGTATGAAAGCATGAAAAAGGAATGGACCGTTTTGAGAATATCACTGCAGCTTGGAAACAAAGTACAATAATGCCATTGATCTTCTCAAGGCAATGAACAATCTACCAGAGGCACAACGGATACAACATAAAAACAACAAAAGAAAATAAAAGAATATAATAGGAAAATAGAATATACCTCTGTGCCTTCAATGCCCATTGCAAGGCCAATATCTGCCTCATGCAATGCTGGTGCGTCGTTAGTGCCATCGCCAGTCACTGCGACAACTTCATTGAACATTTTTCTCAAGCTTGTCACCAGCAGATGTTTGTCTGAAGGCAAAGATCGAGCCATTACCTGCACAGAAAATTATTATCTCTAGCAATTCACTTTTGGCCAAGAAATTCTAATATTTGTAACACATGGATCTAAATGCATTCACCTAGTCAACTTTGAAGTTTCTAAAAAAAAATTTATCAGATGCAGAACCTGAATCTTAGGTATCAAATTCCTCAGTTCCTCAGGGCTTTTGTTACGAAATTCCGGTCCTTCTACGGCTAAGCCATCATCTGTCAATATTCCACACTCTTTAGCTATTGCTTTTGCAGTGTTAATATTGTCTCCCGTCACCATCCTCACCTTGATACCTGCCGCTATACAAGTATTAACTGCTTCCTTTACACCACGCCGAACTGGGTCTTTAATGCCAAAAACAGCTATCAGGGTGTACCCGAAATCCGGAATTTCTTCTCTGTCGTAACCTTTGTCCATATCCTTATAAGCCAAGCAAAGAGTTCTTAATGATTCACAAGCAAAGTTGTTAATCACATCTAAAATATACTTATTTTGTCCTTCGGATAATGAGACGGTGTTTCCATTCTTATCAATCATTTTGTCGCACATCTGTAATATAATTTCGGACGCACCTTTGCAGAGTGCTCGAATTCCACCTCCAGGTAATGAAATGAGCACAGACATCTTCTTCTTTACTGAATTAAAAGGCTCCATCTTCATTTTTTTGCAATCTTGATGCTGAACATCAAAAAGTTGTTCCATATGCAAGCCAAACTCTAACAATGCTGTTTCAGTTGGGGTACCTAAGATGGTTTTCTTTCCGTCTTTTCCTCTCACCACCTCCGAACCCGAATTTTGAAATACACCATCAATTAGAATTCTTGCAACCTTCTCAGAAACAATTGCCTTTAGCTCATTAGAATTTGCCCTTCCTTCCAGTGATTTAGACACCTCACATACCCATATCTTATCAACTACCATGTGATTAGTGGTCAAAGTGCCTGTTTTATCGGTGCAAATGCAATTAGCGGAGCCCATTGTCTCACACGCCGATAAGTGCCTCACAAGTGCCTTTTCATCCATAAGTTTTTTCATTGCAAAGGCGAGACTTAAAGTAACAGCCAAAGGTAGCCCTTCAGGAACTGCAACAACGATTATAGTCACAGATATAGCAAAGTAATCTAGTATAGTCAAGGCGTCGTCTGTAGACCATTTCAGTAAACTAGAATGTAATCCCTTTCGGACTAATAATCTAGCAAAAAGTACCAAAAATGTTACTATAGCGAATCCCAACCCGATCTTTCCTATAATAGTAGCAACACCGTTTAGCTTCACCTGCAATGGTGTCTCGTCCTCGCCACCTTGGCTCAAAGTTTCCATTAAATTTCCCCATTCAGTACTCATACCAACGGCCGTTACTAACATTTTAGCAGAGCCATCTTGCACTTTAGTCCCACCTAAAAGGAAAGGATTTTTCTGAGAAATATTCACTGGTTCACTCTCTCCAGATAAGCTCGATTCATCTACTAAAAAGGAGTAACCAGATACAAATAATCCGTCGGCTGGGACTTGGTCTCCTATTGAGAGATGGATAATATCCCCAACCACCACATCATATATAGAAATCTTTTGTCTATATCCATCTCTGGTCACTTGAATAGATATCTTTTTCTTTTCCTTATCTAAATCTCTAAATTGCAACGACTGCTTATAGTCGCTAACTGCAGTGACGGCGACAACCAAAAAAATACTGAGCACGATTCCTAAACCATCATAAATGCCCTTTGGCCACCCTTCTGTGAATAGTCCAACAACTATGGATATAATGGCGCAAAATACAAGGATGATTAGAGTAAGATCTTGAAAAGCATCCCATAGATACATCCAAAAGCTTCTCGGAGGCTTCTCGACATATTGGTTGGCACCAAAAATATTCTGTCTGATGGAAATTTCATCAGATTTAATGCCATTTTCTACCGAAACGGATAATTTTCTCGTGATTCCATCAACTCCTCCATGATTTCCCAAATTCTTGGCGTTGTGCCCGCGAGCTATCGATGCCAATTCTTTAGGGTTAATACAAAAACCAGCTTTCCTTACCTCTTCTGTCAGTGGAGCTTCAACTTTTCTAGCGGCTGAAAGAAGAAAAGAAGGGAGAATATGTTAAATTATACCACAAGTAAAATTGAGCTTAATAGAGCGCATACCATCGATGAAGTGGAGCGCAGCCTTTTGTACATAAAGTGCAACTCGAATTTTCTCCTGTCCAATAGAAGTATGAAAGCAAAAAAGAAATAATTAGAATGTTTGGCTCAAACAACTATCAAGTAGGCATAGAGATAAATTAAAGAGAAAGATTTGTAAAGCGCAACAGCTTCTATTTGAATAATTCACTTCTCTAATATTCTCAATAAATAAAAAATTATGAATTCTATGGGCTTCTTCTGAATGATAATTGAAAAGAATCACAGTAGAATTTGATAGCTTCTGCCTATATCTACTATTAAATATTGATCAAGATAGTTGCAGTCCATAATTCTGTGTCATAAATGATCTAAGTGCCTGCAGCATGGGGCATGCTCATTGTGCCGAACCATACTGAGAATGTATCGGCAGGATACAACCCCGTGCCAATGGCACAGCTCAAAACCCTCTTTGTTTGGAAATAGCTGGTAATAATATCGATAGAGTACAAAAGATTTGAAAAGAATATATTAAGAGCAACTAGAATATATTGTGCCTCAGGAAATAAATATTTCATGTCAAAGTGTGTCAACACATAGGTATTTGTTACCAACACGCATAGGTACAGAACGGCACGAACCGTGTCGTACCGTGCCGGCAAGTGCTCAGCAAGACCGTGAGCCATGGTGCTTAAATCCTTGCTACAAGAAAATAATACATGCATTTTGGGTGAAAAACTGATTCTCAGAACTACACCCTACATATTAGCATTCTCTAATGCAATACATGCATATGTTGTTTCACCAAATCACGATAGAAAGCATATGGCCTGGTTATGTACGGGCTTGTTAGATATAAAAATATAAACATATGCTCTACAAGCTTAAGCTTTTAGAGAACAACAGTTAGAGAACAATGACCGACCGTCCCTAGAGCAAGTGGCAAAAGGCTTGGTGGTTGGTACCCAAGACCCAAGTTTGAATCCTAGTTAATTCACATTTCCAGCTAAGTTTATTTTTAAATGAAATAAACGAAGCGGGTAGCGTGCTACCTATCTCTAAAAAAAAAAACAGTTAGAGAACAATGGTTATTTCATACAATTTAACATGGTATCAGAGTAGGAGGTCTTGAGTTCAAGTCACGCCAGACTCCTAGCGATATTGATTTCCTCCTATTTAATTCAAGTTCACTTATGGGCCTATCAAAAGTCTCGAGCCCAAACGTGAGGAAGAGTGATAAAAATAAAAACACTGTTCTCTACAAGCTTAAGTTTTTAGAGAATAACAATTGTTTCACATAATATTAATTAATTGGACATACACAATGCAGTACATCTGTTAGATGATTCACACCTTCCTGCATGACCTACGGTGTTGCCATCTAATAGTGTTTTGATGAGATATTCGAAAAACGTATGAAATAATCAAATCATCTCTTATGATACAGTGAAAGGGCGAGAAGATGAAAAGAAGAAAAGAATGATTTAACAGGAAAAAACAAAAATATTAAGAAAGAAAATCATTTTTAGAGTAAACGAGAGTCACACTCAGTCCTCCTTTAAGATTTGCATAGTGAGCAGGATCCAAAGGCACACTAGGAAGCTGCCCATTTAATTTTTTGTTTGACAATAAATCACTCCAGAGAAAAATAAATTATGTGAAATAATTGTTGTTCTCCAAAATCTTAAGCTACCATAGAACAATGGTGTTTTTAATATTTTATATTCAACACCTCCCTCGCGTCTAGGCTCAAGGCCTTTTGACAGGTCAAAGGCGTGGAATAATTAAATGGAAGGAAATTAAATCAAGTTGAAAGCAGTGGTGGATCTAATAAAAATTTTTAGTAGGGTCAAATATATAACGGAGAAAAAGCACACAAAAAATAAAAGAAAAAAGTGAAATAGTCATTAATATTGCATTTAAAAAATATCATTTCCTTTACAATTGTCCTCGACATGACATGTCATCATATTCTGAAAACGATGCATGATACCCTCATTGGAAATACCGTCAAATACATCTTTTTCTATATAAGTCACCAAACAATCGTTTATCAATAGATCACACATTCGGTTTCACAATTTATTTTTTATAAACTTTATCATTAAAAAAGCTCTTTCCACTGTGATGGTAGCAACTGGTAGAGTAAATGCCAATTTCAAAAGTAAATAGACTCACGAATACACTACATACTTCTTCGTCTCAATCAATTTTTGTGAAAGATCACCAATTTCTCTCAAGGTATAAAATCTTGCATCTTGACGGACATTAATAATAATTATTCACAAACTACAACATTAATCAAGTACAAGTACACAAAAACTATTAATGTACTTATTGTATTTTTATATACCACAACAATATAAAACAGCTACTATTCATTTAAATAAAAAAGAATAAATTCAGAATTAAAGAAAAGCAAATAAAGATTCATAGGCATACCTTATATTTTGCATCCCAATTAAAATTTGAAAGAAAAAAAAAATTACCGGCACCTAAGTAGGATTGAATTTGGCCTTTGAAATATTAATCAATATATTAATTAGATTAAATACGATTGAGAAAGGGTAAAGAGAGAGATTATGTAGGATAAAAGAGACTAGGAATTTTTTATTAAACAAATTTTTTTTAGCCATTTGCCACTGTGAAGAAAAAAAGAGGGTTAGTGGGTCCGATTTCATCGGATCGAACCTGCTATGGGTCCTTTTTTCCTAATCGACTCCTAATTTTGTTTGACCCAACTTGGGGTTAACTTGGACCACAAAGTGGGGTCAACTATGCATGGCCATAATAGCGCATGAGCAAATAGCTAAAAGGGTGGAACCAATGAGTTAAGTGTGGTGGCACAGGGTCGTGCCGGAAACTTGCCAGCATGATACATGCCGAACCATGCCGGTTACAAAAAATACACATGTGCCAACATATAATAACATAAAATTTATTTTCTTTAGCAATAAAATATTCTAGCTATTTATTATGTATCTTTATCAAAATTTTTGCACTTTATTGCGAAAATCACTTACTGATTTCAAAACTAGAGGGTTTTAAGCTGTATCATTGGCACGGGGGCTATTTCTTGCCGATATTTTATTGACATGATAGGGCAAGGTGAATACAGCCCGTACCGATGGATACTTAAATCCTTAGGTCGAACAATTGTTGTTCTCAAAAGCTTAAACCTGATAATTTGTTTTGTTCTCAAAAGCTTAAACCTGATAACTCGTTTTGTCCAAACCACTAAAACAAAACGCCTAAGGCCAAGTTATCACAACTAGAGTCTTTGGTCCTTATATACTAAAATAACTTAACTTAGCTAAACTACAAGAACCCCACTCCCCCGCCCCCTCCTTGCACTTTAGCCCTTGACTCAATGACCTTCCTACATTAAAAATTACGTCAATTACCATCCTGCACTTTGCCACTATTTCAAGTAGGTTCAAATTTTTAGGTTAATTATTGAATTTAGCTATAAAAGCGCTGCAAAAATAAATAAAACTGTTCAATGAATCATCAATATTGAAAGCATTAGCAAGCTAGGAGATCTCTAATATCTGTTCTCCGAGTTGAAAATTAGATAGACATTGAGATGCGGAAACAATGCGATAAAGTCAAGTATCGTTCCGAATCCAATCCAATGCGGGACTATTTGGGGCGTCACAGAAAGAAAGGGAGAGGGAGAGGGAGAGAGAGAAGGGACCTGGATGTGGCGGCGCTTGGCCTGGGCCTCGGAGCGCTTGGCGAGGTCGGGGACCATGCGGAAGCGGCGGCGGCGGTTCTTGACGAGGGTGCCGACGGCGTCGCGCCACCGCCGCTGCACCTCCGCCGACGGGTTCTTCGCCGGGACCTCGAAATTCCTTCGCAGGAACTCCTCCATCGAATTCCTCCGCAGATAATGCCCCATCCCCTTCCTCCTTCCTCCTCCTCTTCCTCTTCCTCTCCCTCTCCCTCTTCCTCTTTTTTTTCTTTTTGCCTTTTTGGAGAGATTAGGGTTTCGATTCTTCGGATCCGAAAACTGTGTGAGTTCATGGTTGGTGTGGAAGGGGGGGAATGAATATAACACTTCGTCTGCGGCGGCGGCGGCGGCGGCGGCGGAGGAGGAATTGCCCGCGCAAACTCCGCGGGAGGAGAGGAATGTTCAAAGCCGGAAAATCTGGATTGCTGGCTGTTGCTCGTTTCACTGCCTCTTTAACGCCACACTTGTGGCCTTCCTTGGGTTCCAAAATAAAATATAATATTTTATTTTTATTTTTATATATATATATATATATATATATATAATTTAACTCCTATGCTTTTATATATATATAGAATTTAACTCCTATGCTTTTAAAAATACCAAGTCATTGGTGCTTGTAAGTTTTTAGCCTTTGAATTAATAGATGTGTGGTTAGGATGATGTGGGCCCCCTTGGGTTAAGTGAGTGGTTGGTTGAATAGTATAATCTAACTTGAAAATGATCAAAGGCGTAGATCTAACGGTAAAAAATCACAAGCACCAAGTGCTTGGTCTTTTACACCATATAGGACTCTATATATATATATATATATATAGAGGCCACAATTATATTATAGTATTGAGTACTACTCATAGTTATCTTGTTTCGATGATAAATAAGTTTCGTCGACGATCCACCCATATAGAGTATTTGAAACTTCTAGAAAATAAATTTCGTAAATTTTCGAAATCATAAAAAAGTCCATCAAGCGGGCATAAAATGAACGACCAAAATCGAACGACGTCCTAAAAAAGAATGATCGGATTCTTCAATTCAAGATCGGAGTTATTGATCTTTATCTATGTAGTGAATAGAATTTTCTATCAAAAATCCAACAAATTTTGATTCTTTTATACCGTTAAACTAGCAGTAATCACATACCGGCCGTTAAAAATTATCAAATTTGTGACCTCTTGATCGTAAGGTAAATGATGTCGAAAAATTATAAAATTTTATTTCTAGAAGTGTGACACCCCAATAGTCCCACATCGGATGGGAAAGGGATTGTCATTGGGTTTATAATAGATTTAGACACTAGTAATAATAACTAGGCTTAAGCATTTTTGACTGTTGGCTGGGCCCAACGAGTTATTGTTGCTAGTGGGCTGGGTCGTTACATTTGGTATAAGAGCCGGTTTACCAGCTGGACATGTGTGGCGAGTCTCGGCTGAGCCAAGGTTTGGATGACGGGCTAGCGAGACGAGTCTCACGTAGCCTGGTGATCTTGGACTGTGTGTGTGATTGGACTGACGAGGACGTCAGGGCCTTAACGGGAGGAGTCTGTGACACCCCAATAGTCCCAAATCGGATGGGAAAGGGCTTCGGTGTGGATCGTTGATTCGGAAGCTCTATCATCGAAAACAACGGGAGGAGTCTGTGACACCCCAATAGTCCCACATCGGATGGGAAAGGGCTTCGGTGTGGATCATTGATTCGGAAGAGTGGATCGTTGATTCGGAAGCTCTATCATCGAAAACAACTACTATCGGATGGAAAAGGGATTGTCATTGGGTTTATAATAGACTTAGCTTCGGTGTGGATCGTTGATTCGGAAGCTATATCATCGAAACCAACTTATGAGTGAATCGTTGATTCGAAAGCTCTATCATCGAAAACAACTTATGAGTACGAGGGCCATCGTACTCATAATAGTATAGTAGCCGGACTCTATATATATATTTTGAAATTCGAAAATATATATAGAAAAGAATCTTTTATAGAATTTTCAAAATATCTAAAAATATGTTTTGAAACTAACCAGATGCATCACCCGTGTCTCAAAACTTGTTCACTCCGTATGGCTCGGGTATAAAGGAGGATAAGGGAATTATCCCCCCGTTATCCCCCTTTATACCCAAACAAAAAAAATTTATGGTGGGAACAAACAATCCGTTATGGTGGAAGTTATTCCAGCTGAAGCGGACAAGCAAACGCTTGGGAACAAACAAACAAGTAGAGAGAGAGAGAGAATAGTTTTAAATTCGAAATTAAATTTTTAAAAAAAATTAGAAGTTAGATTTTAAAAATATTTAATTTATAATTTTAGAACTAAAATTTATAATTTTAAATTTTAAATTTTAACTTTAAATTTTAAATTTTAAATTTTTAAATTTTAAATTTGATATTTGATATTTTTTAATTTTAAAATTGGTCTTAAATTTAAATTTTATAATTTTTAAATTTAAATTTTTACAATTATAAGTTTTAAATTTAAAATTTTAAAATTTAAAATTTAAATTAAATATTATAAATATAACATTTAAGAATTAAATTATAAATATAATATTTGATGTTAATTAATTCGATAATATAATTTTAATTTCAAATTATAATTCTTATTCCTCTTGTTCCAATCTAACCATCCAAATATAATTTTTTTAGTTCCAGCTTATACTCACAATTTCATCTAAACAAAAAAATTATCCTTATTCCTACGAAAATCTATTTTTGTACCTATTCCTAATATAACTAGTTCTTATTTATACCCGAACCAAATGAAGCCGTTATGTTTGAATGCACAAACATCTTGTACAATATATTACTTTGATTTACTCAAAACTTGTTATATTTAAGTAGAAATGGAGTTTGATCAAATGTCTAACTTGGCATGCCACATTCGGTATTCCAAGTTAATTTATTTTTTCCCAAAATAAAAAAAAATAAAATATATTATCCTATCAATTCATAATATCAAAACCATTTAAGAAGATAATTAAACTCTTAACTTTCATTCACAACACTCAATTCTCATACGAAATAGATAACTTATTTTAGGGATAATTGTTTATATATCCTTCAAAACTTTGAAAATATTTCATTTATCCCTACTATTTTTTTTTCAATATACTTCTCATATGTTCATTCGTTATTCCAAAATACCGTTGCAGTTATCACCCGTTAAGTTAATTAGATTAAACATGAGTTAAATATCTACGATAGTTTAAAAAAAACAAAATGCCTTTTTAATTCTTAACTTAAGAAAGTAAAAAATGTTGATGATGGTAGAAGGGTATATTTGTAAAGATTAAAAATTAAAATACTTTTTGTGCCCTAACTTAAAGAAAAATAAGAAAAGTCGGTGAAAATAGAAAGGTTTATTTGAAAAGGCAAAGATAACAGCTATTGCTTAACTCTAAGGGCGCGTTTGGTTCGAGTTATGTAATATTATAGAGTATCTCGATATATCCAGGTATTTTGGATTTCGACGTAAGATTACTACTGATGCTACATTAGCGCGTTTGGTTTAATACAGTAATATAATACTGGATTGCAGTGTTTATAACGTTACTACGTTTGGTTCAGTTTATAAAATTTAGTAATCCTGACATAAAAATGTTGTTTTTCCAAAATTATCCTTGTTGTGGTCATTTAAATATTATTTTTTATAAAAATATAATTTGCACTAGTAAATTAATTATATTAATAAATAATAAAATAAAAAGACCTAACATGAAAAAAAAAAACTTCAAATCAGATCTAACTTCAATTCGAAAATAATGTGTCGGTAGCGAGAGAGAAAAAATAATTAAATATATATGCGGAAATGACGAATAGAGAGAAGGAGATTGTGATGATTATCTGGGAGGACGATACAATAGAAAATGATAGGTGTTCATGCGAGAGAGAAAGAGATAGAAAGAGAGAGAGAGAGGCGTGCAAAAGAGAGAGCAAGAGAAAGAAGCGTGCGAGAGAGAATGGAGAAGGAGAGAGAGAGATATGAAAATAATTAATTGAATTTCGGGTTGTTGAAAGGTAAAATTGTCATTTTACATAATAAGCAGTATTACCGGATTTAAGTAATACAAGATACACGACCCCCCTGCCGTTAATATTTTTGATGTAATCCCGCTCGATTTGTACTGTTACATTAACGAGTATATTACATAGCGGATGAACCAAACATAGCAATCCTGGCAGGATTAGCTGTAATCCTGCCAGGATAACTTGAACCAAACGTGCCCTAAAGGTATATTTAAAATAAGTTGTAACGTAAAAAAAGTATTTTTAATATTAGCTTTCTAAGAGAGATAAATTAAAAAATTAAAAACTTTTTAGGGGTATATAAGTAATTGCTCTATTTTAATATTCAAACATTATGACTTAGTTTGGTATTGAGGTGAATTTAACGCTATTAAATAAAATGGAGTAGAGAAAAAGCATATAGAGATATACTTCTGTGTTCTACGATAGGACGGCAGAAAATATATCGTAACCGACTAGTCGTAATATGCGCAACGCAATATTACATTTCTCACTGCACGTAACGCAATCTCCCCACAATCTCAAACGAAGCCTGTGACATAACAATCAAGCGTCTGAAAAAAAGTCTTTCAGCTACTTTCGGTTGAAATAGCAGCTTTGTAGAAGCTACAGCAAAGTAAAACAGACTCTAATAAATATATAGCAAGAATTGGAAGTCGCTTTGCAGAGTAAATCTCATCATTGGATTTCAGTCTTTAACCTGACTTGCTGCTCTAAAACCTTTCAACTTTCGCAATTAAGCCCATAGCCTTTATTACTGTTTTGTCGAAAAGCCTATTATTAACTTCAATAAAATTTGTATTGACACATGGTTCGGTTTCGATGTAACAATTTTCATCTGAATCAACAGTCATTTTGACAGGAGAGGAATGATCAAAGCGATGCTAGGGACTCAATTGCGAGATTTGAGATGAACTTATGCACAGATCGAACCTACAGTGTACACATTCAAGCACAAAGGAATAAGGATTTAAGAAAGTAAGAGAACTCTCACTTGCTCCTGTGAAAGGGAGTCTTCGTTTGTTCATTCCATGAATTCATTCCATGCTTTTTCAGTGAACTAAATTGCCAGTGAAGCAAATGCGCGAGTCCAAGCGCTTCAATCTGATAATTAACTCGTCAGACATCAATCGACGTTCAGGAAAAACAGCTTTCAGATTCATCTCTTCTGCATCATCCACCAGGAGTCAGATTCAGAAACACGAGAAGTGAGTATGCACTTTTCCCTTCATTTAAACATCGATGAGTCCTAAGAAACAAACCAGCTTGAGACCTCACAAGAGATTTCGGAAATCATTTGATGAAATCAAGCAAGCGAAAAATGCAGCTGAGGCTTCTCATACATGATTGAGTCAGTTCCTGATTGTTTGTGAATCTGGCAGCTTCCAATGTTAGGGTTTTACAAGTCTGACAAAGTGCCCACGCTCAACTAAATTACCATAAAAATTTAGCCCTTTCTGATCCAAATGGTGCCGTCTGAAACCAATGTAATAAAAAAAAAAAAACATTCTAAACCTTCATCATCACCTCTCCACAAAAACTGTGACCAATTCACGATAGACGGGAGGCAAATAACAGAATTTCTTTTATGAACTATCCCATTTCGCTTACAAAGTATTCACACGACAATAGCCCTCAATGAAAAAGAGCGAAGGAAAGAATATTGCATCATTTTCAATCTGGTCACACTAGAACAGTGCATTTCTCTTGACTTTTTTGTCAGAAAATTCTCTCAAAACCTCCTCAACTTTGTCCACTACTCCCAGCCTACGAAACCACCGAGCCAGGACCTGCGATGCTTCTTCACCAATCATAATGCCATCCTCCTCCAACTCTATCAAAAGGGCTAGTGTTGTCTCAAGGTTATTCTCATTCTCATAAGCACTTAACATCAAAGAAACGCATCTATCGCATGGTTTCAACCTAGCACTCCTCATATTTTCTAACACACTACGAGCTTTATCACTCTCGCCTGCCACACAGTATGCATTCACAAGAAGAGCACACAGCTTAGTATCCGGGACTATTCCCGCAAATTGTATGGCATCAAAAACCCTTTGAGCTCCATTCGAATCGCCGATAGTGGAATAGGCTCTTAGCAGTGCCTTGTAAACTTCCTTTCCGGCATATACCTCTTGGGCTTCCATTTCTTTAATTAAATTCTCAGCACAATCTAGCATATTAGCTCTGATGTAGGCCATAACCATTGAGCCATATGCTCTTTTGTCCGGACTAAAGCCGAGCAATTTGATTTCCTCAAAGACCTCCTTTGCCCGGATAAAATCTCCAGCTTTACTGTGCAAGTCAATAAGGACGGTTAAGATGACTTGATCGCATGTGAAACCTCTGCTTTTCATGGCGTGATATGCATTCTCTGCATTGTCCAAGAGATTATGCTTTCCATAAATGTGGATAATTTTGGTATAGTCACGGACGTTAGCTTCAAAGGAGTCTTCCAAAAGGGCATATTCCATTACCTAAGAAGCAGCAGCATAGTGATGGTTAGATTATACAGATACGAGGCAATTTTACTACCACCAGAAGTTTATTATCGGGCAAGATGTAAGGACATTCGATGTATTATCCTGATAACAACACTCAATTCCCTAAACTTTCTCGCATATTGCAGCTTCATATAAATAAATAAATAACTGAAAACTATTGAACTTTTATAATACAATACTTGCTTAACCCTGTTTCACATGCAGTGAAACAAGTCATTTTATAGCAGAGGGGCTAAATTGTCGTTATTACAATAGTACTTTGATTTACTGGATGGATAAGTTTGGAGTCGCACTATATAATAAAATTCAGAGGCTAAAATGTCCAAGCAAAACGTTCAGGAACTAATTCGCACTATAGGGATGGCTGAGGGACTATCAGTACATTTTACCTTTACTTATCTGCCCATCAAGCATGAGAGTATGTACTAGATAAAGTAACAGGGCACACATACCAGGGAAAAGAACAACAAGCAAACCTTTGTAAGGAGCGGATTTTCAACCCTCTTCATTTCTTTCAAAATGGACAACCAATCAGCCCTTCTAGGCTTCATGGCTTTTACCCAAGAAGCCAAGAGAAGCGGAAGACTTTCATGTTGAGGAGAGAAGCAAATTATTCTCTTCATGAGGGCCTTGCAGCGGTTAGACATCTTAGGAGAAAGCTCAGAAATAGCCTGTTTCTGGGCCTCCGTAATGGCGTATCCCACATCAGCCCATTTAATTTTTGGTTCTTCTTTTGTGACATGCTCACTGACCTCTTCTTCATGGGTTAATGTCATCAAGTGGATTGGCGTAACAGAACGGAAGGATTTCTTGTTAGGCTGCGGTATATAACGGCGGAGCAAGGATACATAAGGTAATTGGTGAAAGCTTTTGGCGGCAGCAATTGTCATGCTATTTAAAGGGAAGGTGTTGGAACTCATGAGTGGAGAATGCGATGAATACAAAAAAGAAGAAATGATATCCTATTCAAATTGTGCCGTGATAATCATTATGATAATTGATGTAGAAAAACTAAAGATAAGAATGTACAAGGAAAATTGCAGACAATAAGCAAAACGATTCAATAACAAGAGGAAGTTCTGATTGGGATCTGACCTGATATCCAGAAGACAAGATACCTAAGTGCTTTATTGTACTTACAAATTACTCAAACTAACACTAAAACAATAGTGACAATTTGCTGGCCTGATAGCATTCCTGCAAAGAAAACTATTGAGTTATTCATTGTTGAAAATCTTCATGCTGTTTAGTTGAACAACCAAACTAGATAAAATTGAAAATTTGCTAGATTTTCTATGCCCCTACCAAATACCAAATCACTTTCCACTCAAAATCATATACGCAAGGATTTAAGTATCCATCGGCACGAGCTATATCCACCGTGCTGTATCGTGCCAACAAAATACCGGCACGATACAGTCCCCGTGTCGATGGCACAGTTCAAAACTCTCTTTTTTTCAAATTAATAAGTAATTTTCTTAATAAAATCTAAAAATTTTGATATAGATACATAATAAACACGTAAAAAATTTTGTTGCTAAAGAATAAAGATTTCATGCCATTATGTATCAGCACACATATATGTTTTGTCGGCCCGGCACGTACCGTGCCGGCAAGTTTTCGGCACAATCCCGTGCCACGGCACTTAAATCCTTGCATATACGCCTTTGTTTAAGCCCCTTTGTACTTTATTTCTCTATGCTCTTCAAATATCCTTTTTTTTTTTCTTTTTTTTGGGAGAAAATGTTCTTCAAATATTTCTACAAGTAAAGTTATTATCTTTCATTCCATTCGCACGGAGAATTTACTAACACATCTAAGCTGCTAATAGTCCACTAGAAAGCAGTTACTAGTATCGATTTCTCGTTCAATCCAAGGTCAAGTTATATTGCAAAATCACTAATCTGTTCTTCAACAAAAACATACTTGTGAACACTAACTCATCAAATTCACAGCCTCATTGCAAAATATTCAAACAGTGCAAAAATTACCCTAATCAGATGCGAACGGAGTCGGCGGAAAATAGATGGCTTGGACTTTCAAGGTTTTGATTTCACTACCACGGAGGAGTCGAGGACGAGTGGGGTTTAGGGTTTTGGTGCGTTTCGGAGCGGAACGATGCGAGGAGAGGGGAAGCGCCCGAGAGAGGGGAAACCCTAGATATCGCCACCACGGCACCAACTCCTCTCCGTCCTCATCGTCCTCCTCGGGAGAGAGTGGGGCGCCGTGATCGAGAATGGGCCGATAACGATGAGAGAGAGCGGAGGAGAGAGAGAGAGAGAGAGAGTGGGAATGGATGAGTAGATGAGGAGGGGCTGAGAGGGACTTTTCTTAAAAAAAATATATATATATATATATATAACCTATATTAATCTCCGTATTAGGTATACACGTGTCAATTTATGCTTAATCTATTTTGAATAATTAACCGGTGCTTTGGCCCTTCGCTGATTTCTTCTCCCTGAGTGTTCACCCCTTTCCTTCAACCCGCCGCTTCGCCCCTTTTCTTCAACCCGCCGCTTCGCCCTTCCCCGAGTCCGATCCCTGCTACCCCGCCGACGAGAGAGGGCTTCTTCTCGGCGGCGAAGATGGGGGCGACATTGCCGTTCTCCGCCGAGAACCCTACGCTCGCGGTCATCGTCGCTGCGAGGATCGGCGGCGTCGCGCTCTCGGCCGACCCCACCCGCCCCGCAAGCTCCAACGCTTCGCTCCGCTTCGATTCCGGGTAATATCACCGCGTTTGATCGAAGAGTAGAGAACTCTCAGAAAGAGATACTGTGAAAGAGAGAGTGAGAAGTGCAAAAGAGATTCCATGAAAAGAAAGCGTGTCATTCCATGCTTTTCAGTGAACTAAATTGCCAGTGAAACAATCGCGAGTCAAGCGCTTCAATCGATAATTAAAAATTGTCATTTTACATAATAGCGATATCGCCGAGACAAGTCCCGGATCACCGTGACCTCCGATGGACCCTTCTCTAAGTAGTCTCTCACCCTCTCTCTTCTCTCTCTTATCAGAATCTGAACTTCAGATGCAAAAGCTCTAATTTGGGCTTCCAATTCTGCTGCAAGAAGTAGCCGTTGGGATATATGAATATAGCGTTTCTCCAAATAATCTCTCTAACCTCTCTTTTACTCTCGCGTATCGAGTGGCCTGTTGTCAATAATAGTACTTTCACTGTTTTGCTTCATATGTTTACCAGTTTGTATTTTAGGAATCATCGAGCCGTGCACCCTCCGATCTCGAAGAAGGCAATGATGTTCAGGTGCCTTAATTCTGTTCTGCATTTCTTCGCACTCTGCTCTCTATATTTATCCAGTTAGCAACTGTTTGATTAAGATCCCGCTGACATTCTCACCGTGAAACTCAGCCACCAAATATCAGATTTTGGAGAGTTCTATTGCTGGTGCGTCGTCAGCCCCTTTGCTGTTCATTTTGAAACTTTGATCGTGTCCACATATACTTAGATTTCATCCATGTGCATACGCTATTGCCTATTTATCGACTTTGAGTCTTTTACTTGCAGGCAAAACCTTATGCTGGGAGGCTGGTCGTTGCTACCGTAGCATTACTAATAGCTTCTCTAAGCAGCACTTTAATTGTAGGTATTCCTTCCGCCGATCTTTCGTGTGCTTTTAATTTGGTTGATTTTCTTCTACTTCTCGAAGCAACAGTATCTTTACATTTTTTCTCTTAAACTGCAGCGTAAGTATGGTGGCAAGATAATAGACATTGTGTAAAGAGATCTGCGAGAACCCAAAGAGCAGGATGAACCTTTAGAGGCTGTAAAAAACACCATATTAGAGATCGTGCTGATAGTTATTGTTGGGTATTTATTACAGATACACTGTTTTTCATATTGCACATATTTTTTGTTGTTTTGTGGCTTAATTATCACCTATATGCCGTTGTCCTTCTGTGTTGATTCTGCTCATTGTTGCATTTATTCTAAATAAGAATTTGTATAGAAGCTATAGTGTGGTGCTCCGACAAATTCCAATACTAATTTGATTTATCGTTTCTTACTTGAGGGTGGAATTACTGGATCTTGAAGCTTCGAGTTGATAAAGTAGAACCTTCTCTCGATCTACCTCATTGTGCGGAGTAGGGAGGGCAAGTTATGTAGCCGAATTAGCGAGGGTTTGAGCTTCGATTGAGGTAAATTCGTCGCAATGCTGATTTCCTATCTTGAAGCTTAATTTTTGGGCATTGTAACTCCAACTTTGTCGTGAGTGATTTTTCAGAGATTCTAGCTAATCTATGACTAAATTGTGGCTGCTTCGAAGTTGCTCCAAGCTGAATTGTAAGGTGCGTTAGTTCCGAATTAAGTATTTAGAAAAAAGCCATCTATCTTAGGGTGGCTTCGATTGTCCTCTCCTCAATCTGTATCGTAAGGTTTGACTACAAGTTTTTGATCCATGCGCTGAATTGCACCCCAAAAAAAAAAAAAAAAATGAAACAAACCATTTTATTTGCTGATGTGAACCTCTAAATTTTATTAGTGCTGGCTTCCAGGCTGTGAGGATATGAAATAAAATACAAGTGAAATTTGGATGGTCTTAATTAGGGTAAACCGGCTGTTGGTGCTTATTCTAACCTCTCCAGTTTATATCTTACAATGAACCGAAACTCCTACTCTGCTTGCTGCTGCCTTCTGCCGCAGTGTTGATGGAAAAAAATGAAAAAAATAGCTTTGGATGGTCTACTTGCTAGGCTGCCACCTCCTGGTGTTCAGTGTTCCTGCCTCGCACTAAATCTTACAGTCAGATATAAATAAAATCTGAGCCTCCATACATTTTTTTACTTTAAAATTTTTCTCTATATATTCCCTGTGTTTTTATTGTTACCTATGTTATTATTGCTGCTCTCACTCTCTCTGACTCTCTCATTCACACACACACACAAAGAAATATAACATGTTTCTCTTTGTTCCCTATGTTTTTATTGCTGAATTACAACATGTTTCTCTTTATATGTGTGTGCGTGCACATGTGTACCTGTATGTCCTTTAGACTTTGGGCTGTTGTTTTCGATGCATGAACTGAATTATAAAATCGGTGCATGAGCTGAATTACAAAGCATCAAATTTTGGGACAGACCTCTTCTAACATTTTGCTTGCTGTTGTGTTATCCATTTTTCCTTGCTTCTGTTCTTTGGGTCTGTGATGATATTTAAAAAAAAGATAAATGAGGTTTGGATAGTTTTGTTGCTAGGCAACCAACTCTTGGATGGTCTGGACTTCCTTTAAGATTTTGCTTCTGCTGGCTTTTGAGGTGGTACAGATGGGAAAAAATGGAAAAAAGGAGTTTTGGGTGGATTAATTTCTACCAACCCTTGGTTTCTAATGCCCCTTCCTCGACCTATATCTTAAGGTTGATTGCAGGCTTTTAGTCCATGAGCCACAAATTTGTAAGCTCCTATCATATTAGCTGTTTTCCAACATAACATCGAAGTATTCGCCAAATTTCCATTTCTCAGTCTATAATTATTTGACTCACTCTGCAAGTGTAACTGGGACTAACATGATAAATGTGAAGGTTTTAGAAAATTACTTGACTGAAAAGATGTCTTGAAAATTGAAAGATGTCTGAAAATTAATTCATTTATATTGTAATGAAGATAATCAACTATTGTAAGTTTAATATCGATTATTATCTACCCGCCGCATCGCGCGGGTTACTACACTAGTATATATATAAAAGCGAGTCCGGTTGCGATACTATCGATAGCAAGTAGCAAAATACATTTGGTGCTATCAAATTTTCTACCGTTAAATTTAATCCTTTGACTATTTTCACCCGTTAGATTATACTATTAAACCAACAACTTACTCAACCCTAGGGGTCCCACACCATCATAACCGTCCATTTTTTAATCCAAGAGTCAAAAACGTAATAGCATAAAATGCTTGGTGCTATTGATAGTATTCCAGTCTAGATCTATAAAAGCAATGAACGATTCATAGTTTTCGTATTATTATTATTTTTTTATAAATTGTGAAAAAAATTTTTGAGGTTGTTAAAATTGTACGAGGATTATTAAATTTTTATTTATAGTTAAAATTTATGAATATATTGTTAGGAATTTTAGAATTATATGTGATTTGTTGAAATTGTTGTTAAGATTATATATGGAAACAGAAAGAAATAGTAAATTATTCATCATTTTGTAATTTAAGAAAAAAACGCGAATCATTTACTGTCTCTAGTGGGAAAGAAAAAGACGATAAATCATTTACCATCTTCTAAATTCTATTAAAGACGGTAAATGATTGATATCTTTTAATTATTTTATACTCGACAATGAGTTGGATAAAATAGGGTTATTTGAATAAATAAATTTTTTACAATATTATTTGGCCAATTATAAATTTTTAAAAGGTTAAAATAAAAAAAAGTCCTGTTGAGAGTGAAAGATGTAATATAAATTACCTAAAAAATATATGACCGACGAATAAAATATTTTTATCCTCCTTATTCTGTCAAAATAATAAAATTGCCAATTTGAATTAAAAAAAATCCGCTAGTTTTGCGCTTTTGCAAAAGCGAACCACATTTTTCGATTTTGCAGATTCATGTCGGATTTTCAGTAAACTGACCAAAATACGCATGTACCTTTTTCTCTCTCTTTTTTTTCTCATTTTTTTTTTCTTTCTCTTCCGAGAGTGTGGCGGAGGCATAGGCGGAGGCAGATGCAGCCCGCTTCGATTTTATCCGGTGCATCATTTCCCTCACCCGCGCACCCTCCGCCTTCCTCACCTTCGACCTCGCCAAGGCAGCGTTGTGACATTTTTTTTCCCCTCTCCGACTATCCTCCACCTCTTCCGACAACGACACTCATCTCACTCTCTCTCACCCTTCTCGCCCTTGCCCTCTCCCTCCTTCGCCTCCTCTGTCGCCTCTGACGACGTTTCTCCGTTGACAACGCCGCCGCGGAGGTCACTGCTGCGCTACAGCTTCGGAGCGAGAGGTCTTTAGCGGCGTCGTCGCCTGCGCCGTAGCCGTTGGCGAAGAGGCATGATAAAAAAAATTATAGAAGAAGGAAGAAGGAAAAAATGAATTATATAAGAACGAAAAAGATGAAATTACACTGTTAAAATAAGATTACACTGTTTTAATGCACTGTTTTAATGAAAAATGCACTATTTCATATAGAAATTACATTCTTTTGAAATGAATTTTACACTTTTTAGGCTAACGTTGCATTATTTAGGAGAATTTTGTACCATTTCTTATCCTTTTATTTTTCTCTTTCTCCTCTTCTTCCGCTGCTGCCTCCCGCCCGCCCACCCTTTCCCTCTCCCTCTCCTGTGGCCGTTGGCGAAGAGGGTCTCGAGGCTGGCAGAGTGATCCATGCGTCGTCAGCGTCGACATAGGCGTCGTGGTCGAGGAGGTGGAGGAGGGAGAGGCAGGGACAGTTGGCGGCGAGGGAGATGAGGGCCCCGAAACGGGGAGGGGCCTTCGTTGTCGACGACTTCCGGGGCAATTGGCGGCCCCGGAGCCCGCTGGAGGGTACTTTATCGTCGTCGCCGTGGACGGCCAGGCTGCCCTCATCGCTGGCGACTTCCGTGGCGAGGCCTTTTAGAGGGCGGTGGCGCGATCGGCTCCAGACGAGGAGGCGCTCCTGATCTCACAGCGAAAACACGTGGCGATGCGACAGGACGTGCGAAACGGGGTGTGGTCGTACGGGACCTCGGCACTGGATGAGACCTCGGGCCGGGCGGGCGGGAGGTAGCAGCGAAAGAAGAAGAAGAAGAACAGAAAGATTAAAAAAAAAAGGAAAAGAAATGGTGCAAAATTCTCCTAAATAATGCAACGTTAGTCTAAAGAGTATAAAATCCATTCCAAAATAATATAATTTTTATATCAAATAGTGTGATTTTTATTAAATCAGTGCAAATTTATTTTAAAACAATGTAATCTCATTTTAACGGTGCAATTTTATCTTTTTCTTTGTTCTTATATAATTTTTTTTATTTTTTCTTCTTCTATAATTTTTTTTTGTCACACCTCTTCGCAAATTGCCATTGTGTCGGCGACGAGTGCCGACGACGCCGCTAAAGACCCCCTGCTCGGAGGCCGCGGCGCCGCAGCCACCTCCGCGGCGCCGATGTCGGCGAAGAGGTGTCGTTATCAGAGGCAGCGGAGGAGGTGAAGGATGAAGGAGAGGGAAAGGGCGAGAAGAGCGAGAAAAGTTGAGATAGGCATCGTCGTCGGAGGCAGTGAAGGAGGGTCGGAGAGAGGGAAAAAAAAAGTCGCAGTGCGGCATCGGCGGGTCAGAGGCGAGGAAGGCGGGGGGTGAGCAGGCAAGGGTAAAAATACGCCGGACAAAACCAAAGCGGGCCGCCTCCGCCTCCGCCTCTGCCTCTGCCTCCACCGCTCTCTGGAAAAAGAAAGAAAAAAAAACGAGAGAAAAAAAAAGAGAGAGAAAAAGGTACAAGGATATTTTGGTCGGTTTGCTGAAAATCTGGTCCAAATCTGCAAAATTGAGAAATGTGGCCCACTTTTGTAAAAGCGCAAAACTAGTGGATTTTTTATGCAAATTGGCCTAATAAAATTTGATAGAAATATTTTATCCCGATCAAAACGAATTATTCTAATTTATTCTGAAATAATCCGTTAAAAATAGTTCTCCTCTACCCCTGCAATAGGATTTATTTCTTGGGTATCCGAGGGGCAGGCTAATCGAAGGGTTTTTCTTTCTGACGTCGTCTCGTTCATTGTACTACTTTACTCTATCCCACCTATCCTTTATTCTTCGTCTTTATCTTTCCCGAGAAAGCGTGTTTTCGTCTTTCTCAAAACTTTTTTTACTTCTGTGAGATCAAAGGTAGTTCTATATATATAATATAATAGGGCTAATACTCTTAACCCGGCTTAAGCATTTTGGGTTGTGGGTAGACCCAAGAGGTTAAGAGAGTTAAGCATGTTAGGATAGGAGTAGTCCAAGGATGGGTGACCCCTTGGGAAGTTGGGGCGTCACATTTGGTATTGAGGCCAATTACTAGCCGGAAGTGTGAGATAAATCTCGGTTGAGCTAGGATTATACAGTGAGAAGAGTAAGGCTCTCATACTGTTGATTGTTGTGGGTAGAGCGTGGTTCCCCTACAAGGTCGGTTTAGGCTAGCGAGACGAGTCTCATATCAGCTGTTACTTGTGAGTCTGAGCTTGATGAATACGTCAGGGCTTAAAGGGGGGAAAAATGTAAGACCTCAAATAGTCCTATATATATGATATAATAGGGCTATTACTTTTAACTCAGTTTAAGTATTTTGGGTGGTGGCTGGGCGCAAGAGGTTAAGAGAGTCAAGCGTGCTAGGACAGGAGTAGTCCTAGAATGGATGCCCCTTAGGAAGTTGGGGCATCACAACTTCAGCCTCTCACCTAAGCCTCCCTCTCCTATCTAGTCTTCATCTCTTTTCCAGATCACTGCTTATTTTCTCTTTTATATTTATTCTATATTTTACCTATACCGGAAAACATCTTCTTCTCCCTTTTAATACCACCATTTAGTAGGGTGGCTTGAACTCGAGCAACGCCCTCCTATACCACTATTTAGTGGAGTGGCTTGAACTCGAGCAATGCCCTCCTCTCATCAATGGTGGGTTGAAGCACTGTTCGTTGTGCAGATCCTTTATAAATTGATGTGATCTTTCTCGGCTATAAAGTAGCAAGTTATCTCCTTCGATATTACTATTGCTTTGAGTTGTCAAGTCAACTCCATATTTATTTGATTTTTTACATACCTCGAGAGGTCTTATCTCATTCTCTCCTCTAAGACCTCCACTAATTGTTGTTGTTTGAACTAAAACTGCCTCTCCCTCTCAACAATGGATGTTGAAAGCTCGATTTCCTTTATAGGTCCTCTATTATATTTTCAAATCTTGCATTTGCGTCGAGTTGTCAAGTTATTTCATTACTGTTGCTTATCCACTACTACCCTAATATAGGTAAGTCGCATTTTCTTCCCTTTAAATAGTTGTAAGAACTCGACCCGCTAGCAATAATAACTCGTTGGACCCAAACCACCGGCCCAAAATGCTTAAGCCCAGTTATTATTACTAGTGCATCTGTTACTTATAAACCTATCAGACTATCCCATGTGGGATTATTGAGATGTCACATACTCTCCTCGTTTAGGTCCTGAACCTATCAGACTATCCCATGTGGAATTATTGAGATGTCACATACTCCCTTCGTTTAGGTCCTGACGGTACTCGTCAGTCCAACCCAATTATATATATATAGTTCCAGATTCACCAGGCAGTGTGAGATCTATCTCACACTTCCAGCTGGTTATCAGGCTCTGATACCAAATGTAACGACCCAACCCGCTAGCAACAATAACGTTGGGTCCAAACCATCAGCCCAAAATATTTAAGCCCAGTTATTATTACTAGTGTGTCCGTCATTTATAAACCTATCAGATTATTCCACATTATCCGATATGGGATTATTGGGATGTCACAATAGTAGTCTCTATGATCACATGCAAACTCTTTTCGAGAAAATTTGGGTTCGAGGAAAACCTATTCTTTCGTTACTGCGATCTATTTTCTCTTTAAATTAGTGACAATACAATATAATTGACCTTGAAGTGCTCTAAAACCTCCACTATCTTCTCTTTCATATTCACTCTATATTTTATCTATCCTAAAAGGTCATTTCTCTCATTCTCAAAACCATTGTTTATTGGGATGGCTTAAACTCAAACAACATCTCCATCTCATCAAATGTTGGCCGAAGCGTTGTTCTCTATGCAGATCATTCATAAATTGATGTGATCTCCCCCGGCTACAAAGTAGCAAGTTATCTCGTGCGAGATTGGTACTTCTTTGAGTCGTCAAGTCGCCTTCAGATTTACTCAATCTTTCACCAACGTCAGGAGGCCTTGTCTCATTCTCTTCTCCAGAACCTCTATTAATTGCAGTAGTTTGAATTGAAACTATTTCTTCCTTTCAGCAATGGATAGCGAAAGTTCAGTTCCCTATTACAGATCCTTCATTAATCGACTACAAGTTATTTTCCTCAAATCTTGCATTTGCATCAAGTTGTCGAGTTGCTCTATTAGTTTTGCTTATCTTCTACCACCTAACACAAGTAAGTTGTTTTTTCTTTCTTTTAAATAGTAGTCTTTGTATGAAGAAGGGTTCCTTCTTCAGAAAATTTAGATTTGAGGAACACATATCACTACTTCACTAAGATCTATATAAAGAGTATGTGACATCCCAATAGTCCCACATCGAATAATGTGAGAGATTGTGATGAATTTATATGTGACAGACATATTAGTAATAATAATTGAGTTTAAACATTTTGGCCTGATGGTTTGGACTAAACAAGTTAGTATTGCTAATGGGTCAGATCGTTATATTTGATATCAAACCCTTGTGAATCTAGGTCGAGCTGTTATTGTTAGTGGGACGGATCGTTGTAACAAAAATGCTAATTTTCTATAGAATTTAGAAAAAAACGGTTTCCAAAAAAGCAGAGTTTTTTTTGGAACCAAACAGATAAAAACTTAAAAATAGATTTTCTATAAAAAAAGTTTCTGTAATTTTTTTTATTCAACCTTTTTGAGGAATTAAACCCCCCTAAGAGAAATTGTTGGAGAAATTAAAGTAGATGTGGCACCTCAAATAATCTCCATTCCTTCTTTTATCTTTGCTATCATGATGGCCCAAAACTCTTTTTCTTTTTCTTGGGCCCTCAAATAAGTTCCACTCTGATCCAAATCCAAAGAACCTATTTGGTCATTTTTCCCAAATAACCTATTTGGTCATTTTTCTACTTCTTCTTTTTAGTTACTAACAGCTTGTAATAAAATGTGCATGACATAAAAAAAAAGGGGCAATTGCTTATATACTCCTGAAAAGTTTTCGATTTTCCGATTTACCTCTCTTAGAAAGCTAATATTGAAAATACCCCACCTACGTTCCAACCTATTTCTAATATAGCCTTAGAGTTAAAATCTGTTAAGTAACTCTATTATCTCTGTAAAATTACTATTTTGCCCTTTTCAAATATACCCTTCTACCATTATTGTCTTTCTTATTTGCCCTCAAAATCAAGGGCACAAAAGTATTTCGACTTTTGGTTTTTTCCAATATACCCCTTTACCGTCACCAACCTTTCTTATTTGCCTTTAAGTTAAGGGCAAAATTGGTATTTTAATTTTTTTTAACTGTGGTAGATATTTAACTCACGTTTAACCCAGATTAACTTAACAGGAGATAACTGCGGGGGTATTTTGCAATAACGGTGGAACGTATGAGGGGCATTTTAGAAAGAAAAAAAAATAGGGGTAGATTGGATATTTTCAGACGTATGAGGGGTATATAGGCAATTATCCCTAAAAAAGAAAAATGTGGAGCTTTTGTTATGCCAAAAGATAGAAATAAGATTCTAATAAGTGTTTAAAGAAGAATCTCCATATTGATTTTTATTTTTGAGCGTTTAAAGAAGTAAGATTCTGAGCTTTCGTATCAATATTCCTTCACCAAATTTTTGACGGTTGCTTATCAAATAGCATTGTACAAAATAGCAAGACCTAATAGATTATTTGGCTCAATTAGATAAAGAGAACCTTCACCAAATTTTGCCATACTTTGTACACTTTATTGCAAAAGGAGTAAACTTTTGTGACCTACCTACCGTAAACAAAAAGAAAAGAAAAGAGAGGGCAGGGCATAAGAGAGAGAGAGAGAGAGAAAGAAATAGAGAGAGAGAGAGATAGTAGAAGAGAAGTTGCATGGGATCTTAGTGAGAATAATTAGGTAAAACTAATGTGTCTAGCTCTTGCCATTGTTGGTGGATATTTTCGCAAAATTATTATCCTCCCATTCTATATATATATATATCTATGGTTTATTTCTCAAAATTGGTCAGTTCACTCTAAAACCATTTTGTTATATAAATGGGTCTGATGAAATTATTTGATTCAGCAAAAATCAATTATTGAGTTTTTACATGCAGTACGTTGATGGTAAGCGATTTTCATGACTAAACCATTCAATTTAGGCTTTGTTTGGTATTGAGATCTTATCTAACGATATTAGATAAAATAGAGTTGTGAAAAAAGTATATAAGAATATGCTTCTGCGTTTTTCGATAGGACTGCACAAAATATATCGTAATGCTGAATGCAATATTACGTACGGAAACAAACATGGTATTTTTCCAACGTACTTTCTCACCGCACGTAACGCAATCTCCCCGCAATACCAAACGAAGCCTTAATAGGTTTTGTGAAAACACTTTTACGTCAATATAAAGTTAGGTCAAAAAGACGACAATTCAGATCATTCTTGACAACATTATTGAGCGCGCGCGCGAGAGAGAGAGAGAGAGAGAGAGAGAGGATAGTACAAAATAAAGGTAGTACAAGAGGAATGATCTAAAGAGGATTAAATATTTATTGTATTTTTTGCATAGAGAAAGGATTGATGCACCTAATCTGATCCAAGAAGTAAGGTTTTGCTTAATTAATTACTTCCTTTATCTTTAGTCCCACCTAATTCCAAACTTGGTTCAACTGTCCATGAACTCAGCCTTTTCCTACCAACCAGCTAGCCCACTCTCAATTTTCCCTCTCACCACCCCAACCATTTTTTATTCCCATTTTCTTTCTTATCATCACTTTGCACAATTTGATAAAGCATGTTAATTAATTGGGCATCTTTGGGAAGCAGTATATTCTATTGAGACAAAAAATATAGAAACATGATTAAATTGTTTTCTATATATAGCAAAGAGTAGGGATACACTACTACTTTGATTACTATCAAAAGTAAATAATTTAGTGTGAGATTTATACCTATATAAGTGTACGACAAATATTTTTCATAATCTTTTCATATTGGCTTGACCACTTTACAAAAGTTAAATGATTTAACTAATGGATGAATAATGATGGACCCCAAAGTAATTTTCTTTCTTTTTTCACTTTACCTTATTAGGAAAAGATTGGCTACATAATTTCTCCACTTTACTCTATTTTAGTTAGTATTCTATTTAAGGTGCTAAATATTTGTGACGGAATTGACTATAATCATGCAGGTCAAAATACACTTTTGATATATATGAATGTATGCTCATTTGCACATCAATCTCATATATATATATATATATATATATATATATATATATAGCTAGGGCTACTATCCTATTAATAGGATAGGAAAGACTTGTCCTATCAAATTTTTAACGATAATTTTTTATATATATATATATATATATATATATATATATATATATATATATATATATATTAGGCTACTATCCTATTAATAGGATAGGAGCACTTGTTCTATCAAATTTTTAACCCTTGGATGAGAAATTGTAGGGTTAGGAAGATATTAGTCGGTTAGAGTTGAATGGTCCCTAGGGTTGAGTGGTCCCCACTAGGTTATAGTATTTAATCCAACGGTTAGAAATGATGAAAAGAGTTGATCCAAAGGCTAAAAATTTGATAGACACTCCTATTCTATTAATAGGATCCACCCCTTTGATGATTTTCACCCGTTAGATCATATTATTCAACCAACCACCCACTTAACCCTAGGCCCACATCATCCTAATCGCATATCTCAAGACTAACTAAATATAAAAGATAGTTATATATATATATATATATATATATATATATATATATATATATATATATATATATATATATATATATATATATATATATATATATATATATATATATATATATATATATATATATATATATATATATATATATATATATATATATATATATATATATATATATATATATATTTGTACTTATAAGTTTTCAACCGTTAGATCTACTACTTTGAATATTTTTATCCGTTAAATCATACTTTTTATTTAACATTATTATGAGAGACCCTGAGCTATTTATCAACCGCGTAAAACATCCATCAACGGTCGAAAACTTATGAGTATACGGTAACTACTAACCTATATATATATATATATATATATATATATATATATATATATATATAGAATTGAGCTCCTATGCTTTTAAAAGTACAAAGTTATTGGTGCTTGTAAGTTTTTAGCCCTTGGATTTGTAGATGTGTGGTTAGGATGATGTGGGCCCCCTTGGGTTAAGTGAATGGTTGGTTGAATAGTATAATCTAACGGATGAATATGATCAAAGGTGTAGATCTAACAAAAAATCACAAAGACCAAATGCTTGGTGCTTTTACAAGCACCATAATGACTTATATATATATATATATATATATAGAGAGAGAGAGAGAGAGAGAGAGAGAGAGAGAGAGAGAGAGAGAGAGAGAGAGAGAGGTAGGCTACTATACTATAGATAGTATGGAGGTCTTCGTGCTACATAGTTGTTTCTGATGATGCGACTTTCAAATTGACGATCGGCTTTGTTAGACTTGATTTATATAATTGATAATTGATAGTATTTAGAAACTAAATTTCATAATTTTGCAACGTTTTCTGACTACTGATTAAAAGGTCTCAAAATTGACAATTTTAATGACCGATATAATGTGTTCGTGAATTTCACAGTGTAAAGTAATCCAAATCTAATGAAAATTTTATAAAAAATTCTCTTCATTATTTAGAGTAAGATTAGTATCTATGATCTTAAATTCAAGTCTTTTATTATCAATTTTATGAAATTTTTATTTTCAGCAATTTATTTTTAGACTACTCATTTGATAGGTAAATGATGTCGAAAAGTTATAAAATTTGGTTTCCAAATACTTTCAATAATGTAGATTAAGTCTAACGGAGTCGATCGTCGATTTGGAAGCTAGTCATCGAAAATAACTTGATAGCACAAAAACCTTCGTGCTACCAATATTATAACGTACAGTCGAACTCTCTCTCCTCTCTCTATATATAGAGTCCGGCTATGGTGCTTGTAAAAGCACCAAACACTTGGTGCTTGTGTGAATTTTTTACCGTTAGATCTATGACTTTGATCATTTTCATCCGTTAGATTATGCTATTCAACCAACCACCCACTTAACCCAAGGGGGCCCACATCATCCTAACCGCACATCTATTAATCCAAGGGTTAAAAACTTACAAGCACCAATGACTTGGTACTTTTAAAAACATAGAAGCTCAATTCCTATAAATATCTATATTATATATAAAAACGTATATGAATTCCCATAATGACAAACGGAATCCAAAAAGGATAAAAGAATATTTCCTATATTTCTTACGAATGGCTATGATCACTTAATTAAAAAAATTTCAAATAAGAACGAATGGTTTTGATTAATCTGTTAAAAAATAGCATTCTTAAATTTTAAATTTTAAAATAAATATGAATTAAATTTTGATATTTTTTGTTTAAAACATATATTTAAATTTTAGATAATCAGAAATCAAAAAATAGATTAAAATATTTAATGTATATATATAAAAAAAGAAAATATAGAATATTACAATATTTTCTAATAAAATATAACATATGAATTTATAAATTATAAATTTTTAAATAAATATAATGTGCAAATTTATATTGATTTAAAATAAATTAAAATAATTATTAAGTGCATTTGCGTGTACACTAGTCTTTGGTGCTTGTAAGTTTTTAGCCCTTAGATTAATAGATGTGTGGTTGAGATGATGTGGGCCCCCTTGGGTTAAGTGGGTGGTTGGTTGAATAGTATAATCTAATGGATGAAAATGATCCAAGTCCTAGATCTAACGGTAAAAAATTCACAAAGAAGTCTTGGTGCTTTTACAAGCACCATAGCGACTATATATATATAACTAGACTGGAATACTATCAATAGCATTAAGCTATATATTAGTGCTGTTAGTTTTTCAGCCATTGACCGATCGTCCCTAGCGCAAGTGGCAAAGGGCTTGGTGGTTGGTATCCGAGACCCGAGTTCGAATCATGGTTGATTCACATTTCCAGCTAAGCTTATTTCTAAGTGAAATAAACGAAGCGGGTAGCGTGCTACCTATCTCTCAAAAAAAAAAAAAAAAAAAAAAAAGTTTTCAGCCATTGGAGAGAGAAATGTGCGGTTATGATGACGTAGGCCTTCTAGGATTGAGTAAGTGGTTACTTAAATAATATAATATAACAAATAAAAATAATTAAAGGATTAAATTCAACGGTGAAAACTCGATAGGACCAAATTTTTAGTTCTATCGATATCACAAGTCAAAGAGCCGAATCTGAGACCCTTTTTTGCCAAAAAAAAAAAATTAAATTAAATTGAGTAAAGAGACTAATTAAATTATTTAATTAAGTTTAGAGAGCTTATTTATTCAAACTAAAATTTTTTAAAAAATATATATTTACAAAAGAGTTTAAAACCCAAAAAAGTCTTTGCATCTTTCACCCCCTTTTTCCGTCAACATTAAATTAAAATTTAATGATGCCACTCCCGCTACCGACAGTCATAAAGGCTTCCACAGAAGAGGGACAAGGAATAAATTGCACTGCTAACCCTAAACTCTCAATCGAACTTTATTTTGGTCCTCAAACTTTTAAACTCAGCATTTAAGATTTTTGAATCTTCAACAAAGGTTAATTTTAGTTACTGATCAACTATTAAATGTTGCTACTTTTGAAGTACAAAGGCTATGTTGTGTACTACGTGCCAAGGTTTTAAGTGTCGATCGCCGTATCCACCGTCGTCCAGATCAACGATCAGCGTAAAGTGCCGATGAATGCCAATCTTTAAATTAGTACGTAATTTTCTCAATAAAATTTAAAAAATGTGATAAAAAGGCATAATAAATAGTTAGAAATTTTTGTTGCTAAAGAAAATAAATATTTCAAGCTATGATGTCTTGACACAAGAATTTTTTGATCGAACGGCTCTAAGACGGCTCGCACGCCGTCGCAAATTTCCAAGATTTCGTGCCACACGCACTTAAATTCTTGCTACGTGCGACGAAAAAATATGATAAAAAAAGCCTAATTATTTTCGTATATGATATCACGTTGAACGCATAACAATGTATCCGAGATTCTAGTTTGAATCCTAATATTTTTTTTTTTTAGAGATAGGTAGCACGTTACCTGTTTCGTTTATTTCATTTAGAAATAAACTTAGCTAGAAATGTGAATCAATTAGGATTTGAACTTGGATCTCCAGTATCAACCACCAAGTCTTTTGTCACTTGCTCTAGGGACGGTCGGTTCGAATTTGGGTCTCAGGTACCAACTACCAAATTCTTTACCACTTGCTCTGAGGACGGTCGATTAGTTCAAATCTTAGTTGATTCACATTTTTAGCTAAATTTATTTATAAATAAAATAAATGAAACAGATAGCGTGCTATCTATCTCTCTCTCTCCAAAAAAAAAAAAAAAAAAAAACCCGTCAGTTATGATGTCTTTACTTTGAATTAATTATATCGTTGCATATTTTCACCTAAATTCTATAATTTTAACTCAGATCTTCAAAATGGCATAATTAATTTCGGCCTATCCCAAGACGCAATCGATTACGGAAACAAAAAAATATATAAAAATTAATTAAATATTATTCAAACTCTTAAACCTCCTTTTTTTTTTTTTTTTTACCGTTTATTTATTGCCAAACAAACAGCAGAACTTTAAAACTTCAATTCTGTAGTTATACAAACAAACTTTGAAAAAAAAAAATTATTTGATCTCTAGTTGTTATTTTTACCTAAACTCTAGTCCACAAGAAAGCTATAAATCACGGACAGTTTTATAAGCCCCGCACGTCCGTGTTGGATGCTCGCGTGCTCGTCCGACTCATGTACGACACACGAATGCGTCCATGTACGTAAGATTGATAAATACTTGGCATTCCGGTGAATATATACATACATATTCTTTCGAATCTTTAAATATATATAAACTATCAATAAAAATTGTATTCATTTTAATTCGTACAAAAAATACAATAATATTTTAATAAAATTAATATTATATTTTATTAATAATGTTTATAAATATCATATAATGCGTGTATGTCGAAATCCTATCATGTTTCGTGTCCTGTATACGTGTATTCGTGTCAGTATTCGTGATGCCTAGTCCGGAGTTTATTTTAATCTGGGCTTCACCTGTAACGGTGGGGTGGGGGCAATATTGCAGAGCCTATTTAAAGAGATGTCACGTGCGGAACACGTGTCGGTCGGGGGTTGGGAGGGGTGTCGTCCGCGGGGCGCCGACCACCAACGGCGGGATGGCGTGCATCCCGTCCCATTCCATCCCCGCCGTCGCTTTCCGGGAAAGAAACCCACGAGAGAGAGGGGCCAACGAAGTGGGCCCCGCGTCGCGCTTCACGAGGCACCCGGTGCTTCGGGAAGTTTCTCGCGTGCGCCCGGTGCGCCCAGTGCGCCGTGCGCCGAGAATCCTTGCATACATAGTAATCGCTTTTATATATATATATATATATATATATATATATATATATATATATATATATATAGTACCAACCACTTGTTAGGTTTGGCCATCGTCGGATGATGAGATGTGTAGTTAGAATGATAGTGATTCTCTAGAATTGAGTGGGAGATTAGTTGAATAGTATAATCTAATGGGTGAAAATGGTCGAGGGTTAGATCTAACGGTACAAAATTCGATAGCACTAAGCTTTTTTTGTACTATCGATAATATAGTAGGACTCTCTCTCTCTCTATATATATTTCTTACTATACTATCTATGTTATTGATAATCTTGAGCATTTTGTACAATCGAGTTTTCTACCGTTAGATTTACCTATATATATAGAGTACATCTACCGTACTACCGATAAGCATTTGGTATTCTCGAGTTCTCGAGTTAGATCTACCCTTTGGCCAATTTCATCCGTTAGATCACACTATTCAACTAGCCACCCAGAACCCTGTGGGCTACTATTATTCTCGACCGCCATCCCTTCATACAAGAAAACTTAATAGAAGCCATTTACTATTAATAGTATAGTAGTCTAAATATATATATATATATATATATATATATATATATATATATATATATATATATATATATATATATATCTCCTTTGGATTAAACACTATTCCACCTACCACCACCTACCACCATTTGTTACGAACTACTACCATCATCTCAACCCTACATACCTCCAACCAATGGCTAAAAACAAAAAAGCACCAAGCCTTTGGTGCTTTTGAGAGTATTCTACTCAACTCTATATATATATATAGGTTAGCGCTACTATACTCTTATAAATATAGATCTCTTTATACTTATAAATTGTTGTTCGTTTGCTGTTCGATTAGAAAGACAGTAGTCCCCTGGGATTGAAATAGTCAAAAGGATAAATCCAACTAAAACTCGATGAGTATAAACGGATTTATACTCAAAACAATATAGTAGAACTCTCTTTATATATAATTATATATAATATATACGTTAATCATATAAAATAATATATATTATGTATTTTAATTATATCTATATAGAATTTAGATTATTGGGCCCACAAAACCAAACCAGTAAAATTCTACTCTAATTGCTCTCTCTCTCTTTTTCACTTGCTCGCAGAGTTATTTTTCCTAATTTTTATAATATTATAATATCGTGTTTCATGCATTCATTTTATATGTTGAACTATTAGATATTTTTGTATCAAATTTAAGATAATATTTTATAAAAATTAAATTATAGATTCGCGATGTTAAGAATTTCAAGTTCGTTTAGATTTCTATTCGACTTTAGGCTCGCTCGAGCTCTCAATTAATTTCAAGCCGAGCTTGAGCCTAAATTTAGGCTCGAAATTAATTTCAAGCCAAGCTTGAGCTGAGGTAAGCTCGCTCGAGCTCGGCTCGTTTCCACCCCTAGGAAAGAAACCCACGAGAGAGAGGGGCCAACGAAGTGGGCCCCGCGTCGCGCTTCACGAGGCACCCGGTGCTTCGGGAAGTTTCTCGCGTGCGCCCGGTGCGCCCGGTGCGCCGTGCGCCGAGAATCCTTGCATACATAGTAATCGCTTTTAAATTAAAACTTATAAGCCTTTTTCTTTTTCTTTTTTTTTTCTTTTTTGGTCAATTACGTACTGCAGCTCTATGTAAACATATCGAATAGCAAATATATACTTATATTATTCATGTAAAAATTTTAACGTTTTCAAATATATCCCAGTTGTTACGATCCATTAGAAAAATATAGTTAATCATACGTAAAAGTTTCACGCGTGCGCCCGGTGCGCAGTGCACCGAGATCCTCACAAAGTAATCGGGTTTAAATTAAAACTTTAACTTTTTGTATAGTTAATTACATACAGCTCCTTATAAACATATCGAATAGTAAATATCATATCTATATCTATATCTATACCTCTATACCAATACATGAATTCTCATGTCTAAATTCTATGCGGATATACCTCCTTAATTTGAGGGAGGTCCTTAATTTGAGGGAGGTGGAGAGCTAAGTTATTTTTTCTCTTCTCTAAAAAATTATATTTATTTTATTTTTTCAAATGACTCCTCATTTTTTCTCTTCTCTAATTAATGTTTTCAATCAAATATACTTATATTCTTCTTTTTCTTTTTTATGCTCCATATTTGTTTATTTATTCTAAAAATTTTTATCTGTCGCTGTTAATAGCCGAATTCTCTACTCTTTGACCCGATCAAAGATCTTTCTCGGGAAGCGTGTCGGGATGAGAAGCGACAACTGATAATGACCCTCGAAGATTGCGCCCAAAGAACTAGATTAAATGATTCGGCTGATGAGGAATCAAATCAACCGGGTCCGAAAATCTTCACTATAAAACTGATTCGGCTGGAAGAGCCGAATGTACGAACTGTGTAGGGTTCAATGTCGGCAGAAGAGTTGAATGGAAGAAGTATACAGTAATTGGTCGGCTGAAAGTGCCGAATGGAAGAAGTACACAATAACTTGTCGGCTGAAAGAGCCGAATGTCTTTATATAATAAACCTTAAATAATTAATTAATTAATTACACCATTGGTAATGATACCCAATGTTTTACCTAATTCTTTTTGTCTTTGTTTAGGTCCCCAACCTTTTTACTTTTTACAACAAACTATTCCTAGAAAAGAAATAAATACGAAAAAAAAAAAGATTACATTTAGACTACTCCTAGAAAAGCAATAAAATGTAGAGAAAATAAGAATGGTCTTCTCGTTCAGGATGGAGAAAGACCCATATTACAGACTTCAAAGTTACTATTTATAATATCTTAAGCTCACATTATTGGTTGGTTGAAACTAGTGGGGAGGAAGTGGTTGTAACCATGATCGTAGAAGTTACACTAACTCCTCATGTAAGTTGTGTCCACTTCTCATAAAAGTTACGCCCCACTTCTCAAGTGTTCCCGCCTAAACTCTCTTGACCTTCAGGCGCATTATTGCCGACTCCTGGTGTACTACGTGTCATTATTTTTTTAGCTTATACGTGGTTTAGCTCGGCATGTCTCAATTTTGGTCTCAACAGCCGCATCGCGTTGGTTCCTACACTAATATTCCTATATTATATATTGTTGTAAAAGTGCTAGCGTCTTCAGATATACCCTAACTATTAGGATTCTCTAAAAAAAATATAGTTAATCGATCATATGTAAAATACATAATCTTAAATAGTAATTAAGGTAAATTGACCTTTCTATCCTTTTTATATTATTTGTGATGATAGAAACGAAGAAAATAACCGTTGGAGAGACATTTCTGCATGATTTTAACAGTTGGAGTTTTTAGAGAAACATATTTGTGGAATTGTGGTAGCAAAAAAAATTATTTTACTTATCTTTTGTTAAAAAAATAAATAATATTCTAACGATAACAAATCAAATAGGCAAATATGAATATTATTTGATTTTTATAAAAATAAATATAAAAAATTAAATTTTATAAGGTTATATTTACTATTTGATATATTTACCAATAAGCTGTATGAAATTAACCCTAACTTTTTTCATTTGCTGTATGGTACTTTTTTTTTTCAATTATACTATTATATTATTATATTTTATCAATCTACACACTCCAGTATTTTATTTTATTTTATTTTTACAATTTTGACATAAAATTATTGGTTTATTGCCTATAATGTAAGAAAGAAAAGAATAGCAGAGTGGTGCATTTGGAAAAAAAAATTAGTAAAGTATAAAATGTAAAAGAACTTGTATAGTATAATGTAAATAAGTTAATAAATAAATAAATAAAAAACTAACACAAAAGTACAGTGTAGTAGGATATAATTAAACCTTAAATAATTAATTAATTAATTACACCATTGGTAATGATACCCAATGTTTTACCTAATTCTTTTTTGTCTTTGTTTAGGTCCCCAACCTTTTTACTTTTTACAAGCAAATCCTTAGCCACTAGTAAGATTATTTCCCCTATTGGTTGCTAACAATTTTTTACTTCTTTCACTTTGGTCGCTTTCCGCTTCTTCTACATGCATGTCTGTTGTGCCAAGCCTAATCTCATTACTTTTAATATTTTTCTCTGCCACTGCGACCACCTCACATTGCGCATGATGCCTATTGTCTCTTTTGGAGTATTCGACATCATTCGTATCAAATCAGGAATGCTATCAAACTTTTAAAAAAATTTTAAAAATTAGTATCGAATTGACCAAGAGCTATCAGACTATGACCGTGATCCACATAAGTAGATAAGATGTTATTGGAGTTGACATGGCTATTTTAACCAAATTAACATAAATTTTTGATAGTTACAACCTACTTAAAATGAAATTTAAGGGTTCGGACCACCAGTGCAGTGCACCCAAAGTGATGATACAATGATTATATATGAACCAATAGAAAGCTTTTTCAGGCTCCTTTTTTTACTAAAATTTGATTGGCATGGGTCACACAACTAACAAAATTCTAATCAAAATTAAGAAAAAACAGTGTGTTTTGTGGTGAATTGCAATAGTATTTATTCTACATGTGTGAAATAATAAATTACCCACCTATTTTTTTTAAAAAAAAATATTCAATGTATACTAATGTTTAATATAATATATATTTTTAGATTTTATAAATTTTATTTATAAGTCCTTTAGATATTATTTTTGACTTTTGATCTTAGGAACAGGTTGGTTATAGGCAATTATTATTGCATTGCAGTTTTAATTATATACAAATATAAATATGGTGTACAAATGAGTGCATTTAATTTCAATATAGTTGATTGAAAGATATCCACAAACTACTAAACTGAAGATTCACAATTATAAGAATATATAGATGCAGCGTTACAAAATTTGAAAAAATAAAAATTGCATTTATAATATTACCTTATTAAAAAAAATATGTTAATGATAAATTACACTTTTATCGTTGACTAATATCGACAAATTATCATTGTAGAAATAATATAACATCCTAATTATTATCACATAATTAATAAAAATACTTCGTATCTCTCTATATTAACTATTTATTAATACTTAGCGAACTAAATTGGATTGTGGGACTTGATTATAATAATTCAGAAAGTTCAAACCAGAAATTACAACAAAATTAAAGTAGGGCCAAAATGTCACGCCCTCATAGCTTAAGGACCAAAATGTAATTTACCATACGTTAGTTATCAAACATTTTGTGCGGTGCATAGGTGTACACCTACACCAAGCGCAGGTAATAATTTCTCGCTTCGCTATTCCTACTAGGATGTCAATCGGTCGGGTTTGGGTCGGTTTTTCAAAAATCCGAACCGAAGCGGAATACCAAGTTGATACCCGAATCCGAACCTGGACCGACGGATTTTAAAAATCCATATTTATATCCGGACTCGACTAAAAATCCGAAACCTAAACCCGAACCCGAAAACCCGAACACGAAAACCCAAACCCAAAATAATAATTTTTTTTACCATATTTCAAAATATATTATAGTAAAATCAAAATTTTAAAACACAATAAAATACAATCAAAATACATTCATGTTATATAAATAAACATAATTAAATATTTTACTATAATATTTTATATCATAAGTAAATAATATATATATAATTTATTCGGATTCGGATTCGGATCGGGTATACACAAAATTCATACCTGTACTCATATCTGTCGGATTTTTATTTTTTATACTCATAACCAAATCCACATCCGTTTAGCTTGAATAAACCAGCTCCGTTCGGATTCGGGTTCGAATAATATTTCGGGTACCCATACCCACCGACATCTGCCTCCCATCTCTTCTTCTTCTTATTATTATTATATTATAATTATAATTATATAATAATTAAAATAAAATAACAAGAAAAAAGGAAAATAAAAAAAAAAGAAAAGTTCAAATTCTAAAAACAGTAAGTAAAATTCAAACGGATAAAACCACCCCCTCGTTGTCGATCCCCGTAAAAATATTTAAATAATTAAAAAAATTCAAAAAAAATGGTATCACAGAGTGTAGTACTGCTACTCTCTCTCTCTATCTTGTAGTTTAACTCTCCCTTTCCCTTACCTTCCTCTCTCTCTCTCTCTCTCTCTCTCTCTCTCTCACCGTGGTCTTAACCCTAACCCTAAACTGGTTCTCGATCTCGATCTCGATCTCCACCTTGCTCTCGACCTTGCTTACTACTTGGACCTGCGATCTGTGGCAATGGTGGCATTTGGTGAGAGAGGAGGCGATGGGCGGTGAGGGAATCTGCGGCGATGGGGAAGGAAGACGAGGAGCGGGCCCCCGGCGCCGCGGCGCCGGAGTCGGCGGCGGCGGCGTCGGGGGCGGGAGCGGGGAGCGGCGGTGGCGGTAGCTGCGCGCGGCGGTGCCGGGGGTCGTGCGGCCGCGGTGCGCGGCGGCGCTCTTCCTCGGCGCCGCCGTGCTCCTCTCCGCCGTGTTCTGGCTCCCGCCGTTCGCAGGACGGCGCGGCCGGCGGGCCGGGGCGCCGGATCTGGACGGAGGCGTCGGAGGTGAGAATGGGAGGGGAATGCGGGTGGTTTTATTTCAGATTTCATGGGTAGGGTTTGGAGATCCTTTGGAGTTTCGGGGGAGGGGAGGGTTCGACATTGTTGGATCTCATTTGATCTCTCTTTCGTAAACGGTGTCGGTGATCTACGATCCTTGATTGGCTTGATATGATTGTTTTTCTCTTTTTTCCTTAATTTTTACGGTCCTGCGTTAGCAGATCTGAACTGAAAATTTTGAAGAAAAAGAAGTTTATGGAGAATATGGTAGTTTTTTGCGAACAATAGGACTCAATCAATAGTTATTCAGCTGATACTCTGCGCCTTATAGTGGTGGTGGTATTAAAATTATGTTATTAGGTTCTGTACGGATAATATCGTAAAAGCGGATCTATATGTCATTGCAGTAAAATTGGAATCAGTTTTGTCTTAAGAATTTGCCCAATCATGCTTTCCTTATTGTTGTAACTTAGTTTGGATGAACATTGGAGTATAAGGAAAGGAGATCGGCATCTGATTGCCTTTATTTGTGTAAATCCAGTTCAAATTGTGTCTGATAGGGAAACAGCATATCGCTTGGGATCATTTGGTGATTTTAATTGCAATGCTCAGTTAATTTTTACTATTAAAATTATCTCTTCTCAAGTATGTACCTTATCCAAGTTACATCTTCAAGAGAAGAGCCTCAATATGTGCATCTGGGTCCTCTGCATTTAGTAAAAGGAAGTCCACTTGTTTTATTTGGCTTCAAAGTTGTTATCCCTTGCTGCGATTAGTGAAAAAGCTCAGTAGAGAGCATTTTAACTGAAATAAAACTGAATTTTTTTAATGAAGGGATAATTCTCTGTTTTCTTCGCATTTCCCAAGTTTCTAGAAGACTGTATGCGGTGGGTTGAAGATAAAGTTAGGTGCTTGTTAATCCAATAGTTTCTTGTTTTGAGATGAAACAATGTCATAACTGATGATTATGTGCAAATAGCTGTTCAACCTATGCCTTTCGTCCTAGATACCATATCTTGGTTCATTATCAGAATATGGTAGTAAAACTTTCCAAGAAAGCTGTTGAGGAGAATTAATTAAAGTACTGGAGAATTCAGTAATTCGTGAAAGAGGACTTAAATGAAGAGATTTGTATGGTCTGAAGATGAACTGATGACATCATTTTTTGGCTGACAGCATATTGGTAGTTTGGTGGGCTGGGGCAAAGATTAAGTGCTGAACAAGTTTATCTAGTATTATTCTTCATTTGTCAATTTTGTTTAGCTAAAAATGGATGATCCTGAAAGTGTCAGATGATTAATAGGGCAGTATAGGCATAATGCATGAGAAAAGTCATTTTTATGTGGGGTTGCTGACTATGCGGATACTTAAGTTTTATCCAAAAGAGCACATTGATGAATCAAATTCAAAGGCAGCAATTTAAATAGATCATAACAAAGTTGTACCGAAACATGCTAAGCTGCATGCTTGTTGCAGCCTTATGAAGGCATGTCACCTATTGGTATAGTAAGGTTTGCTCTGGAACATGGACGATAAATCGCGGTAACATGTTTGTTGGTGCTTAAGCTTTATTTTGTAGGAAATACTTTATTTAAGGATATTTCTGCATTAGTGGCAAGAAGCAGCTAAGTTTTCTACATGTTGTTAAATAGTGCAATCACAGAAAATCTTACAAAGAAGCCAAGTTGTGGATAGGCAAGCAAATTGGATTTTACTTTTTTTTGTTGATTAAAGAGAAAATTTGTATCACAGAAAAATTATTAGATGAGTGATCCGTTCAACTTTCTGTTTGGTGGAAACAAAAAATGATGAGTGCGCAGGTCCATATGTTATTTCAAGAAGCCAAATGGGTAACTGTTTGAAAAAGCTGAATGCTCACAGAAGATTGGGCGGAATAAAGTTGAAACTAATGGTACTAGTGATACAGTATTATTTTGTGTGCTATAATATAGTGGTAATATTTTATACGTGTTATGATGTCAGTATTGTGTACTTAATTTATATTTTCTTTCCTGACTGTTTCACTTTACTTTGCAGCTGACATAGTTGCAAGTTTTAGATTGCAAAAGACAGTTGCTGAGCTGAAAGAAAACATATCAAAGCTGGAAAATGACATTTATGATGAAATTGGTGTTCCTTATTCTTCAGTACGTTCTCTATTTTATTTATTTATTTATTTTTAACTTCCTATATCTGTTCATAATGTGTAAATGCATTGCGCATTGTCTGTTCTATGACAGGTGACTGTAAGTTCTTTGGAACGAATAGCAGGATCAAATTGGACAAATGTGGTCTTTGGCATTTGGCCATATCCTAAAAACTCTTCTATATTGCCAACATGGCTGAGCATTCTCCGGTCTTCTTTTATGTCCTTGGTTGTACAGCAATCGACTCTCCATTTAACCACATCTTTGTTTGGGAATGCATCCCTCTTCGAGGTGCGAAAGTTCCCTGGAGGAATAACAATCATCCCTCCACAGAATGCGTTTCTTCTGCAGAAACCTTATGCTTCATTTAACTTCAGTTTGAACTTTGCCATTTACAAAGTACAAGACAAAGTCAGCCAATTGAAAGATCAAATGAAGTTGGGTTTGTTTCTCAATTCTCATGAGGTGTGTAATTCTGATCCACGTTAACTAATTTGTTGTAAATCCTATTATAGTGGCACCGTTGTTGTTCACATCCTAAATTTATGAAAAGATTCTTCATTGTATCCTTCATACTGTGAAAACTCCTTCAATAACTTGCACATGCAATCAAGTAGATTTATATTTATATTTTGTATATTTGTACTTTAAAAAAGCTTTTGGTTCTAGAAATCTTCTATCTGAGAACTGATAGGTATTACTTGATTTGAAATCAAATAGGATCTTTTGTTGCTCTATTCAAAAGATTGTTCAGTCTTTTGTCCTATATACTTATTTAGACTTTTGCGCAATGCAGAATCTGTACGTTAAATTGACAAATTTGGAGGGCTCTACTGTTACATCCCCAACAATTGTCCAGACCGCTATTATACTTGCGGTCGGAAATAACAAACCCTCCTTACCAAGATTGAAGCAGTTGGCTGAAACGATCTCTAATTCATCTTCAGGAAATCTGGGTTTAAACAACACCGTATTTGGCAGAGTAAAGCAGGTCCGCCTATCCTCTTATCTCCAACATTCTCTGAACAGTGCAACTTCACCAAGTCCTGCTCCTCAACCTCATCATGAACATCACCACCACCATCACCATCACCACCACCATAGCGATCAAGGCAATAAACATTTAGCTCCTGCACCTCCTCCTACTGCACCTCCTCCTACTGCTTCTGCTCCTGCTAGGCACTATAATTTCCTAGCTCCACCCCCCTCTGGTTGCCGATTTACACACCCAAGAAAGCCCAAGGAGAAAGCTCATCATCTTACTCCGGCTGTTGCACCTGTTACTTTTCAACACCATACTGCTCCTGTTGCTTCTCCTCCCCGTTCTATTGCACCTGCAGCTGTTCCGCAGAATTCACGTGCGCCCGTTGGACACAGAGATACCCCTGCTCCAGCTCCACCGTTCCTTTCAGCATCTCCACTTCCTGCTGTTGTTTTCACTCATGTGCAACCTCCAAGCGAGAATGGGAGGAGCATTAAGCCTCCCGATGGAATGCCGGCAATGGCACCTGCTCCTTTCTCATGTAAGTTCCTCTTCGTACAGTTTCGTGTTTGAAAGAATCTTAGTTTAGTGAGTCAAAAGAAAAAAAAAAAGTTGCTTTTGCGTATAGTGAAATACTATAGAACTGTAAAAATTAAAATGAGCCAGGAAAGTAAAACAAGAAAAGACTCATGAAGGTGGGCAACATATCAAACCGTGGACTCTGGCTATTCTATTGTGACAATGGCGTTAATATTCAAGAGCCTACAGAAGTAGCATCTCCCTATCAAGGCTTGGTTGGAAGCAGTTGTCTCATACTTTAATCCTGGTCGAAGTTCTGCAGCTGTTTTAGGGCCCACTTTGGGAATGCTAGAACTCCAAGAAAATCCAATAGCTCTCTAGAGATCCATTCTTCGTACATGCCTGATCACAACCAAACCTTGATAGGACGTTGCTTTGAGGATGCAACAACTTGTTGCTTCCTTAATACAAGGTCTCGTCATCTTAGCTATACATAGTTTTTGTATTATTAAACAGGCCGATTACTTGATGTTTATTACTTGCTCTATGTGGGAGTGCATGGGTTCGTATAAATTTTAGTTCCCTACGTCATCCAATGCTACTGAATATTCTTATCTGGCTTATTTAGAGGGATCAAGAATGAAAAGAATAGCTGGACGGAAATGCAGATTAGGCATGCATTCTCTCATGTATAGTTTATGAGAGGTTCTCCTTAATACTTTCAAATGCATTTCGACTGAAGGGATATCATGATGCAGCAATGTATAGGTTCCATGATGGAATAACTTATCACAGAATTATAAGAATAGTACTTACGCATAAAATATAAGAATGCTAGTATGTGCGTGAGTACATGAATGCATGCAAGCATCCATTGGCCTTTTTTGTTTAGCATGCATACATGATCTTCATAATTTTGCTAGAACAGGTGCTACTTTGTATGATGTTTGCTGATGGATTTATATGAAAAAGTAATTGATGATGGTGGATTAGAATACTCAAGAAATTGAAATAAGAGGAGAGAAGCTTTCGATTTGAAGTAAACAGTTAGCGGATTGTCAAGCAGAAAAATATAAGTTTTTGAATTTGGATAACTTGCCTGCTGAAAAGAGAGTTGTGTTCAGCAAGAACATCGATTAAAAAAAGGAAGATTCATGCAATAGATCAGGACAATAATTTGAGTTGGAGAAATTATATTGTCGTCTCAATTAGCATATGCCTTAGGGTTCTACTAGTTCTATAAATTAAAGTCTTAGCTGGATGTTTCTCTCGTGTCATAATCTACGTGCAACAATGAAGTGTTTCAAAAGCAGGTTAGACAGATTTTCCTGTGTTTTCGTGTAAGAAACTAATCTATCGTCATGGTAGCTGGATGGTAGCTGGATGGTAGCAATGTAGCATCACGATACTTGATGGTTATCAACTGGGACATGCCTTACAGGAACTGCGAGTGCATCTTTATGAAGAGGTGTCAAAAGAGAGGAGAATGGCTGAGGAAATTGAATAGAAACAGTGATAAAACACTACTGCACTCATATTCCACATAGGTTACATCCTAGATAGAGGAATTATGGGAAAACCCTACTGCCCTCATATTCCACATAGGTTATATCCTAGATAGAGGAATTATGGGAATGTTCCGCAGCTGATCTATTTAAGTGGGACATAACTGAGTGATGGCATTCTTATTTGTTTGTGCTGTTATGTTTGTCTCAGTATTGAAGGTATAATATACGAGAAGGGCAGCATAATGTATAAAAGCTAAGGCCTTCTGTGTTATTGTTGCCCTTTTTTAGGTTTTTTAAATAGAATTTCTAAATAATGTAGGAAGGAATGATAGATTACTTACAATCCTTACATGCAAGGTGTTTGTTTAGCAACATAAAATAGAAACTTGGACGCAAAGTTTTTTGCTTCCCTTTTGTTTTGTTTTTTTTTAAGTTGTCATACATCGCTTGGCCGGGTGATTGTCCTTCTGCCGATGAATCAGATTATATAGAATTAGTGTTAAAGAAAAAAAACACAAACGATGCCGAATGAGGCCTAGAGATGAGATTTTTTTTTTCTTTTTCCATGGATGAATTATAACATGAACACTCACCGATTAATCCTGAGCGGTTATATATATAGTGATGCTGTATAATCATCTACACATAAAAATGTGCGTATGCTTGTATATTAGCGTGCTTATTAGAAATGTAATGCCTGTGCATCCTTGGAACTTTTTGTTGCTAGTGTTAACTTTAGTCCTTGAACCTTGCATTACATATCAATTTAGTACACTAGTGATTTAGACTCTGGTTGTTACTTATTATTGATCCATAAATTGATAAGCATACCAAGCAATTCTATCCTTCAGCTTTATTGGGAGCTTAAAAAGGATAACAAATAAGCTGCCATATGTGGGGCTTAACTACTTACAACGACAAAAGTTTGAGCATTTATATGGCATAACTATAAATTTTAGGTATTAAAAAATGTAATTTAGATCTCATGTGATTTTTTTTTCCCCCCCCTGCCGCGTACTACTTGATCCAAACCTCAACAGGTGAAAATATTTATGCACACTTCGTCTTTTCAATGTTGTTATCTGCTGTATCTAAAGTTATCTCATCCATTTAACATTTTGCTTCAATATTTGTGCAGCTTCTGCTTCGGGCTTGTCTCCTGTTCACTGCGTTGTCGTGCTGCTGCTCTTGTATCTGTTACTGAGTTTATTGTGATGTGAGGTGTCGAACAATTCCGTTCTCCAAATCTAAACTACGAAACCATCCAAGAAATTGCGGTGGCGCTGGTTCATTCGCGGCGCTGCGTAAGAGAGGAGCTGTTTTTGCATGTGGGTGCTACGCAAAATGGGGTGGGGGGGCTCTTTAAAAGTTGTAACCCTGTAATGCTTGTATATATGTGGATATAAGGCGACGGGCAATTATGTAATCGCGGTCAAAGCCACAGGAGGTGGCGGGCCCTTGTTGCCGCATATTTGCCTCGTTGCTATGTTACTATTCGGCAGAAAAATCAAAGGAAATGTGGTTTTGCCACGACAAGGAGACTGGTTTTCAGTTTAGAGCTGCCCTTTTTAATTCGTTTTTCAATGTGCCATTTTTTTCGTCCTTCGAACCATCTCCTCTTGCATTAGATTGCAATCCACGAGAAGTTGTAAATGAAGTGTTTTAAAAGTTTCGGCGTGGGACGCCTTTTCTTCAGCTTGTGTTAGAAGTTTCTCTTTGTGGTGAGCAACAGTTGAGTTCTCAGAGACAGTTTAGTTGTCATTTTGTCACCCACCATTTAGTTTAAGTTTATGTTCAGTGATTGTACTGAGAATGTTGCATGAAACTGAGTGGTTTTCTTGGATCTTTTCATGGTAGTTCTCAGTTCTCACCGACGGTCCGCGACAAACCCTAAGGGGTAGGAATTTGAATTTGTGAGGAAATGGTTTGAAATTTATTTGGTGATCAATAAACAGACCTGCAATAGTATTCATATGTGCAGCCATAGATAGGGATGTCAATGGGTATGGATACCCAAAATATTATTCGAACCGAACGGGCTAAACGGATATGAATTTGGTTATGGGTATAAAAAATAAAAACTCGACGGATATGAATACGGATATGGATCTTGTGTATACCCGACCCGAACCCGAACCCAAACCCGAATAAATTATATATATATTATTTATTTATTTACTTATATAAAATATATAAAATATTGTAGTAAAATATTTAATTATGTTTATTTATATGACATGAATGTATTTTAATTGTATTTTATTGTGTTTTGAAAATTTAATTTTACTATACTATATTTTGAAATATGGTAAAAAAAATTCATTTTGGGTTCGAGTTTTCAGGTTCGGGTTCGGGTTTCAAGTTTTTGGTCAGGTCCGGATATGGGTATGGATTTTTAAAACCCGTCGGGTTCGGATTCAGGTATCAACTTGGTATTTGGGTTCGAATTTTTGAAAACCCGATCCAAACCCGACCCGTTGACATCCCTAGCCATAGATGCAGGAGTCAGGGTGAAAACAGTGATATTTAGAAGCAAGAAACAGAAGCAACCACATGAAATTAACAAATTCAACCTTTAAAATCGCATAGAATTAGTAGGGGCTCATTCTCTAGACAATTGGAATAAAGAACTATCAAGAGAAAAGACCAAATCTTTTGTACAATAAATTTAGCTATACATGAGAGAGACCAAGTTTGCGGCATTTCGCGAGAGCTTTGGGAGCCGCACAGATGAGGGAACTTTGCGTTTTCGCCTCTTCGAATCATCTCATATACTAGTTATTGTAGGTGCATGACATCCTTGAATATCTCGGTGACGATGACGAGCAAAGCACCTCCCGCAACAAAGGACAGAGTGGATCTCCCTCCCGGAACCAAAGGGGGAAGCGGCGGCGATTGTGAGGAATCCGAGTATCTCTCCGACCAAGACATTGCAGCCGGAAGAACTCCGAATAATACTAAAACTGCAAAACGTAATGTCGATGTTAAGGTCCTAAAACCACTATTACTCCCTAAAGTAACAATTTGAGATGTAAAACCGTGCCCCATGAGTCGTCGATGTGTTCGCCAACTCATTTTGCATCTTGACATTTACGTGTGTCGATATATCAACAGCTTTTGAAAGGACCTTCGTAGGTCGCTGACATGCCGTAGAAGCACCCAGTATAAATTTGATGATTAGTCATATTTAAGAATTTTACTAGAGGCAAGTTTATTGACATGGAGAAAGAAGCACGGAGCGAATAGATGTTTCATATGGAAGAAGCAAAAAGTAGGGTTGAGTTTAGAAGTAAAAATCGCAAGTGTTGTAAACTGAATTTACACTTTAATCAGAATGAACAAACTAGAGTGGCATCTACAATGGTCAAATTGAAGTCCAAATAATCAGGGAAATAATCTTTGACAATTCAAGCGAGATAGAGATTGTGAGAAGCTAACACTTCTATCTGTTTAAGCAATCGATTCATTCTTGATGTCTCGCTTTCATGGTGCACAAAATTTAATTATGGTCAAACGGTTTGGAAAAGCATTACAACACAAGACAGCATACCTCCGTAAGTTCCTGCAAAATCCAAGGCTTTGAAAAATATCTCCGGATCAAGCAATGCTAACACTAGCGGCGGAAGCAAAGTTAGAACATATGGTAGAGGTTTGCTCTGGCCACTTGGTAGTCTAAGCACTGCAAATTTCCCAGAGAGGAGGAAAGGGAGAAAAGGAGAAAAGGAAATAAGAAAATATAATCTGTAATACAATCGTTGTGTTCTTGTATGGTATAGTTTTACTTTATTTCGAACAAAACTTGATAATGGCGATGTAATACCAAATAATTAACAAAACTAAAAGTAGTGCAGGAAAATACTTAACAGTCTGCGACGAAGTCCGAGAGACCTAGAACAAATCCGATATATGATGTGGCTATTGCAAGAAATGAGAAAACATCAACAAGTGGCTGCAAAACATGACACGATGGAATAGTTTTATAATTTCTATTTTTTTCGGACAAAGAAAAGGAAAATCACTCTCTTACTTTGTATGGATTATGACAAGAAACAATGTAGAATGACTTATAAACTTACTCCAACTATTCCATTGCTGGAACGTAATTGCTCCAATGGGTCGATGATTTCAGTGCCACTTGCTGCAAGATTTGGCATACTCCCAAGAATTACAGCGTCCCAGATAAGAAATAGAATAAGAGGAATAGTTGTACCAAGCACAATGGCTGTCCTGCAAAATTTAAGATGATGGATATAAAGATGATGGATATATGCATTTAAAAGACATCTGAGAATGATGCTTTTTCACTTTTCAGATTAAAACTTGTTTACAAAATGACAATCACTCAAGTCCTTAATGACATTGAAATGACTGATAAGATAGCTTGTATAAAACACAAGCCTTATGCGGTACTGCTGATAAGTTGAATAAACTAGCATTCGGCTTGGTAGTGCTCCAAACTAGTGCAATAAAACCTTCAATAAAACCTTCTTCCAAGTGTTTAGCGAAGTTGTGGTGTGCATTTCGCTGCATCAAAAGTGATGACTTTCGACTTTCAATAATGCAATTCTTGATTGTCGACAGTTCACTACTTATGATATGGGGCTCTTATCTGACCAAGTTCTGAGCAATCTTCTTTTATAGATTAACCATTAAACATTAAGCTCTTAGAAATTTTATGTAACACTATTCTGCATTAGTCAACACAGTAAAGAAAAACACCCGGGATTTAAAGCTGACAGTAGCTGTCTCAGCTCCAATTTTCTCTTATGAGGGGATCAGGCTCTTGGAATTTCATAGCTTCCAAAGATGAATGTGTAAATCATACCTTGAGAAGGGAATGGAATTGTATGCAATTTTATGCGTGATTAAATTGGTATTTTCTTTCATAAGCTTATATGAGATAAAAACCAGTATCTTTTATCAGCAGATCAGACAAACAGTTAAGTCTTGAGACTTGTTCCAATTTTTCACCCTACTTCTCAGAAGGAAAAATCAAAGAAACAACTTGACACTCCGTCATTCGTTAAAGAAAAGAAAAGAAAAGAAAACTTACTACATTTCCTACCTTACTTTTGACAGGTTACCCTCAAGATTTGTACAAAGAACTGGAACAACATTCTGAAAGATAACAAATTGTTAGTCTCAGTTAAATGTCATATGGATCTGTTAATGGGAATTGGGCTTACCTGGTAAACAAATGCAAGTGCTATTATTGGTATACTTTGTGGGATGGCCTCAACATGGGCTTGAAGAAGAGAGCTCCATTGCAGATTTCCACTCGCAACACCCTATAAAGGTAACCTTAATGCATTATTAAGGGCCAAACTTACAAGTTTCTAGAAAATGTTGCTTGCTATGAATGCAAGTGCATTAGAAAATGCTGATAATAAATATTATTAAATCGGGGAACAAATGTATGAAATATCAAACACTGATCTCGCCAATCATCAATTCCAAGGGATAACGAGACGCGCAAACAACATTATCTTTTTGGAGCTTAGATATATACCAAGAGAAATAAAAAAGAAAGGTAAAAATATATCTCGACTCCTGCACTATTACTAAGTGATCCTGAAATAGCTGCCCCAACTTTTTTTTTTTCCTCCCTCTGATTGATACCTCCTGCACTATAGGTTGTCCTCAATCAGGCCCCTCCCGCCCCACCCCAAAAAAAAGGAGTAATGCTATACTTACAAATAAATTTTACAACACTTTACAAACTAGCATATATGGCGGCATTTACTTGGTGAAGAAGCGCAAGTCACGAGGAAGTGCGCTTGGTTAATAATTTTAAGGTTGAAATTCATCCATTGAGTTGTATAGTTTGTAAAATGTTGTAAGATTTGTTTGTGAGCAAAGCATTTTCTTAAAAAAAAGGAATTTCTGCCCCCCTTGAGACCATGAGAAAGCCACGTGAGGGAGGGACTTGGCAGAGATCTCTCCTATAGCCGTGCTGCCATTGGAGACCGAAAGGAGTCCGACCTTCCTCTATTTATTCTGCAGCGTTGCCAGAGCAGGACAATTTTTTTATTACCACTGCTGCTATTGCCCTAGTTCTCACCATCTCCCTATCTTTCGTGGCTATCACCTGGTCATTTGGCTGTTAAGGCGAATGCAGTCTCCAAGTTTGTTTCTTGACAAAGAGGCCTGAAAAAAAGAATCAACAGGACAAGGTGCGTTCGATCATGAAAAGAGAATAAAGCTGATGCGGTTGGGTTAGAATAACATGTAGCACGTGGGTCTCCGTGCATTTCTGTGAAAGAAAAAAGAAGAAAAGGTAAAGATTGCACTCGTAAGCCTATGTTGAAGATAGAGAAGTTTAAGAAGTTAATGCACACAAATAAGAGTTAAGCAGGGAGGCCTAGGTTATGTGTTGAAAATAACATGTGTAACTTCAGATAAATATTAATCTATGTAATGAAAACTTTTATCTCCAGAACAGTTAATTAGGATTTTCCATTTTTGCTTATATAATATTTGTCAAATGTAAAAAAAGTAAGCATTGCATATTAAGTAACAAAATCCATATCTAAGATGCTCTGCTTTCTTATACATAATTTACAGGCATATGTGATTCTCCAATCCAATTCTCAGCATGGTAACTCATAAAAATAACACTTGATTGTATGTTTGCAAAGCATGTCAGAGGTGCAACATGTAAACTTCATCTCTTCTTAACAAAATGTTATGTATCAAACATCCCTGTAGCAAATTTTATACGTTGATTCAAACATCCATATAAGAAAATGCAGTGTGTTTCAGCATAATTGACTATATGTTCCAAGGTTAGCAGTTACCACAAGAGAAGTGAAAGAGATGAGGATGCCGAATACCAAAAAGCCATTAACCACACCAATAAGCCGCTGGCTGCAGTAACACATTATTCAAATACTCAGTTTTGCAGGTTTACAAGCTAAAGAATGCATGAACATGTGTGTACTATAAATAGTACCAGATATATAGAAACAGTTAGTACAAAGTAACTGAACAAGAAGTACTCACCTTTGGTATCATAAAAAATTAAAAGCAGCCTAATCATCAATATTCTTCATAGTTCATACCTTCTTGTGCTGAACTTAAAATATTTATGAATCAAGTGGAGTAATTTCTACCGTCTAGCACTTTGTACTAACATGATTATCTGCCAAGAAGAAGTAAAAGTTCTAACATAATTGACCCTGAAACGTAATTATATCTTTCAAAAGTTCATAGTTTGTGAACAGTTGAACACATTCATGTTTGATCACAAAATTTATGCAATTGATGACACCATAAGTTTGATAGAATTAGTCGAGAAGATTAAGCCGCTTGTTAATGCTTTCAGAAACAAAGCAATGGCAACGCAAATTTCCAAAACACGTATTGTTTGGTAGATTATATCTAACCTTCCAAAGTAGCATATGCCTCCAAAAACCAGAGAAAACAAGGTAGCACTCTCCCATCTGTGATAATAAACGAGAATATACCTATTGTCAGAGGATAAAAAAATAAAAGTGATTACAAATGCATAGGAAGATGCTTTCCATAATTAACTGTAGATGCATTGCTTGCATGGAGCCAAACTGAAGTGCTTTTGAAAGCACAGAGGCCTTCATGCTTCCACTATGTTTTGATCATGATCTACAATTTTTAAAGTATCTAAGAACTAAATTTAATGACTTTTCAACATTATTACCTAGCAATCAATAGGCCTCAAAATGGACAAATTTTAATGACCAATATGAGGTGTTTGTTAGTTTAATTTGAATAGAATACTTTTCACTGTCCAGATTAAGATAAGTGCGCGAGATTTTCAATTGAAGCATAATATCATCTATTCTTTCTGAGCTTCTTCATCATTCATTTTGACACCACTTGACCATAACACCATTCATCTTATATGACTACCTAATGAAGAACCTGGCAAAGCACCAAAATAACAAAAGAAAAAAAAAAACACCATTCATTTTATATGACTTGAGGAGAAAGAAAGAAGTCGGATCCATACAATGGAATGCCAAAGGTGTTCGTCAAAATCTCTGAAGAGCGAGCCACGTAAGCAACAAGAAGGGCATAGTGTATAAATATATAAGACCAGCTGCAGACAGGCGAGCAACGAAGTCAAAGAATAGGTAATGAGATGAAAATTATGTTATCAAAAGACAGTACAGAATAAAAAAGAATGATGATTAAGTAATTTCAGATAGTCATGTCATTTTTCTATCAAACTTACAGCTGCAAGTTTTGGCATCATATAGTTGTCATGTCACGTCATCTTCACCACATTATACAAGCCAATTCCTAATAATATCAGGTCGGTTAAGGGTAAATCCAAAATTGTGGACTCTTTGGTGGGTAGAACTCAATGTACTGTAAAACACCAATCAGGTAAGAAAAAAAGTGAACCAAAGACACTCACCCATTTTAGGTTGTGCACTCTCTCTTGCAGAGTTTTTTTTTTTTAATTCCCGTAACTTCACTAGAAAATGTATTACTGTTTTTTGGCGGAAAAGCATATATTCTTGTTACAGTATCCAGCAGGACCATTTTATGCCAATATCCAGATTGCTCGCAATTTTACTAGAAATATATTTAAGATATTTCTCCTCTGATGACATCTCCAGAGATTTTCATGGACTAAAATTGAATTCAAGAAGTGAAACAGACAGGTCAAGTCACAAGATTCTGTGTTTAAATTGATGGCAGAAGAATTGAAAGCTATTAAGAAAGAATTGCATCCTCTAATACAAGTAGATGATTCGTAAGCTGAGTTCAAGTTTAGCACAGTTTTTTTTTCTTTACATCGCAGAAATAACTGTCGCTCTATGTATAACACTCATACATTGGAAGTACAAAGTTTGCTGGCATTAGAAACTGTCAAACAAGATAAAAGTCCAAATTCAGGGACGAAAAGAGAGCATATAAATCTTTATAGAAAATCAGTAATCACTTCCAATAAATGAGTATGATTATTACTTACAAATTTAAAAAAATATTAACTTACCAGGCAGCCTGTACTCCAATTTTCCCAAGAGTTCGCATGGCCATTGATACCTAAACATGGAACAGAAGAAGCTATGAGCGTCCCATAATAATGAATTTGGTATCTGGTGTGACAGCTGGAATAGCAAGATTACCGCCACCTACCTACGACATTAGCCATCATTTAAATGGGTCATCTATAATGATTTATTATCCTAGTTTTCTTGAAAAAAGTTTTACTCAGCTGTCGAGTTACCACGTAATTTCTATTTTATTAATTTGGAATATATTGATTGCATTTATATTGAATTTGCTAATATTAGATTCCATTAGGGGAAAGAAAAACTAAAGAATCAGGAAATGTGAAACACAATATAATAAAAAGAAACAATTTGCTAAGTACCAATGAAACACCTCCAGAACCTAGTTCGCACATTGTATTAACATTTACTTCTGCAATCAACAGGCCTGTCACAACCTGGAATTCACAAGGTTAAATAAACAGAATCAACAGGTAACTAAGCAAAACAGTAATCATCTAAATAAACTTTGTTGACAAGTTAACCAAAATATCCTGATCAGATGATGGCATATAACTAAAAGTAGAAAAAGATGAATTGCTGAGAAAATTCTTTAACGCCATTTTATGTCACTTATAACAAAATAAATTCGATTAACTTACCCAATAAAACAGATGTTATTACCATGTATATCCAGCAAAGAATGCATGTCACTGCAGATGCAAAAAATCCTGCTTCTTGTGTGACAGCAGGAATAGCAAGAATGCCTGCACCTACCTACAACAATGGCCAGCGTTTGAATAAATTGCAAAAATGTAGTAAAAAAATAGATAGCAGAAATTCAGATATTTTTAAAAATGGGGAATGTATGATAACAGTACTGAATCTTAGGATATAAGTGAGATGACTTTTCCCCTAAATCTCCAATCCACAGTTAGTGATATCCCAAGCACTTTTCAATAGACTGAAACATAATCCATCTTATTGCGTTCAGGATGTCCTGGTTAATTTCTCAAATTTATTCTTTGCTACTACTACTGAGAGACCAGCACAAACCACCTACCAAATCAGACTACACCTTTTTTTTTCTATTTTAAAAGTTTGAAATTGCTGGCAATAATTGGTTAGCTAGTATTTCTTATTTTATCATAATAAAGCTGCAATTTATGAAAGGACCGAACAAGTTTCTAAGGTTCAGTTGTTAAAAGCACTCGTGAGTCGTGATATCATCGAAACTCAGCATTCCCGCATTCAGAACAGAAAAGATCTTTATTTAACTTTTTAATGCATATACCTCTCACATTTTCTATCACTGGTTATGTATTGAATCTGGCATAATATGATCATCAAGATTGAGTTCACAAACAAATATACCGTCGTTCCTGCCACCAGAAAGATTGCACTTGTGACACTGCCTGCCATCAATAAAGAATGAACAAAAATGCAGGGTTAAAATCATAAAAACCAATAACATTTCCATCACTAAAATTGACCAACTTCAGTTCAGCACAAAAAGGCCAACTTATTGGCCAGCATTCTTTGATTTGGTGCAGAAAGAAGACCAATCCAGTATAATGATGAGCTATTGTGGACCAAATTTTACATGCATAAGAAGAAATTTACTAACAGTGGATATTTAGAATGTGCTTTACATTAAATCAACCTTCCTAGCCTAAAATGCAATGCGAAAAAGGTTAAAACAATGTTACCTGTACACCCACAAAGTGGGCGAAAATTTTAAGACCCTACCCATTCAATGACCAATATTTTCACACTAATATTATCAATCCTTCTTTTTTTAAAGGCTAAAATATAGAAAAATTTCCTGTAAATATCCTCTCTTTTTTTTTTTTACTTTTCCTCCTGATCTATATTTTTCCCTCTTAAAATTTTAGAAATATTTTTAGGGGTTTACGGTGTTAACAGAGAGGGCGAAATGACCAAATTATCCTTACTTAGAAAAAAATAATTTTTTAACATTTTTTTGTCATTTTCAAGGGCATTTTCAGGATAGATTATAAGAAATAGATGGAATAATGACGAAAAAAATAAATTTTTCATATATTTCTATCATTTTCAATGGTATTTTCAGTATAGATTATAAGATAGACGGAATAGTGACGGAACCCTGACAAAGAGGGATTAAATGCATTAACTTGAAATTTTTGAGGTGTAAAATATGGTTTTTGAAAGTTTAGAGAAGAAAAGTGAAAAACCAGATATTTACAAGGAGGTTTTCTATATTTTAATCTTTTTTTAATATTAAAAATCTAAAAGGATGTCTAAACCCATGGATGGGTGAGCGTAAGATTTACACCCCACATTTGGGTGTACACTGTACAAGTAGTGCTGCTTCTCAAAAAGTTAATAGGCTTTCTGGCAAATACAAACTAAAGCTAGTGGGCAAAAGTGCAATTAGGCAAGAGTTTGTGGAGTCCATGAACTTCATATTACACATAATTTCGGAATGTGTGCAACAAAATATGGAACAATCATTTATCTTCAAAAAGCTTAAACTGTTACAGAATAATATTTTTAATATTTTATATTCAACACTCCCACTCTTGTCTAGACTTAAGACTTTTTAATAGGCCCAAGGCGTGAGATTGAACTAAATAGAAGGAAATTAAATGAGACTATAAGTGCGACGAAATTCTAACTCGGAATTTCCTACTCTAATACTGTGTAAAACAACCGTTTATCTCCAAAATACTTAGCTTTTTATATTTTAAGGACTTTTTTTTATTTACCCCTTACTACTATTCAAAGTTTTAAGTTTATCCTGAAATCACCAAAATACCCTTCTAAAATCCAATTCCACTTGTAAACCCTAGGGAAAGGCATATTAGGTATTATCCCAATATTTTTATATGCAACACAACAATATGGCACAGGAGTAACCCATTATCCCATACTATCTCGAAGCAAGTAATCTATCTATACAAATACATTAAAAGGCGACCCTCAACCCTTTTTACAGCCTCTCCGTTATTTCGGGGGTGGGTCCCATATGCTACAGTGTATTCTATACAAATACACACTCTTCTCTCTCTCTCTCTCTCTCTCTCTCTCTTCGATACAGGCATGGGCCCCTTCACTCTGTACTCTCTCTCCCTCACTCCCCCTCCAGGAACCCTATTTGCCTAGGGTTCGTACTCTCCGCAGCTCAACCACCTATTTTCACATTCTTCACATTCTCCTCTCTCTCTCTCTCTCTCTCCCCCCTGCACGCTCCTCTCTACCCCTCCTGGAACCCTATTTGCCTAGGGTTAGTACTCTCCGCCCCGCGGCCGCCGCTCGCCCTCTCCGGTGATCCAGGAATTTAAGGCCGTCGCAGAGCCATACAACGCTCAACCGGCGCTTTCCCGAAGATGGTTGCCCCTCTCTGCACCGTACAACTGTATCTACCACAGATTTGCCCATTTATTTTCTTCACCGCGAACAGCCGCGGATCCATACGACCCCCCATCCGCGGTCTATCTATCCTGAATCTGTGCAATTAATACCTTCGCTGCGGGCAATTAATGCGCAGTCACATCCAACATTGTTGGTCCCTTCTCAGCAATTATTTTTGGTTGTTGCCTCTTTGTTCTCCCTCCTTTAATTACTTAGTTTTATAAAAATGATTTCTGTTTTCTAGCAACATATTTTCCTGAATTTTTTTCTTCCGGCATTTTTTTTTTCCTTTTTAGTGTTTGGATTCTTCCGTTCGATATAAGGCGATGATGCAATGGAGCTACCTGATATTTCGTCCTCTACTGCTAAGGCAATGTTGCTAAAACCAGCTCCTTGATTGCACTTCTCTGCTATCTGTGGATAAAGGCATGGCAATACAAATGGCCTAGAGACAATCACTGCAACACAGCAGGACGATTGGCCTCGAAACAATCACTGCAGCCTTCCCATATTGCTACACTACTATTTGCTTCTGCATGAAGTCCATCATAGTTCTTCCAAGTCCGAGCCTTACATCCCCTGCTTTTTGAACTTATTGTTTTCTAAACATTGTTCTTTTTGGATCTTTTAATAGGATGCACTTCGTAGATACAATGCCATTAACATATGGACAACTGTTTTGTTATGTCTCGATGTGATTAGCATATGGACAACTATTTTGTTATGTATTTCGTCTTGAAAGTAACTTCTAATACTACAAATAATTACGCAAGTATTATTCTTTTGTCATTTAACATTTACTAATTTATGTTTATTGTAGATTTTTTCGCCCGCCGCGAAGCGCAGATTCTCAACTAGTTATATCAATAGAGTAATAAAATTTTGATAAAAAAAAAATAATAATTTAAGGTACTTATTTTGTTAATAAGGGCATAAACCGACACGCACCGTACCGGTTCATCAAAGTACAATTTGGGAAATGGTTGGTGTGGTTTTTGTGATCTCAACACACCCAAAAAAAAACAAAAAACAAAAAAGAAGAAGAAGAAGAAGAAGAAGAAGAAGAAGAAGCTGAGCTTCTCACTCACCGGGCTCGTGCTCCATGGTGGCTTGGTTGAGGTTGGAGAAAAGGCGCTCGAGCCCTTCAGTGGACTGCTTCTGGGCGAAGCACTTTGAGATTCGCGCAGGGCATCGGAGAGGGCGATGATGCGACGGGAATCGACGGAGCTCGGAGGGGTTTCTTTGAGCCGCGGGAGCGATCATCGTCGGAAATGCGAAGGTAGGGTTTGATAGCGCGGAGAAGGAGAGTAGCGGCGAAATTATCGCCATTTTCGCTCTCTTCTTCTGGGTTGGAATTTGGAATGTGGGAGAGAGAGAGAGAGAGAGAGAGGAGGGAAGGGAATATTGATGAGGCGATGCTTCTCTGGTTCTTAACGCTCGCCTTAAATTCATTGGCTCTGCTATGGACCCGGTCCACCGTGGACTGGATCTCTATATATTATGTTGTTGTTTGGTTGGGAAATAAGCTCTTCTTCGTAAGGGATGTCAATAGGGATGTCAATGGTATGAATACCAAAATATTACTCGAATCCGAACCGAACGGGGTGGGTTTATCCGAGTTAAACCGATATGAATTTGGTTATGGACAAAAAAAAAAAAAAAAAAAATTCGACGAATATGGGTACAGATATGAATTTTATGTATACCTGATCCGAACCCGAATCCGAATAAATTATATATATATTATTTATTTATTTATATAAGATATAAAATATATAAAATATTATAGTAAAATATTTAATTATGTTTACTTATATGACATGAATGTATTTTGATTGTATTTTATTGTATTTTGAAATTTTAATTTTATTATAATATATTTTGAAATATGGTAAAAAAAAATTTATTATTTTGGGTTTGGATTTTCGGGTTCGGGTTCGGGTTTTTGGTCCGGTCCGGATATGAGTATGAATTTTGAAAACTCATCAGGTTCGGGTATCAATTTGGTATTCGAATTTTGGTTCGGATTTTTGAAAATCCAACCCAAACCCGACCCGTTGACATCCCTAGATGTCAATGGATATGGATATCCAAAATTTTATCGAAATTTAAAATCGAACGGAGCGAATTTATTCGATGCTAAATGAGTATAGTTTCGGATATTTATAGATGTTAAAAATGAAAACTTGACGAATTTAGATTTGAGTACGGATTTTGATTGTATTCGGCCCAAATCCAAATTCGAACCCTACTCAAACCCGAAATTATTTTACATTATATGATGTTAAGATAAGTAAATTAAGATCTACAATGGCATGCTATATTCAACATTCAAGTTATTATTTTGACATAAGATATATCATTTCATAAGTAAAATATATTATTATACTATTAATTCACTTGATAAAATATAATATTCTATAAAATTATTTTCTCGAAATAAGATAAGTCCACTTTTGGAAACTTTTATGTATTGACCCCATCGGAACTATAGACCATTAAAATAGCTAACATTTTCAAAAGTTCTAATTTTTTTCTGCTTTTGATTTTACTCCTTAACCTCCGAGAATTTATAAGAATTTAAACTAAATATTCAATTAACTGTACCATTTTACTTTATTCATTTTTGTGAAAATAAATTTAGCTAGAAATGTTAAACAATTAATCTATGGACTTGAAACTTCGGATGCCAACCATCAAATTTTTTACTACTTGCGCTAACATATTATGTATAGTGCATGATTGATTATATGAAGGACTGTCAGTTTGATTGCATGTAGTTGCAACTACATTATAATTGTAACTCATACAGATCCAAATTCTATATTTATTTTAAGAGAACTTTAAATACCACCCCTGTGGTTTCACACTTTTTTATTTTAGTACCTTGTGGTTTAAAGTGTATCAATTTAGTACCCCGTGGTTTTATTTTTCTCTTTTCGTTAGTCCTTCCGTTAACTTTTCGTTAAATCATATACAAAAAAAAAACTTCAAATACCCCAACTATGGTTTATCGAATATTCACTTTAGTACTTTTTAATTTTAACTTTATTAGTGATTTAATGGAAAAAAAAATTAATATAGGGGATAATGAAAAGAGAAAAATAAAATTACGGAGTATAAAAGTGATACACTTTAAACTACAGTGTACTAAAGTGAGAAAGTGCGGAACCACAAGAATGATATTTGAAGTGTTTTCTTATTTTAATGCATGTGAATTTAATTGTTATAATTGCAACTATATTAGGAGGCTCCAACTGTAATAGTTGAAACTATATTTAAATTGACTATAATTTCAACTGCATAATTTTTAAATATACTATTTTTAATTACATTGAATCAAACGCCCCTCAAAGGTTTCACTTTTCCAACTTTTCGCCTTGGGCCCTCATTGTCAATTTTGCTTTAGAGGTTGCAAAATTAGTTTTCTCATTCTCAGAAGTAGAATCAGATTTTAAAATTTTCATTGCCAAACGCTCTACTGAGCCCAAAATTATTTTTGGACTCAGAATTACTTTTAAAAAGCTTGGCCAAACACCATCTTAGTTCGAATATGTAAAAAGCCGTGTAAAGTTTAAAATTTTAATATTTACAATTCGAACTTTTAAAATTTTATAGTTTACCATCTAAATTCATTTTTATTATCAATTTAAAGTAATTGACTAGAGCAAATTAGTTAAGACTCGTTTGTTATTGCTGGGAGATCGCGTTATGTGCGGTGAGAAAGTAAGTTAAAAAAATATCCTGTTTGTTTCCGTACGTAATATTGCGTTCCGCATATCGCGATGGGTCGGTTAATTACGCTATATTTCCTGCGGTACCACCGTAGAACGCAGAAACATATCCCTATATATATTTTTTACAACTCCATTTTATCTAATAGTGTTAGATAGACCTCAATATCAAAACTAAGCCTAAGAAATAATAAAAAAATGGACCGGGATGTGACATATATAAGCCATTAGGGCGAAAATCACTTTTTTAGCTAAAATTTATCATAATTAATTATATTTATTAATAACAATCAAATGTTAAACCTCATTTGGTATCTTGTTTAACTTTTATTTTTTTTCAAATAAAATTTTGTAATATCAAAATGTGTAGGGGGTTATAGGATTATTTGAAATTCTTTCATTCAAAATATTTATTTGACAATAAAAAATAAGAACTTGAAAATAACTTTTTTTTGTGCTTATTAAATTCTCGTAAAAGTCGAGTAGAATTAATTTGAACATTTGACCATTTTTTAATTCATTATCCGACTCTTCAATATTTTAATTTTACTATTCAAGCTCCATTTTGTTTGATTTAAGTAAGCAATAGCACTTTAACTTTAAGATTTAAACTAGCTACTTATTTTAATAAATTATACTAACTAAATCTGTGAAAATAAATAATCGATTAAAATTTTAAAGTCAAAGTGTCGTTAATTGACCCAAATTAAACAAATTGATAGATTAATTAGATAGTAAAATTAAAATTTTGAAAGATTATATAGTTAGTCGAATGAAAATGATCCACTTCATATATTTTCACCTAATTTTTTTAAAATAAGTTTATTTACCACTTAGTTGAGATGGTTTTGGTGCATTTTAATGATTAGGGCTACTATAGCTATACTTTGATGAGTATAGAGTTTTTCGTATTCATAAGTTATTTTGAATGATAGAGTTTCCAAATCGATGATCTACTGTTAAATATAATCTAGACTATTTAAAATTTGTAAAAAAATAAATTTCGTAATTTTTCAAAATTATAACAAATTAAGTCTATTAAACGGGCATAAAATGAACGGTCAAAATCGAATGACGTCATAAAAATGGATTATCAGATCATTCAGTTTAAGATTGAAATTATTGATCTTTATTTAGATAGTGAATAAGATTTTTTGTGAAAACTTCAACTTATTTTGATTCTTTTATCCCGTTAAACTAGTAAGAATCTCATACCAATTATTAAAAATTATCAATTTTGAGATTTTTTGATCATAAAGTAAATAATGCCGAAAAATTATAAATTTTGGTTTTTAGAAGTTTTTAATATTCTAGATAATATTTAACAGTATGAATCGTCTGTTCGAAAACTCTATCATCGAAAATGATTTATCAGTACGAAGAAGATCGTACTGAAGCGTATTGAGATCCATCTAACGCGGAGTTGAAAAAAAAAAGCATAAAGGAATATGTTTCTGCGTTCTCCGATCAGACCGCAGAAAATATATCGTAAACGATTCATCGCGATATGCAGAACGTAATATTACGTACGAAAATAAACAGAATATTTTTTCAACATACTTTCTCATCACACGTAACGTAATCTCCTACAATTCAAAAACGTAGCCTAACTCCATTTTAATTCTTACCGTTAATTATTATAGGTATGGTTCTTGGATGATGTGGTGAAACCGGTCCAGGCGACAATTTTGGCGAAAAGAGGAGATTGCTCCCGTCCAGACGGCACTTCCAGTGGCGCTGCCAGAATGGCAGACTGCAGTTTTTGAGCTCACAGTTCGGTGGCAGCCTGGCGTCGGTGTGCTTGCAGACGAGAAGGCTGGCGGGGGTTCGGCTCAGATGTTGGAGAAATTATTACCCGAACCTGGACCACCGTGGACCACCGTTTACCAAACTTTAATTTTACTTGGGGCTTTTATTTATATTTATATATATTCCCTGCTACTATTTAAAATTTTCAAATTTATTCTTTTTATTTTAAAAATACTCTTCTAAACTTCAAATAATATTAGTAAACTCTAGGGTTATGAGTATATTTGAATAAAATTTTGACATTTCGCGATTTAGAAAATTATACTTCACTAGGGGGTTCTCAATGTTGCCTCGTTCAGAAACCGATAACTTATGTGAGTGTTTTGTCTCTATTTATATATTATATTATTTTCTTTAAAATTTAATATTTTTAAAAATTTTAGTTTCAAAAAATACACAATAAGATGTAATTATTTTCTTTAGAAACTAAGATGTAATAAATGTAACCGTAGCTCCCTAATATGCCGTCGTTGGAGAGCTCCTACTTAATAAGTTTTGTTTAAGACACACCGTTAAATATGATAGTAAAGTAATATTTTTTGTGACCCTAAAAATAATTAATTGCGCATTGTATGATAATAAAATGCTATATATTAGTCTCTTTGTTTGTAATAAATAATGGGAAAAACTTTAAATACCACCTCTTTGATTTCGTTTTTTTTTAATTTTAGTATCCTATGGTTTAAAATGTATCAATTTAGTATTCCGTGATATTATTTTTTTCTTTTTATTATTTCATCCACTAATTTTTTTTGTTAAATCATCGACAAAATTAACTAAAATATACTAAAAAGTTAATATTTAATAAACCTAGGTAGAGTATTTGAAAAAAATTTTGTATATAATTTAACGAAATATTAACGTAAAAATAACAAGAAGAGAAAAATGAAACGATAGGATATTAAATTGATACATTTTAAATCAAATGATACTAAAGTAAAAAAATGTGAAATCACAGAGGTAGTATTTAAAGTTTACCCTAAATAATATATTATTCTTCTATGTAATGATAAGTTTTTATAGTAAAATAAAAATAGAATCGAGGTATAATCGAAGTAAGTTTTTAAATTACAAAGTAGCAAAAAAAAAAGCGAAAACTTCAAAAGCCCCCCTTGTGGTTTCAATTTTTTTCACTTTAGTACCCTGTGGTTTAAAATGTATCAAGTTAGTACTCTGTGGTTTCTCACTTTATCACTTTAGTACCCTGTGGTTTAAAGTGTATCAAATTAGTATCCTGTGGTTTTGCACTTTATCACTTTAGTACCTGTGGTTTTAATTTTTTATCATGTAAGTACTCTATAATTTTTTAAATACTAAATTGAAAAAGTATAAAACCACAGGGAGGGATTTTGAAGTTTTCCCAATAAAAAATAAACAAAAATCGGAGGTGCCTGTTAAAAAAATAACATACCAGATCTATCTGTAAAACTTTTTAAATCAAAATTTTCTTGGGAATCGTATGGTAGTTAATTATATTTTTTAAAATTTAAGTTGGAATTATTTATAATATCTCTATTGCATGATAATTTAGTTCTCAATCCCCGTAACATTATATAATTATTATTAATATATTTATATATTAAAAAACTGATTTTATTATTTTAAGTATATTTTTAAATTTAATTGAATAATACAAATATATTTATTCCTCTATACAACATATTAGTTAAAAAAAATATTAGATTACTCTGTGTCTGTACTAATTTGACGATTCCTACTTAATTATTAGACATTAAAAAAATAAACTTGATAATTAAATAAAATTTTAGTTAATTTTTTAAAATCTAAATACAAAATTAATTAAGTATAATTTAAATTCTTAAAAACTGTTAGGACGGAAATAATTAAGGACGGCTGTTGCAATCTCTACCCACAATCTATTTTTTTTTTTTTACTAAATATTGATAAATTACAAAGGCTAAATTACACAAATTTTTTTTAAAATATTCGTTTTTTCACTTTTTTTTTTTCTGATTTTTAAAAACTTTGTATTTTTGCCTCTTTAAAATTTTAAAAATATTTTTTTGGAGGTATGATGATAATGGAGATGACAAAATAATCAAATTATCCGTACTTTTTTTATAAATAAAAATAAATTTTTTTTTTAATATATTTTCGTCATTATTTTAAAGCGTATTTTAGTATATATTATAAAAAATAGACAAAAATAGCGGTGGAACCCTGACAGAGGGGGGCTAAAAGCAATAACTTAAAATATTAAGATGATAAAATATAAATTTTTAAAAATTAGAGAAAAAAAGGTAAACAACTAGGTATGTACACAGACTTTTTATAATTTAGCCAATTATCAATGTTAAAATAATATACAATTTTAGGTATTATTGTATTATCAATTGCAACATAGTTATATCACTCACACACTAGTAATTTATCAATATTTAGTTAAAATAAATTAGATTGTAAATTTTGATTAAGACTAATCAAAATAAAAAAATTTTTATACATAACAAATTAAAACCTAAGGATTAAAGTGTTAAAAGGTCTCATTATGAGGTCCAAAGTGTAACCTATTTTTTTATTATTATTCTTTTCGCTGCCTTTTCAGGGACGAAAAGAGAAGATCCACGTTTTTTTTTGTTTTTTTTTGCTCGGGATTAACGCACGAGATTCTGGAGGAGATTACGATTTCAAAAAAAAAAAAAAAAAAAAAAAATCTCAATGATCATAAAAAGCTCTTTTTACTATCATTTTCTGAGTAGTTGAGTGGTTCACAAAATTGACTATTTTGACGTGCTACATGGGTAATGTTTTTGTTAAACGATGTAGATGAATCAAAATCGATTAAATCTTTTATAAAAATTTTTGTTAACTGCTAGATCAAAATTTACAACTCTGATCTTGAATTTAATAACTCTATCATTTATTTTTATATTTTGCCGTCGGTTGATAAAATGAAAAATAATAGCTTTGGATGAGTGGTTTACATTTGCACTTTATAAATAAGTGTATCGAGCGGTGGAGAGAAAGAATTTAAAATTTCTAAATTTAAATTTATAATCGAATTTAAAACATAAATTTAAAATTCTTGTCATTAGAATTACTATTTAAATCCGAATGATAAAATAAAAAGTCTTTTAGATCTACTCCTCAAATCCCATTCTACTCTTACAAATGAGTAGAATGTAAAATCTATAGCTAGTCTAGAAACATCTATGAAAGTACATTGGCCTTATGAATAAGAAAAGTACAAGTAGCAGTGCTTGATCCTATTTGTTAGAACTGTTACAATAAAGAACTTTTTTTTTTTTTTTTTTTTTTTTTTTTTGGGAGAAATAGTTAGGACTAGTCACGCAATAATTATTATCCTGGGAGTCTCCACAAAGTCTAGAATATAGTGGTCACATTATTATATTATGTATTCTCAGTTAATCAAATTACTTTTTTTCTTTAGATTCACCAATTTTATTATAATTTTTATAAAAATATTTTTAAATATGTGATTGGCTGAATATAAATGTAGTGTAGTTGCTAAATAGTAGATTTTTTCAAAAAAAAAGTTTAGAATGCAGCAGTCATATTGCTGCTTTGGTGTCTCCAATCAATCAAATTGCTTTTCTAAAATTTACTTATCTTATCATAATTTATTTTAAAAAAATTATACTTTTTTTAAAAAAAATATGACTAACTAAATATAAATAAGAGATAATTGCATACAACTCTTTGTAAATATATCGAATATCAGATATTTTCTTGCAAAGTTTAACTTTTATATTTATCCTTACAAAATTTCTGATATTTTTAGGATCCATTAGGAAAATATAGTTAACCATAGATAAAATAAACCTTGATTAGTAAACAAGATAAATTAACTTTTTTAGTCTTTTTATATTATAAATATTTCACTTATAAAGGAAGAAGATGACCATGGAAGATTTTTAAAAGAATATTTAAAAGTTGGGGTTTTCAAAAAAATATATTTTTGATGGTAAAAATATCATTTCACTTATCTTCTGTTTAAAAATAAAAAATATTCTAATAGTGACCAACAGAAAAGCAAATATGAATATTATTGAATTTTTGTATAAATAAATATATAATAAAATTAAATTTTGTAAGATTATACTTACTATTTGATATGTTTATAAAAATTAGAGTTCGGCTACCACGCTATTGATAGCACCAAGCTCTTAGTGCTATCAAATTTTTTGCCGTTAAATCTACCCATTTGATCATTTTGATCTAACTTATATCGTTTCATCCAAAGACCAAAAATTTAATAGCACTAATAATTTAGTGCTATTAATAATATTCTAGCCTAGTTCTAAAGAATTATATAAAATTATTTTTTATAAATAATAGGGTAAACTTCAAATACCCCCACGTAGTTTCACACTTTCTCACTTTACTACCCTATAGTTTAAAGTGTATCAAGTTAATTAGCCCATGTGGTTTCGCACTTTCTCATTTTAGTACTCAGTAGTTTAAAGTGTATCAAGTTAGTATCCTGTGGTTTTATTTTTCTCTTTTATTATCTATTTCACTAAATTTTTTTCGTTAAATCATCGACAAAGCTAAAATTAAATGCTACTAAAATGAATATTAGAGAAACCTAAGTAGGGTATCTGAAGTTTTTTATATATAATTTAACGAAATATTAACAGAGAAAAAAAAATCAATGATAAAGTTAAAACTAAAGGATACTAAAGTAAATATAAGATAAGCCTAAATACAGTATCTGAAGTTTTTTGTATATAATTTAACAAAATATTAATAGAAGAGCCGCCGAAAAGAGAAAAATGAAAGCATAGGGTACTAAATTGATACATTTTAAACCACATGAGACTAAAGTAAGAAATTGTGTAACCACATATTACTAAATTGATACACTTTAAATCATAAATTATTAAAGTGAAAAAGTATGAAACTGCAGAGTTAGTATTTGAAGGTTTTTCTAAATAATATTATTTAGCTGCTAAATAAGAGCTCACTGCTCCTAAACCTCGGCGTCTCATCTCGAATTTTTTTTATAACTAATCCGATCTATTTTTATAGTTATAAAAATATTTTTTTTAAAAAAATAATTATAAAAATAGGCTTTTAAATGCGATGAATAATTCATTCCATTCATAAAAAAAAATATACGATAAATAATTTACCGTTTTTAAAAACGATGAATCTTTTATAGAATTATATTTACAAATAAAAATTTGATAAATTTATTTTTAAAATAAAAATTTAGAAAAGAACCATTGTACTAAAAATCCCTCTCATCTCTCCTCGCTCATTAACTCTCTCTCTCTCTCTCTCTCTCTCTCTCTCTAACATCGACGCACTCGCACACTAGAACGTGATCTCTCCCCCCATCACCACAAACCTCCAGATTTCCCCCACCCCTACCCAACTCTTTTTTTCCTCTCTCTCTCTCTCTCTCTCTCTCTACTCTTTCCTGAGCATAGCAAACGCTTCACCAATCTCATCTCCTCTCTCTTCTTTCGCTTCATAGCCCCATCGGGTAATCAATCAATGCATACTCAATTTCTCTTCCTTTCTTATTTTATTTTTTTTACTTTTTTGTTGGTGCTTATCTTAGTTTATTTAGTCTTATTCTAGTTTTCGGATCTGTTTTGCTGGAGTGATTATTGTTTGGGACTCGTCGAATGTAAAAATATAAAATTATCGTTTTCTGCAGCTTAAGCTTTTAGTGGCGTAAGTTTATGTTGATGAATAGTTATTTCGCATTATTTAATTTAATGTAGTATAAGAGCATATAGAGTTCTGAGTTTGATTCGCACCACCGGGGAACTTATAGTTTCTTCTGATATTCTATCATTTAAATAGTAGCCCGGACGTGAGGTTGAGTGTGGATCGAATCACATAATGAAGTTCCAGTTTTGGTTTGTGATTATGTATATTTGATTAGATTTTGTTCTTGGTTTTACTTTTCCTTATTGCTTTTTTATGGAGTACTAGAACATTGTGAGTGGAAGTTCCTTATTGATTATGTATATTTGAAGATTTTCTTGTGTCAGTGGAAGTTAGGAGTTTTGATTTTTTGTTCCTTAAAAGGTCTTGGCATTTATGATTTTGTAAGATAGCATATTTCACTTGTGAGGTGATTTATCTTATTTCATAAAAAAATGATTTAAAGGCTGAATATGGTATCCATTCTAGGCATTTGATCACACTCCTCGTCTATTATAAGCTTTTCAAGTAAATCAAAAAGATGTGCCGGATCAGATATTCATCCGTCCATCTAGCACCTATTTATTTGTGTGTCTGTTTCATTCACAAGATTCATTATTGCAACAACACAAACAGATGATCCTCACTACAATTTGACTCAATTTGGATATTGTTGACGATATCGGATATGCCTTGCATAGACAATGTGTTGCTTGCTACATCTAGCGACATGCTCAATTATAGTACACTTCTTTTAACTGTAAAATTTTTCGTCTATTTCCTATCTTTTAGGTTATCGTTTTTCGATAAAAGATGGTGAATTTGAAACCATTACCTGGAAGGAAGCCCTTGAGTTCAGTGACTTTGATCTTCAAATTGCCATACTATACGCACTGGGGACAGAGTCTGGTCATATCTGGCTCGGAACCAATTCTTGGATCTTGGAATGTGAAGCAGGCCATAGCGTTGTCTCCGGTTCATCAAGGAGATGAGCTTTTTTGGTGCGGAAGGGTTGCGGTCCCGATTACATTCAAATGTGAGTATAGTTATTACTTGGTTGACGACAGTAGGAATATTTTGAGATGGGAGGCAGGGAAGAAGCGGAAACTGGCGCTACCTGACGGAGTTCAGGAAGGAGATACAGTGGAAATTCATGATTTGTGGCAGGTACTTGTTGGTTGCACATTTCTTCTCTGTATGGCTTCGTGCTGTTACTTCAATGTCTTGTGACCAATTTTTTGGCTGATCACGCTTTATTTCATACTATTTTCTGATGTGAATACAGAATGCGTCAGAAGCTCTTTTTTTTACAAGTGCATTCAAAGATGTCATATTTGGCGGAGCCAAACATTTGCAGCCAGAAGCGCATCCTACAGCTCTTCAGGAGAACTTACACCAAGATGGTACTTCTCGCCTTGGCCTTTTGAAACTGCCCGAAATAGTAGCTCACATTCCTGAATTTGCATGAACAGATAGTGTTGTTATCCAATTCGTGATTAGCTGTCCGAGAGTAGAAGCCGGATCCAATGTAAGCCTCATCCAAATAGGATTTTCTTATTTCGATTGCTTATCTACTTCAACTGAGACGCTATGCTCAAGATGCTAGTTGAATTTTTCAGGTTTGTGTTACCGGTAATATCTCACAGTTAGGAAGCTGGAAGGCTCAAAATGGGCTAAGGCTGAGCTATGCTGGAGATTCGATTTGGAAAGCAGATTGTGTGGTGCGAAAAGACGACCTCCCAATACAATATCCTTTTTCTTCTATGACCCTTCTGAGAGATTATGCTTCCTATATTTTTAATTTCGTTACTTGTCATGCCATGCTGGCAATTTTTTTGGTGCTGTTCTTTTCCCATTGTCTTCTGGTTTAGAGCTTTTTTTCTTTCTCCTTAACAATAGTCCCACGTACAAATATTGCCAAATTCAGAATGAGCTAGACATTACTGCAGAAGTTGGTCCTAATAGGGAATTAGCTTTCGATGCGGCATCAGGTAGTCCACCTAGATTCATCATCTTGTCTGATGGTGCCTTCCGGGTAAATATGCTGTTTAACTTATTTGGTCTTAAAAAATGAATATTGCTATTATTACGCACTATAAGTGGTCGACCGGGGCCTAGTCCAATGGCTGGTACTATGCTTTGTTACGTGAGGTCTTGGTTTCCAAATCGGCACTTGGTGCCACTAGTATTTGGAAACTAAAATTAATGTAAACTATATATGTTGAATAATGGAGTCGAGCGAACGAGAACATAATAATGTGTTCTGATTGGACTTCCTTTTCTGGTAGGGCATACCGTGGAGAGGTGCAGGCGTTGCTATACCAATGTTCTCAGTTAGATCGAATGACGACCTTGGAGTTGGAGAGTTCCTCGATCTAAAGCTGCTCGTAGACTGGGCTGTAAATTCAGGCTTTCATCTTGTTCAGCTTTTGCCAGTCAATGATACTTCAGTTCACAAGATGTGGTGGGATTCGTACCCCTACAGGTACTTGTGGTTTCCTTTTTGAAATTCACCTCTACTGTTTTTTTTTTCTTTTGGTTTATATGGTTGCTCTTTTAGTGAAAATTTATTAAAAAGTTATTGGAATTTAAAATGTAATAGCTTAAAAATCTTCAAATTGGCAGCTCTCTCTCTGTATTCGCGTTGCATCCATTGTATCTGAGAGTACAAGCTCTTTCTGATTCTATTCCAGAAGACATCAAGGTTCGCTTATTGACTTCTTCATTTGTAAACTTTAACAATTTCATGTCTATTGAGCCCTCATTTTCGTTTGGAATTGAGATTTTTATTTATGCAAGTATTTTGTTGTTTGATTTTCTATGTTGTTGCAGCAAGAGATCTCAAAGGAGAAGGAAAGATTAAATAAGAAGGTACAAGAACATAATGCGCCATATTGAGCTAATTAGACTTTTTTTGTCCCTTTTTTTTTTTTTATCGCTTGCCTAGTTGTCAATTTTATCTTATTTTACAGAATAACCACATGGTGTTCTAAATTTTTCTATAAGCTGTATTAATTGAATCAACATTTGTACTGAGACATTTAGCATGTAATTTGTACTGAGATATACAATTTTATATTGCTAGAATTTATGTTTTCATTAAACGGCTTTGTGATACAATGAGAGATTAAGTTCTTGACAATTGTTTTGTTGTGTGAAAATAAGAAACATGCTATGAAGAACGAAAAATTACAGCAAGATGAACTATTAATTATGCTCTTCTATAGAGTGACTGATAGAGTGACTGAACTTCGATAGAACCAAGATTATACATCGAATTAACAATCTTGTATAGGTAAAAGAATGCCGCATGTACATGCATCAGATCTTTTTAGTGAGCTGTTTTTGATTTCCAGTTGACTCCTTGATTTCCTAAACTCTCCCCTATGAAATTGCAGTATTATTTCCAAAATGTCCTTGCGAGTTTTCTAGGTAGTTATCAACTTTCAACTTCCTTATTTGAGGTTATCTGAAATGCAGGATGTTGACTATGAAGCTTCAATGGCTGCTAAGTTGTCGATTGCAAAAAAAATATTTGATCTAGAGAAAGATAAAATGCTGAATTCTAGCTCTTTCGAGCAGTTCTTCTCTGAAAATGAGGTAAATTATTGTTGGCACTTTGACTTCCTATTTTTCAGTTGTTACACATTGAAGCATACATGCAATGAAGCTTTGGTTGCACTATAGCTCCTTTTCTGTAAGCTACGTCTTATAAATTGTCGCATTCTAACATTAATGTTTGTAAAATAGGAATGGCTGAAGCCATATGCGGCCTTTTGCTTTTTGAGGGACTTCTTCGAGACTTCAGATCACACTCAATGGGGTCGGTTTGGTCAATTTTCCCAGGAAAAGGTATTTAAGCTAAAATTGCCCGTTGAAATTTGACATATTTAGTTCTTTGAGCACACTTATGTATAGTTTGCTTGGATTCTTCTCAGTGGTCTTTAGTTCTATGTCTCTTTACGAGAACATCTAATTTACTTCGTATTGCTGATGAGTTATTATAAATTCCATTTTTCAGCTTGAGAAACTTGTTGCGAAGGATAGTTTGCACTATGACGTTATATGTTTCCACTATTATATTCAGTTCCATCTACATGTACAAGTGAGTTTTTGTATTTTTCTTCTTTGGAGGAAATAATCAAGTTTTCATTTTGAAGGAAATAATCAGTCCGAGAATTTTTTGATCTCATTTTTATTTCCCCTGCTAGTTATCAGAAGCAGCAAATTATGCAAGAAAGAGAAAAGTTGTTCTTAAAGGAGATTTACCAATAGGTGTCGATAAGAACAGTGTCGATACTTGGGTATACCCGAATTTATTTCGCATGAATACATCCACCGGAGCACCCCCAGATTATTTTGACAAAAGTGGTCAAAATTGGGGTTTCCCCACATATAACTGGGAGGAAATGTCCAAGGACAACTATGGATGGTGGCGAGCGCGGCTAACACAGGTTATCTAAAGTTATTTATTTCATGTATTTACTGCAAATTTTTATCTGTGCACTTTTTTTTTTCAGCTTTCTTAGTTGCTTCTTTTTGCCCCCCCCCCCCCCCCCCCCCCGGTGGTACAGATGGCGAAGTACTTCACGGCCTATAGAATAGATCACATCTTGGGTTTCTTTAGGATCTGGGAGCTTCCTGGTCATGCAGTTACTGGTTTAGTTGGGAAATTCCGGCCGTCCATTGCTCTAAGTCAGGTAGTATAGTATTGAACTCTTGATCAACTAGAAAAGATAAGTGCTATATTGGACTTACCTTTGAAGTAGTTTTTCTACTGCAGAAAGCAGAAGCTTCAGAAAAAAAAGAAAAAAAGAAAAAGCGAGTCGCAGAAAATTAAAATGAGCTTTTGGCCCTTTAAAGAAGAAGCTCTAGGTTGAAACTTCTACTTCTGCTATTGTAGTGAATAGCTGTTGATGCAATATCCATTCGTGCTCCTTCAAACAGCTCTAGTTAAAACAGCAATTTTACGTCTATCTGACTTCATTGGTTTTCCATTTGGCTTCTCAGGAGGAGCTTGAGCAGGAAGGGATATGGGATTTTGATCGTTTGAGTCGTCCATACATTCGTCAGGAAATTCTGCAGGTCTCCCTCTATACTTGTTTATTGCTACTTTCCACCCTAATAGGTTGCATGGTGTTCAAGGTTGATCTATCTTATTTCAGGAAAAATTTGGATCGCTCTGGACTGTTGTTGCTATGAACTTCTTAAACGAGTATCAAAAGCTCTGTTACGAGGTAGTGTAGTAATTTTACGAGTTTTCTCTTTTAGTGCTACTTACGTTTTCCCTTTTACTTCCATGATATTTTGGCTTCTGCATTGGCCTTACTATTGATATTTAACCTGCCCTTAAACATCTCTTAATATTTTTATGTATTGTATTAATATTTATGGATTATTTTGGTTCGAAACGTATAGTTCAAGGAGGAGTGCAACACAGAGAAAAAAATTATTGCCAAACTCGAATCCTGTTCTGAAAAGTCTCTTTGGCAAGACAAAAAAGACGAGATACGCCGTGGTCTTTTTGATCTTCTACAGGTAATGCTGATACCGAAAGAGAGAGCCTTGTATAATCTGCGTGTTGCATCAATTTGCCTTTTCACCGTCGCCTTTACTACTGGAATAGTTTGTTCTCGTCTTTGTAACTTCTTTATCACCTATCTCGTACATGATATTTTTATGCAGAATATAGTTCTTATAAGAGATCCAGAAGACTCGAGGAAATTTTACCCACGTTTCAACCTTGAGGACACATCGAGTTTTAACGACTTGGATGAACACAGGTGCAAATTCATGTATCTTGTTTCGCTGATTGATGCTCTTCAGCACATCGACATTCTGGTTATAATATCATGGTTTATATTAGTATTTAGTAAAATAATTTTAGCTACACGTCATTTTCTAAATATGGCTTGATATATCTGTGAGTACTAAACTCATGTCTTCTGGATATTTCTTAATACAGTAAAAATGTCCTCAAAAGACTATATTACGATTACTATTTCTGCCGACAAGAAAACCTCTGGCGTCAGAATGCATTGAAGACTCTTCCTGTTCTATTGAACTCATCAGATATGTTGGCGTGTGGAGAAGATCTCGGGCTTATTCCTTCTTGCGTTCATCCTGTAAATATCTTTTTCAATGCATGTTATATATCTAAGTCTTGTCATGTTGACTACCTAAGAAACGAGAAATTCCCAACGATTTTCTTATTCAGGTAATGCAAGAATTGGGATTGATTGGATTACGCATCCAAAGGATGCCTAGTGAACCGGGATTAGAATTTGGCATTCCATCTCAGTACAACTACATGACGGTACAATTTTTCACTTGGTTCAATGCCCTAGCGAGTTTTATTTCTGGCTTAATGTGTTGAGCGTGTTGTTTAGAACGTTAATGGAAATTAGAGAGGAGAAAATATTAGTTCTGATGAATTTCTTTTCTGCGCTTAAGTACAATTCCGGTGGATTCTGAACATTAGTCTCTTTATTATCAACAATCAAGCATGTGGATGGCTTAAATAGCTTAGCATAATGCACCTAAAAAAGGAAACAATGGATAATCGGACTCCGAGCTTTCACAATTTGCCAGTTGCACCAATATGAACCTGTAGAACTTCTGCAGAAGTGTTGTTTAAATAGAACTGTCTAGAAAAGCCCGAAAGCTTTTAGCTTAATCCCCTCCATAGCTTCGCGCTGAAGAAGAGGTTTCAAATTTGAAGCTTCTTCTTTTGGGAATTTTGGAGCTAATTTTGGCTTCTTGTCATAACAAAAGCTTCAAACTATTTGTTAGCCAAACGTCTGGTTTCTGAAAAGTTCTGCTTTCCAGGATCGAGAAGCTGTTCTAGAAGCCTGACCGAGCAAGCAATTAATATGACATATACCACCTTGCCTTTAAGACCTCTATACGGTTTAAGAGCAATTTAGATCACATGGGTTGCCATACCAATTACAGGTTTGTGCCCCATCCTGTCACGACTGCTCGACATTGCGTGCTTGGTGGGAGGAAGATGAAGGGAGAAGATGCCGGTTCTATCAGACTGTTGTTGGTTGTGACGATGTCCCCCCATCTCGATGCACCCCGGAAGTGGCATACTTCATTATTCAGCAGCACTTCGCAGCTCCTTCAATGTGGGCAATCTTCCCGCTTCAGGTAATTAGTTAATATATTTTGAAACCTCAACTATTTATCCTTAATACCCATTTAAAGAATGTCCGCAAACTCTGTATGGTCATCGTTTCCTTCTTCCGTAGGACTTGTTGGCGCTGAAAGAGGAATACACTACACGACCAGCCGCAGAGGAGACGATCAACGATCCGACAAACCCAAAGCATTATTGGAGATTCCGTACGTACTTTTCCTGTTACTTTTGTTTAAGTTCCGTCCGAAGAGGCAAACACGTAAATTCTCTCAATGAAATAACATTACTTTAAGTCATACTAGATTCAGTATCCGGTGCTTACGTAAATTATCTTGCTCATTGTTTACCCAAGGCATATGCGCATTGATGCAGCTATATCCGATTGAACAAAACTTATTATTATGTAAAAGAAAATGAAATTCTGGGTTCTACTTAGTGCGACGAAACCTAATTGTTATGCTCATATGGTGCAGGTGTACATGTGGCACTGGAGTCCTTGCTGGATGACAGGGAACTCCAGACAACCATCAAAGATCTCGTGATAAGTAGCGGGAGGTCGTATCCAGCTAACGAAGCGGCTGACAAGATCAACGGCTCGATGAAGCTGTTAATCGAGGATTGGCGGGAGAGGTATGCTATGATGCGATTAAGTGATGATGATAGTTTTTGTAACTGATAAGAGAAATGTAAATCACTTCTTTTCCACCTCTCTCTCTCTCTCTCTCTCTCTCTCTCTCTCTCTCTCTCTCTCTCTAGTAGTATCTGCAGAATCAATAGTGAAAATTTAGTACATGATTTAGTGAGACATCATATGTATCAGCATAAATAAGGTTTTGTTATCAGAAATTTGTGGAGTTATTTTTCCATGTTTATTTAACAATGTTTCTTCCTTAGTATAAGGGAAAAATAATGTCCCAAAACAGATGATTCAGCTTCTTATTCAATAAACTCTCTCTGGGCTCTCCAGGTGAGCAATTTTTTTTTTTTTTTTTTTTTTCCTGGAGTCTGCTGTGAAATTTTATTGTTAGTGATTTTACATTTATGCCCCTGTGAGATCATCTTTTTCCCTATGTACCCCTGTAACATCTGAATTGAAAGTTTTTTGAGGGGTATATATGAAAATTCAAAGTTTTTGAAGGGTATATGTGTAAATATCTGAATGTTCCCACCTCTTATGTTGTTGGTAATTTTACTTAGGTAATTTTACTTAGGGTTAGTTTGGTATTGAGGCCTATCTAACGCTATTAGATAAAATGAAGTTGTGAAAAAAGAATATAGGATATGATTCTGCGTTTTCCGGTAGGACCGCAGAAAATATATCTTAATGGACTCGGAACGTAATATTACGTATGGAAAGTATTTTCCCAACGTATTTTCTCACTGCACGTAATGCAATCTCCCCGAGAACCAGAATTGAGTATTGAAGTTATTAATATACTTATCGAGTTCATTTGAACGGAATTGGATATTGACTATCTCTATACTATTCACTTAAGATTGGTTATAAATTGGGTGTAGATAAGGTATGGGTATCCGCATGCGTAAAACAAAAATTATAAAATTTATTACACATGTGTTAAACATAATATAACACAACATTATAATTAAAATTATTAATATTGATAGGTTCAAACAAATATAACAAAATTGCAAAAAACACATGTAAGTAGTTACATAGCATCAATACCATCAAAATCGCCCTTTACCCTTTTTGTCTCAGGGATCCTCCTGTATAAAAAAAGGTTAAGCAATGTCAACTTTACACTTTAGTTTTGTCTCAAAAAGGTCCTTCCATTGAGTTTTTATTGTTAATTTTAATATTTAAATTTATTTAAGTATTCATGTGTGCGAATTTAAATTATTTTAAAATCAAATGATCTAGTCGTACCACCATCAACACTTTCTTAGAAAGTTATTAAATTTACAAAAAAAAAATTTTTTTTTTGAGAGAAAGGTAGCATGTTACCCAATTTGTTTATTTCATTTAGAAATAAACTTAGTTGAAAATGTGAATCAATTAGGATTCGAATTTGAGTCTCGGATACCAACTACCAAACTCTTTGCCACTTGCGCTAGGGACGGACAGTATGTTAATCTTATTATGTCACGGACTTAAGCAGAATTGTTTGCCTGCCCTATGTGACGCTCGTTTTTTTTCGCGAAGTGAGCAGGTCTACTTCTCTACCTTCTAATTAAGTTAGGACCTGCAAGTCCTAAACTAAGTACGAGAGAGAGAGAGAGAGAGAGAGAGAGAGAGAGAGAGAGAGGGAGGGAGTATTCAGGGGGCATAGGACACATCTATTTAAAGACCACTCGTCGTCTATAAGGCAAATAAAAAGACGCAAAATGACACAAAACTACACGACAAAAGGAAAAGTTACGAGCTTCCAAGAATCTTAATAAATGCATCTTCTAGAAACCTAAAAACTCTACGAGATTCTTAACCATTCGGTACCCGCGCCGCTGTCAGTTTCGAGATCCACAGAGATATTTTTAGAAGACCATGATAAAACCTTCGAAAGATATCCTGTTTGCAATTTGAGCAATTTACAAAACAAAAAAAAAATTAAAAAAAAAGCTTTAAAGTCCTGACATCATGGTTATCTTAAAGTGGAAAACTCTATAAGCATTTTTCATATTAAAAATATACGCAATTATTAGAAGGATACAATTCAACTGCTCTACATATGAAGTGATAGTGGTGGTATGCGAAGATTACAAGAGTTGGTTTGCGTGTGCACTACCACAACAATATGATGTGGGGCCCACATGGGAGTAGTCCTTTTTTCCTTCTAGAAGCACCCATTGTCCCCCACCTCCCGAGGTATTCTATACTATCACACTTACACCACATCATTAATAACAAACCAATCACATTTCTTTTTTTCAAACAAAAATACAATAAAAATATTTTTTTACAATCATGATGTGACATATATTCTTAAAAAGAATATTTTGATTGGCTTGTTACGCCACGTCACATATATACTCGTTGCATTCTAGAATTTTTCCCCACCCCGCTTCTAGAAGGAAAATAACCAGCATTGATTACTCCACCACACAAAGAAAGAAAAAAAGAAAAAAAAAGAAAAAAGAAAAAGAAAAGTTAAAAACGATAACAAAAACAAAACCACACGTCACCAAGTCATGTAGTAATATAGTATCTTATTCCACTTCTCTTTCGTGTCAAAACGCACTGTAATTTATGGGAGAGCAACCCCCTCAACTATAAGGCGTTTTAAAGTTTGCCCCGTTTTGAATTTAATTAATTACCATTTTAGATTTTGGAACATTACCTTAATTTTGTGCTGTTTTGTAATTTTATTTTTATTTCAACGTAGCAACTTATCGTTATCCGGGTGATAGAATAATAAAATGTAATATTTTATAATTCTATAATTTAATCTTATCACTATAGAATAATTTATAAAAATATACCATTTTTTACCATTCTAATTTATAAACCCAATCAAAAGACGTACGTATTCGTGTAACCGATGCAAATGAATTTGGATTGGTGGAGCTTTTGTATTGATCTGCCCTAAATATAATAATAAATAAGAATAAAAGATATAAAAAAATATAATATATTTTGAATTCGTCCCATTTGCCAAGTACATAGAGCAGAAGGAGAAAAATTCTTTTCTTTTGTTGATCCATTCTAATCCGTCAAAAACTCACAAAAATTTCGTTCATGTCTCGATCCGCCACGAATTGAGCAGTAAATAAAGGCCAAAAATAAAATTAAAATTTATCCGTTTCGAATCAGTTCCGATCTGACAAGTAATAAAGCGAAAGGTGAGGGACCCTCTCGCCCCGAATCTGCCCCGTTTACTGCCCTAGCAACTGCACACTATGAGAGTGGAGTATTTTTTTTTTCTCTCTCTCTCCATATATAAACACGCAAACGCCACAACCCACAACACTAACGAAGCAGCAAAAAAAAAAAAAAAAAAAAAATGGAGACCATACTACGCGAAAATCGCCTATTATTACTATTACCGGCGACTCAGGCGCCGACTTCAGAAGAGAACTACGACGAATTCGGCGCCGACTTCGACCCCGCAATCGAAGCCGCCGACGCCGACGCCGACGTCTCGTGCGTCGAGGACGCATCGGACGGTCGGGAGAGCATCACGGCGGAGTCGTGCACGGGCGAGGATCGTTCGGTGTACCGCGGCACCGACGACGATGGTGATGTCGAAATAGACGGCTGGGATGGGAGGAGGGGTCCGGAACGAGCGGCCGTGATTGAATCGGAGGATGATGAGGAGAGGAGGGAGGAGGATAGGGCATTTTGGGAAACATGCTTGGCTTCTGGGTATCCATAAAATAAATAAATTTATAAAAAAACTATTTTTTAGAGATTTATTTTTTTTAAAAAAAATCATAAAAGAAAAAGAGAGAGAGATTGGGATTTGGGATTGAAGTGTTTTCTTTCTTCTTTTTTTTTTTTTCTAATTTGAATTGTATGTAATATATGTAATTGAATTATTTGGTCAAGATTTTAAGTGTCCGGCGGCATGGGACGTATCTATCGTGCCAACAAGTTACCGGCATGAATCTAGACGTGCGATGGCACGTTCAAAATCCTCTATTCTTTAAATTAGTAAGTAATTTCTTGTATAAAGTTCAAAAGATGTGATAAAAAGACATAATAAATAGTTAAAATATTTTGTTGTTAAAAAAAATAAATATTTCACGATATTATGTGTCGGCACATAAGAATTTTTTTGACCAGCACGCATCGGTACGGCTCGGCACGCACCGTGTCGTACCGTGCCGGCAAATTTCCGGCACGACCCCGTACCACGGCACTTAAATCCTTGATTTGGGTCCTTCGGCGATCCTAATCTAAATTCTTTCTTTTCACTCAGCACCACACCCAATAATCAAAAAAGGATAAAAAAAAATTATTAGGGACTTCAAAAAAAAGGAAAAGTTAGGGAGGAACGTGCAATTAACTCTTTGTTCCGCCCGTCTCATAAGTTTATTAAAGTGTCGAGACAAAAAATACGCCTGTTTATATCGAGTAGAAAGATTCAACAGAAAAATTCAGCACGAGTTGTGCACGAGCTGACTCACAAATAACAAGTTAAAAAAAATAGAAATGATATATATAGAAAATAAATTTATGAGATCTTCCCAATTAAATTTTGATTTAATAGTTGAAACTTTATAGATAAATAGATTTTTTTATAATTAACTTGGAATTGATATTTAGGTTAGACTAAAAATTAAATAATAAAAATTTGAATTTAAATATATAATTATTTATTTATATATATAAATATAAATTATATAAATATAAAATATAAATTATATAAATATAAAATATATGTATTCCAACGGTTATATATGCGAACATAGAATTCAGCTCGTGTTCGGCTTGTTTATCAAACGAGCTGAAAATTTCAGCTTGTATTCGACTTGTTTACTAAATGAGCGATTCGATTTCAAACTCATTTCAAGCCGAAAATGTGACACCCCAATAGTCCCACATCGGATAGGAATGGGATTGTCATTGAGTTTATATGAGACTTAGACACTAGTAATAATAAGCGAAGCATTTTGGGCGGTGGTTGAGCCCAACGAGTTATTATTCTTTGGTGGTGATCGTTACATTTGGTATCGAGCCGATTCACCAAATGGACATGTGTGCGAGTCTCTGAGCGAGTGCGGATGACGGGCTAGCGAAACGAGTCTCACATAGCCTGGTGATCTTGGGCTATGTGTGTGATTGGACTGACGAGGACGTCAGGGCCTTAACGGGGGGAGTCTGTGACACCCCAATAGTCCCACATCGGATAGGAATGGGATTGTCATTGAGTTTATATGAGACTTAGACATTAGTAATAATAACTGGGCTTAAACATTTTGGGCCGGTGGTTGGACCCAACGAGTTATTATTGCTAGTGGGCTGGATCGTTTGCACGTTTGATTCTTCTAATCTCATTATATGGCCGTTGCTTATCTAATTTAATTTAGACTGTAAAGCTTGTTGAGTATCACCACTGTAATTACTACTTTGTGTGGGAAGCAGCGGAAGCAAGACCATTCAGGTCTGTCTGTCATGCTGGGTTGGAATTCTCGGACCTGCGGCCGCTAGTTGGGCCACTAAGCACCCGTTTGGTTCGGAGTTAAGGGGTAGAATAATCTTTTAACCCCAAAATTATTTCCAAACACCCTTGGAGGTAGGGTTAGCTAACCTCATCCTAAATTAGCTATTTCGGGATAAGGATAATAAGGATATTTTAGCTAACCTCATTCCGAATTGGCTATTTCGGGATAAGAGTAATAAAAATATTTTGATCAGCTTGCTGAAAATATGGTACGAATATGTAAAATCGAAAAAAAATGTGAAATAATCTTTTAACCCCAAAATTATTTTCAAACACCCTTGGAGGTAGGGTTAGCTAACCTCATCCCAAATTGACTATTTCGGGATAAGAGTAATAAGAATATTTTAGCTAACCTCATCCCGAATTGGCTATTTCGGAATAAGAATAATAAAAATATTTTGGTCAATTTGCTGAAAATCTGGTCCGAATCTGTAAAATCGACAAAAGTAACCCACTTTTGCAAAAGCCCAATTGAGCAAATTGGCCTATATTAATTGATAGTTTTGTTAATAATTTAAAATTTGTAGTAGTATTTGTGAAATAATAGAATTTTAAAGTCTTGTTATGCTGTAAGAACGAGGAGAGAGAGAGAGAGAGAGAGAGAGGATGGAGTTAAAAGTATTTTTAAGATTTTTTTTTCCCAGTCTTTTGCTTTGGTTCTAAAAGAAACTAAGTATTTTAGAAAGTATTTATTTTGTCAGATTTTATGGACAATTAGAATTTTTTTCTAAAAAATATTCAGAAAACTAAAACACTAAAATCCTTCATGAAATTTGAAAAAGAAAAAAATTAAAAATTTTTTTTGGGAACCAATCAGGCAGAACTGGAAAAGAGGTATTCCATAAAAAATAAAAAATAAATAAAAAAAATTCTATTGAAGAGTCAATAGGAATCAATTAAAGAGGTTTTCCACGTAAATCATCGAAGATCGGTTGCATTAAACTTAATATAAAGTATTTATAATGTTTAAAAAATAAATTTTACGATATTTAGATATTACATACTTAGCTACCAAATAGGTACAAAATTAACAATTGTAATGATCAATAATGAAAGAAGTACGCAAATTTAACGATGCAAAAACCCAAAAAAAGTTTGATAATAAAAATATCTATACTATTTAGACCTAGGCTGGAATACTATCAATAGCACCAAACATTTGGTACTATAAGATTTTCGACCCTTGAATTAAAAAATATACAGTTACGATGATACGAGCCTCTAAAGTTGAATAAGTTATTAATTTAATAGTATAATCTAACGGATAAAAATAGTCAAAAGATTAAATTTAACAGCAGAAAACTTAATAGCACCAAATACACGATGTTATCGATAGTATCCCAGTCAGACTCTATGTGATATTTTTATTTTTAGCTGTTAAGTTCAAATTACTTTTTGAAAAGACAAGAAATGGTGATATATGCAAAAGTCTTCTAGAGCCGAAGCACGAGGGGCGCACATGCAGGTGCTTGCCTCGAGAAGGTGAGGTGCACTTCTAATAAAAATAAAATTCTTAACCGACCGTCCCTAGAGCAAGTGGCAAAGGGCTTAATGATTGATACCTAGTTGATTCACATTTTCAGCTAAATTTATTTTTAAATAAAATAAACGGTTATGAACGCGCTACCAATCTCTCTCTAAAAAAAAAACAAAAAAATCTTAATAAGTCTAAGTTTAAATTAATATTTTACATAAAAATATTTCAAAATAGTATAAATAAAATAATCAAAGAAATAAAAATAATCACAGGCATAAATATTTCTCAAACTAAAAATAAAAAGAAGTTTCAACTTCGAACTTAAGTTAAAAGGCGCTTGCCGTGTCTTATTGCTACTGGGGAAGAGAGAGAAGGAACAAGAGAAATGGAAAAGAAAGGATTCAAATTAGAGTTTTTTTTTTTTTTTTTTTTTTTTAATCCCTTAACATATTAGAATATATACTTAAAAAACTCAAAGACCCAAAAATCCAAACCTTAAACTCATTAAATTCAAATCTATGTGTTTAAGGCGCGCATCTCAGAGAGGACACTGCACCTCAGCTGCCCTGAGGTGCTAAGGCACGTGCGCGCCTTTTCAAACACTGATTATAACCCTTTTGCCCACTAGATAAATAATATTAAAAATCGTAAAATTTACCTTCTAAACCCTCCAAATACTATAAATCAAGTTGATTTCTGACAAAATCAACTGTCAATTCAAGTCCCGTCATCCGAAAGAGCTTGGGAGCATGAAGGCCTCTGTGTGTGTTTCTATACGCACCTCAGCTACACTTTTCCTTAAATTCAATGTAACATGTACAGAAAATAATTATCCTCAAACCCTCAAACCCTCCTCAAACACTGAATTATTCCATCTGAACAACAAAGATTGTCATATTGAAGATGCAAAAGTGGAAGAAAATTCAATTAGTAACATGTACAGTAAAATTACATTAGTACTTATCTGAGGTACAAAACTCAAAGCAGATGAGAGCATTAACTTAAGCATTTGCCCTTGTTACAATAATTCACTCACTTAATGGTTTCTAAGAACAGTGTAGATCCAACAAGTAAGCTGCGCAAATCGCTTAACAGAACGAGAAACAAAAGGACTAATAATCTTGATGTGGCAGCTTCTAAAGCAGATCATTCATAAACAACATAAAAACAAATCAAAATCTAGAAAATTTTCAAGAGCAATTTGAAGCTAATTGGAAATGCTTACCTCAGAAACCAGGATGTTATCCTCCTCAAAATTGATTACTCTAGTATGTTTTGGAAATTACTGGAAAATGTTATAAGCAGCCGCCGAATACCTGCAGAGGAATGGAGCAAACTCAAATTGATTCAAAAGATAACTGGAACTCGTACATAATTTACCGTACTGATCGAGAAGCATACCCCTGCTAAAATGTTTTTTGATAGTTTTGGCTTACTTTTGCCGCTATCTGAAACAGGACGGGTTTGAGGGACCTGGCGAATGACTTTCGGTTCCAGAGCTTTATCAGATACCTCTCCAGTTTTCTGCTTCTGTAGCAGGCACCCAAATATTGCAATGGGTTCAGCTCAAAAGGGAAAATAATAAAAAGAAGCTAGACATTTGTTGTTATCAAATAAACTGTCTTAGATATGGTGAATCCGAAGATAAGGAACGGAAGCAGATGTGGGGCTTTTCCACTAAACACTAACAATGCACTCTTGGTTAAATTCTTTTGGTGCCGTATCAATTTCAGCACAACAGTGTTCGTCGCCGCAGTTTCCAAAAGATACTTTTACTGTTCCATTGAAATATGAGATAGTGGAATGATAATCTTTGATTGGCATGAATTAATTTAACTAGATCTGTTAATTCCTGTAATAACGCCAACTTTTTTCATCTTGCAGACATCAGTCTTATGGAATCACTCTAAACATAACTACATTGGTACTTTTTTCTTGTACAGCAAATAAACAAAAGAAAAAAGATATCTCGATGACAAATAGAGTAATTGATATGCCTTCTGAGAAGTACTAATATGTTAGATTTTAAATATAATTCTGCAATGAATCAGGAAATAACTAGAGAATAAAACAAGGCTACAATATCTAGCAAAGGATAGAGCATACAAACCTTCTTTCTGCGTTCTTGCATATGTTTCAATGCAATTGATTTTTCAACTTTAGACAAGTAGAAATCACGCTCCCTCTTTGCAGCAGATATTTCCAAGTTTAGTTTCTCTTCCCGAATGTGGTTCCGCTCAGCTGCATTTGGATTTCACAAGTCACTCAAACAGAAATAATATGCAAGTATTGCTGTGCAAATCACTGAGCGGTCCAGAGGCTTCACAATACCATTTTCGCTAATCAGATCATCCCATTTGAATTTACTAAGATACTTTATGTTCCAAATGTCATAGTAAAAAGAAGACCTCTTTCTCCCACCTAACAAGAAACAAAATCAACCAGGGAGTAAGATTCATAAGATACAATGCTGCAGAGTAATAGATAAGGGAGGTTGAGATAGCAAGCATGCAGTAGAAGAAGTCACTGTAAGGTTGAATACTCTAATTTCTTTATCGGCCCAAAAGATAAGCCATTTCACTAAACACTTCCATCCTTTTCCATCTATTAAGGGATGCTTCAGAATCAAACTGCAACAACTGAGATAGCTCAAGAAAGGAAATTCTTTTGAACTTCTTATTAGTTATTTCATTGGTAGGTCATGGGTCGATTGACATCTTAAAAGGAAAGATGGAAGATAATGGACATTCGCTGAGGGTAGACACCATATGGAAATTATAGGAAAGTAGCCCAACAAAAATAGTGGATGCATTAAGTAATATCATGAAGGGGCTAAGTCTAGACAGAATATGAAGCTATATAGAGGGGAGATCTTTATTATATTTATCAACAGAGAGAAGTTGATTACAGTTCCAACAGTAAGTTTTTGTGCGGTAAAATCTTCAGAATCTCAAGAGCTCTTCAAATACATGATTAAGATAAAATGCAACATGATAAAAACCGATGTTTCATTAGATTGCTAGGGAGACATGCTTGAATATGAATAACTAATGATGACAGGAAAATGCATCCCCAAAGATACAGCTATCTCTTAATGACTACTACAGTTTAAAAGCATACCTATTTGTTCGCCGTTAAGCAAATTTGCAACTCTTTTGGCAACACTTTTCTTTGTAAATTCAACCCACCTATAATAGTTACATACCAGACAGGGCAAACGAATAGCTTATTAGAACAAACAGAATAGATTCTCTTCAAACAGGTAGCAGATACAAGGCCCCAAAACGAACTAAGCAGCTAGGATACATCAAGGATAATTACTATTTATTACTTCTGCATTGTCTGCAGAGAAACCTAAAACTTCAGTTATAATATATGTGATGTTTCAATAATCCACTAGGAAATAAAGATAATTAATGCGCATGTAACTGTGAATGATGTACACTTCCATGATATTAGCTTTATTATGCAATGAATTTTAATTGACTGTTTGTCCAAGTGGAAATTTGTGTAATACTATTTTTGTAAGGCTGTGAAGAAGTCTAACATATTCTTTATCAAATCCTCTTGACAACTTCAAACTGATTAAAACAGCAAACTAAAAAAATACAATACGCGCTTTGGAATATCGAAGCCCAATTCAACATTGTGCTCTAGACAAAACTCTTAGCCAGTATATTTCTGCCAAACCTATCTCAAGAAGAGAAGCTATACAATATGCGCTTTGGAATATCGAAGTCTAACCGATTAAAAAAGCAAACTAAAAAAATACAATACGCGCTTTGGGATATCGAAGCCCAATTCAACATTGTGCTCTAGACAAAACTCTTAGACAGTATATTTCTGCCAAACCCATCTCAAGAAGAGAAGCTATTTTAGCGGCCAGGGTTCATATTTGAACTAAAACCCTCCACAAATAAAGCTTGATTGTAGTTAAACGAAAGCTTCATAGTATTTGAATGATACCTAACAATGCTTCTCCTAGACTAAAGAAGTAAAGTTTCCCTTTATCGTCTCAACTAAACCAACATTCCCACCCAACTTTAAATCATCCCAAATAAACTTAAAGTGGTTTGTAATAATTTTCCACTTGGGAACTCCAGAACTAAATTTGAAGAATGTACCTTAGTCTGTTGCCGAAAGATTTGAAGTTACACTTTAGCAAAGAGAAATAACAGGGGTTTGTAATGATAAAAATAGCGAGAAACAATAGGGATTTCCAAATTTTACCCCTCAGAAAACTCCTTTCCTCTGAAGCCACCAGCTTGCTTACGGTGTACTTGAGCACTGGGATCTGCCATTAGAATTTATCATATCAGGTCTAGTCAATATTTGAGCAGCCACTACTAGAAAACCAACCGAACTTGACTGTGGGATTGAAGAAGCGATTTCAATAAGCAAACTTTTACACAACATATTAGATATTAATAATAATGTCAAAAGTAATTAATAAACATTTAACTTTTGTCACCCCATCTAACTGGATGTGTAGATACCACTCCATATAATTGTATGCATCTTAGGAATCCATAAATTTATCTATCATGTCAAGAGAAAATAAAGTTGGAAACTAGTCAAACTACTAGTTTGTGAGGGTGAAAATTTGCGCGTCAATACGAAGGCTAGTTTCTAGTGGAAAAACAGAGAAAGACAAAACATAACAAATATGAAAGTATCAACTATTCATTGTTTGATTTCAACAAGAAATAATAGGCCAGCAGTACAATAATAGTTTCATAGTTTCAACCTAAATAGCACTTTAACTATGTATGCATTGAGCCCTCAAAGTAAATTATAATTCATAGTCCAATTCCACAATATCATCATTTGTAGTCCATACTGTCATCTCGCATTGAATATTAAAACCTCCTCTACCACAAGTAAACAGAACAAGGTAATTAATTAATCATGTAAGACATGCGCAAGATAATTAATCAAACATTATGCCTCTCCATCTGTCCTGCAAAATCATTTTCATTTTGTAGAATGATAGAGCCAAAGTAATTGACGTTCCTTCTCTCAAACAGAAACCATATTTTAATGATATCTTCGCTTCTGGGGAACTTTTATTTCAATTGACAGAAACTAAACGATAAATTAGATAATAAGACCTACATCTATTTTCAAAAACAGTTTAATAATGCACCTCAGAAAATATAAATGGCAAGGCCAACGATATGATTACCTTCAGGAACAAGATATATTCTCTGTATATCTCCAAATTTAGAGAGGATCAGACGGATGTGAGATGGGTTCATGTGTGGGGGAACTCGGCTCAAATAACAAACTCCTCGTCTATCTGCATCATTTGAATCTTTATGAGTTCGCTTTTTCTTGTTCTTCCTCTTCAAAACTTCTCCTTTTCCACATTTGTCCACATCATCCACCATATGTTGTTCTTCTAGATGAGTATCATCATTGTCTTGTTCCACAGCCTCGGCCATGCACTTTGACAGAAATTTTCTGGAGGTCATTAACACACATCTACTAAATTTCTCGAACACCACTATACAAATAGATAATGAAGAGATGCTAAAGAAGGCGTGTTGATATATGGCAAAGCTGATGAATTAGCATTCACAAATCTAGTTAGTTTGCGAATAAAGTTTGGTGGAGAAGTTAAGAAGCGCGACATTGGATACTATTAATATAATAAGTTACGGAGAGATCAGGTACTTTTCCCATGACTGATTAGACGCGCCAATTCGGCTAGTAGTCAGGCATATCAAACCTCAATTCAATCCGATGATTGGCTTATAGAAATATCTAATCTAGTCGAAGCAAAAGGTGGCATGAAATTAGGCTGAATTAACCCTAAAACAATAAACAAAAGCATGAATTTGCTTAACTACAAGTGACTTCACTTCTTAGCGCTATTTCTTGAAAGACACAACTACATAATTCTGCTCGCACTCAATGAAGATGAAAAGCACGTTTCGATAATGCTAGAATAGATATATCACTGCCCATCAGTATGGGCCATGCTGGTCTTACCATCATACTGTGCCGATAAGATATCGGCATAATACGACCCCTGTGCTGATGGCACAGCTCGACATCTTTTTTTTTGAAATTACCAAATAGTTATTTCAATAAAGTGCAAAAATTTAATAAAGATATATAATAAGCAATTAGAATACATCGGTGCCAACAATATATATATTTTATGTTATAGTGTGTCAGCAAAGAGGTATTTTTATGGCGAGCACACATTAGCATCTAGGCAGGAAACGCCCCCATGCCACGGCACTCAAATTCTTGAGATACATTATATCCGATCATAATTTGGACCTTTTTTCGCTCTGAAAATAGTAAAAACTGTTTTGACAATATCAATTCGCTATTTTTATACATGCAAAAGCAGGACCGGAGAGAAAGCGACCATAAACTGGTGAAGAGCGATTAAAGATAACGATTCTGATCATAAAAATCTCAATATTGTACACAAACCCTAATCAAACTTACACACACATGTACACTAAAATTGCACAAACACCACCAAATCGCACGATTCCTACTTCGACAAAGAGATGGAGTGGAGCAGAGATCGAACCTGGTGAGGGGACTCGGCGGGGAGAAGAGCGAACGATCGATCGGATTGAGATTCGAAAAATTAGGGCTAAAAAGGAACGAGCGAGGAGGAGGGGGAGTAGAGGTGAGTAGGAGTCGAGAGTCGAGAGGGAGGATGTGAATGTATAGCTGTGTCCACACCCTCATTTTATCGGATCAAAGCGGGCCGATAGTGGGTTCGATCCGACACCACTTTAAATCCGGATCATGCTGTCTCGGGCCTTCCACAGCCCGGCCCGAATGGTTCGGGCCGGATCTGGCCTGGTGCTGATCACATTTATTATTATTATTTTTATTATTATTATTAGCTAGGCTGGTATAGGAATTTTTTTTATAAATAATCCTATCGATTTTTATAATTATAAAAATAATTTTTTTTAAAAAAATAATTATAAAAATAAATCTCTAAATGCGGTGAATGATTCACCGCATTCATAACTACTCATAAAATAAAAAAAATAAAAACGGTGAACTATTCACCGCAAAAATATAAAAATAAATTAAAAAAAACAAAGAAAGCGGTGAATGGTTCACCGCTTTTAAAAGCGGTAAATCATTCACCGCTTTTATAAGACTATATTTATAAATAAAAATTTAATAGATTTATTTTTTAAATAAAATTTTAGGAGAAGATTATTGTACTAAAAAACCCCTGGTATATCTATACGGAGGCCTCCGTACTACCGAGTTGTTTTCAATGATGCGGCTTCCAAATCGATGATCGGTTCAGTTAGGCTTGATTTATACTATTGAAAATATTTGAAAACTAAATTTTATAATTTTTCGACATTATTTGACTAGTGATTAAAAGGTCTCAAAATGGACAATTTTAATGGTAGATTTGATGCGTTTGTAAATTTAATGGTGTAGAGTAATCCAAATTTGATGAAATTTTTATAGAAATTTTTTTTCACTATTTAAAGTAAGATCAGTATCTATGACCTTAAATTCAAGTCTTTTATCATCATTTTTATGAGATTTTTATTTTCAATCGTTCATTTTTAGACTACTCGTTTGATAGGCAAATTATGCCAAAAATTACGAAATTTAGTTTCCAAATTCTTTCAATAGTATAGATCAAGTCTAACGGAACCGATCGTCGATTTGGAAACAGTATCATTGAAAACAACTTGATAGCACGGAGACTTTTGCTTATCGATAAGATACTAAATTTGACTCTATTATTATTATTATATATATAAAAGGGGGCAATTGCTTATATGCCTCTAAAAAAATTCTAGACTCTCTTATTTACCATTTTAGACAGTTAATATTAAAAATATCTTTTTAATATTTCAAATTATTTTAAATATATGCGTAGAGTTAAATTTTGTTATTATTAAATTGTTAAGAATAGCTTATTATAATTGTGAAATTACTATTTTGTCCTTTTAACTATACTCTTCTACTCTTCTATGGTTGGTAGAAATATTTTGGCTTTTTTTTAACTCTGGTAGAAATTTAACTTGAGTTTAATCCAAATATTACTTGATGGATATTAAAAGAAAGGTTATTTTTGAATGACTGAGAAATATACTAGGTGAGTTTAATCCAAATATTACTTGATGGATATTAACAGAAAGGTTATTTTTTAATTACAGAGAAATATACTAGATGCATATTAGTTATTATCCCTATATTTTGAATGGCAGAGAAATATACTAAAAATGTATATTAGATATTATTCCTATATTAAATTTTGAAATAACTAAAAAATAAAAATTTACAGAACTTATTTAAACTATAAACTATTTTGAAACGGTTATCCAACCTTTCAAATTTTTTATTTGACTTTCTAATTTTTTTTTTTTTTAATTTGTTTGATTTGAATCGGTTAATATTATGTGTCGTACTACTCCCCGCTGTAGGATAGCCCAGAGGCACACTATAATGAGGATGGTACTCGAGTGTGCTGAGTGCCTGCAAAGTTAGGTGGCACGGCACGGCACGACATGGTGCGCGCATTTTCGGTTCGTGGCCGTCCTGTCGATCTTACACTAGAGTGGGTGTTTTGGCTTAGGTAATGAAAAATGATTTTGAGTTCAAAAATAATTATCGGCTAAGCTCAGTCAAACGTTCTATAAATTTTAACCGAATCCGAATTCAAAGTTGACCCGAAAAATATCATATAAATCCATATATATACATAGTGACCCTCTTAATTTGTTTATAAGTATAGAGTTCGGCACCGACCATTCCTAGAGCAAGTGGCAAAGAATTTGGTAGTTGATATTCGAGACCCGAGTTCGAATCCTAGTTGATTCACATTTTTAGCTTCGTTTATTTCTAAATGAAATAAACGAAGCGAGTAGCGTGCTACCTATCTCTCAAAAAAAGTATAGAGTCTGGCTTGAATATTATTGATAAAACCAAGCGTTTGGTGCTATCAAGTTTTCCCTAGAGCAAGTGGCAAAGAAAAATACTTAAGCCGGGTTAAGAGTTTTAGCCCTATTATATCTCATATATAGGATGGGAGGGGGTCTCACAGATAGTGTGCTACTTATCTCCCTCAAAGAAAAAAAAAAAAAAAGTTTTTCCACCATTAGATTTAATCTTTAAATTATTTTCATCTATTAGATTATATTATCAAACCAATAACTTACTCAATCCTAGAGGGTCCACATCATCCTCATTTTTTTCATCAAAAAGACCGAAAATCTAATAATACCAAACGTTTGGCGCTATCGATGGTATACCAGCCTAGGTCTATAAGTATAATATTACTCTTTAATTTTATAGACTATGAATAAGTATTAAATGTACTCTCATGAGTTTATAGATATTTCATAGTATAGTTTTCGATCAAAATATTTAATGTGATAAATATCTTTTATTTAGTTATTAATAATCTTATTCCGTATCTAAAACTTACGTAATATGTGTTTGAGATTTTACTGTTTGACTCGAATTTGGGTTCGGATTTGGATTCGAATATCGAGTTAGATATATTTTCGAATTCAAATTCAGATTCAAATATCAAATATCTGAAACCAAAACCGGTTTCAATTTAATTTCAATATGTAACATTTTTATTTAACTCATATTCAATGACATTTTCTTAAAACTCTTAATTTTTAGTTGATTTTTCTAATTCTCTATAGATTTTAGAAAGCTTAATTATTTACTGCCAATTTTGATAAGTTTAATTTAAACATTCCTTAAATATTCAATTACTCTCTATATCTATTCAACCCCATATGTTTTCGTACTTTTTCATTTAGTAGCCTGTGTTTCGAAATGTATCGTACCCTGTGATTTCGCACTTTCTCACTTTAGTACCATATGATTTAAAGTGTATTAAGTTAGTATTATGTGATTTTATTTTTGTATCGAGTTAGTACCATGTGGGTTTCATTTTTTTCTTTTTATTATACATTTCGGGGTATTTTTTTCGTTAAATATCATGTAGCGCAAATAGATTTTCAATAAACATAGATAATTAATATCATGAAGTTTTTGTATATAATTTATGAAAAATATTAAACCATAAGTAAAGTGAAAGTGTGAAACCACGTGGTACTAACTTGATCATTTCATAAAGTAAATATTAAAGAGTGAGAAAGTCTGAGAAACTGCAGCAATCTTAATTTGATGCGCTATGACAGTGCTAAAATGAGGAAAATACGAAACCAGTGATCCAAACTTGATCTGTTTCAAACCACGAGAATCTTGAAGTGAGAAAGTGTGAAACCACGTGGTACTAACTTGATACGCTTTAAACCACATGGTACTAAAGTGAGAAAGTACGAAACCACATAGTACTAATTTGATACGCTGTGACGATACTAAAATGAAAATACGAAACCACATGGTACTAGCAATCTGGCCTAAACCGCATGGTCTGCAAATGAGAAAGTGGCAAAATCACCAATTTGATCTGGCACAAACGACGATCTTTTAAAATAAAAAATACGAAACGAGGAGCATTTGAATTTAAAAAAAAAAAAAAAAAATTGTGCGAAGCAAACCACCGAAAATCACATATTAATCTGCCGTTCGTTGTCGGTGAAGCAGACAGACAGGGCATGCAATGAATGAATCCACCGGTTCTGCCCTGCTCCCATTACCACCTTCATAATTACGATGACAAGCGAAAGAAGACCAAACAAAGTTGATCCCTCTCTCTCTCTCACGTATATTGATGTCGACCTCGTACCATCAAATTTTTTGACATAATTTTATCCACACCTATATATTCTTTTTTGAAAAAAAACTCTAAATATTTTCTATGCGGTTTAAATTATATCAATTTAGTACTACGTGATTTTATTTTTATCATTTTATTATTAATTTTACTAATTTTTTACTAAAATGAATATTTGATAAATCTAGATGGAGTATCTGAAGTTTTTTTTATATATAATTTAACGAAATATTAACGAAAAAATTAACGAACAGATAAAAATAAAACCACATGGCACTAATTTGATACACTTTAAATCATATATAGGGTATTAAAATGAAAAAGTGCGAAACCACAAAGCTGGCATTTGAAGTTTACTTCTTCTTCTTTTTTTTTTTTTTTTTGTGAATGCGACTCATGTGCAGATAGATAGATATCATATTCTAAACACTCATTCTCATATCTACTTAAAACGAATTCACATTCAGATATGAGTCAGATACTTATTCGAATATTATGTGGATAATAAGATATATTAATATGTATATATATATATATATATATATATATATATATATATATATATATATATATATATAAGAACTAAAATTAGTAGGAATACAATATACAATGTAAGTAGAGGTTCAAACTTGAAATTCTAAAATTTAAATTTTAAATTTCAGCCCCTAATTTGAATTTATACTTGGAACAATTTGAATTCAAATTTCAAATTGAAGTTCTTAACTCAAAAATAATTTGACTAAAATTTTAAATTTTAAATTCTAGAATTCAACTTTAAATAAAAAAAAATTTTAAAATTTAAATTTAAATATAAAGTCATAAATTTGAATTTAAAATTTTATGTTGAATTTTAATTCACAAATAAAATTCAAAATGTGATCGTAATTTTAATTCAAATTCAAAGTAAAATTAAACTTAAAAAATTATTTTAAATATTAAAGTTAAGACCAAATATAACCTTTTTAGCTAATTAAGCTCTCCACTTTCGGTGACTTCCCAATTTTTTGAGCCGAAGTAAAAAAAGTGAGATTTAGTTATAACTCACTTTATCAGTAAAGTGGCTTTTATATTCACTTTCGTAAGCTAAACAATCGATAAGACGTCAGTTTCTAAAAGTATCACTTTTGATATTACACTTTCGGCGAACCAAACATGCCCTTAATCATTTTCTCCGCTACATGGCTTATTGTTGTTTTTTTAAAAAAAAATTGTAGACTTAATTAGCCACATTTTCTAATACAAATTAACAAAATAAAAGGGAAACTAATATTTGGAGAGATCATAGTAGTGCTCAAATTAAGCAAATATAAGGCTAGATTATAGAAAATCTCTCTGTATATATTAATTTATTTTACTTTTTTTCATGATTTTTAAAAACTTATATTTTATGAGTTCAGAAATATTTTCAAGGGGATGACGTTAATGGAGATGGTGAAATGACCAAATTAATCTTACTTTTTTTATAAGAAAAAAATATTTTCTTAATATATTTCTATCATTTTAAATGACATTTTCAGTATAAATTATAAAAAATGAAAGGAATAGTGATGGAACTGTGACAGAGGGGGCTAAATACAACAATTTGAAATGTTGAGAGAGTAAAATATAAATTTTTTAAAATTAGAAATGAATAGTAATTAGTAAAAAATCAGATAGTTATAAATTTTTTTTGTTTTTGTTTTTGTAATTTAGCCAATTTATAAAACAATCTTTTTAGGAGCAGACAGTCTTATCAATTATGCATCAGTTATACTGCACGAAGCTTAAAGCAGTGAAGAATGTTTGTCATATGTGGCCTCTTCTTGTTCTCTTGTATAAGCCTAATTTGGTATTTACTTACTTTTCCAAAAGCACCAAATATTGTACTTGAATGTATCTATTACGGGGATAGGTCTGAGTATGAGGATAAGAAAAATAACATTTAAATGAAATTTGGGTTGTTTCTGAGGATAAAAAAAAATATTATGTAGTTTTATATAAAAAAAATAGAGGTGTTGGTGGGATAACCGAGAATTACTATTTTCGGATAAAAAATTAGCGTTTGGATATAAAGGGGGGATAAGGGCCTATCCCTATTCTTATCCCCTAACCAAATGATGCCGAGATCAAACAAATTCAAAAGTATAGTGTCTGTAATTTTTTCTCGTTTCATGCTATAAAATAAAGTAAAATTGAAGTAGATATAAATCTTACACTTTAAGCATCCAACAATTTACAAAATTTTTTTTAAATTTTGTTTTCTTAGAAATAAATGTTTCGATCATTTTTTTTTTTAAATTTCTGTGAAGCAACTTGAATTCAAAACTTGAAACCTCATTTTAGTTTACTGTGGTAGCTAGGTACGGTCGGTGATTCTTTTTAAATTTAAGGCAGTGTTTGGTTAAGGAAATAAGGATAGGAATATGTCATTATCCCCCGTTATATCCAAACGCTAATTTTTTAATCCGAAAATAATAGTTATCGGTTATCCCTACCAACACCTTTATTTTTTATATAAAATTACTTAATATTTTTCTTATCCCCGGAAGCAACTCAATTTTTATCCAAACGCTAGTTATTTTTTTTATTCTCATAGTTGTATCTATTCCTGTAATAGCTAGTTCTTTCTTATAAACCAAATGGTATCTAAGTATATATGAAAAAAAAAGAATGTTGATATGACGAGCTCATGAGAATTAAATATTTTATAAAATATATGGGGTATAAAATTTACAGTCCATGAAAAGGTCCTATCATTGCTCTTATCATTTTCCCTTCTATAATTAGTTAACACCCTCCTCTCCACTATAAAAAGTGTCCAAATCCTCTATCTCTCTCTCTCTCTCAACCTATCCCTAGTTATTAGTTATTACTACCTCCATCATATGGCCTCTTCCTCAATGATCAAGCTCTCTTACCAGAAGCTCCACAAACTCCCCACAACCTCAGATGATCATCATCAGCCCTCTACACTAACAAAGAGAAGCAGCAGCAGCAGCAGAAGAAGAAGCAATTGGCTGAGGTTAGACAACGGCGTCCTCGGTGTCGGCGTCGGCGTCGGCAGGAGAAGGCGATGGCGCCGCCCGAGAGTGACGGTCGCAGGCCTGCGCAGGCTTATCAGGAGGAAGGCGATGGCGGTGCGCAGCGCGGTGGCGAAGGTGGCGAGGACGTTGAAAGAAGGGCGGCCCTACGTCGCCGAGCTCTTCGCCGGAAACTACATGTTCATGCAAGTAGGCCCTTCACCTACCACGACGGCGGTGGCGATGACGACGGCGATGATGATGGGCTTCTCGGAAAATCAGTTTTCGGCGAGCCGCCATGCCCAGCAACAGCACCGTGGCTCCTTCCCACGGCACTATTCTGCAATGTGAATCAACTTGGATTCGAACTAAGGTCTCGGATACCAACCACAAATTCTTTGTCACTTGTTCTAGGAACGGTCGGTAATTCATGTAAAATTATTAGTGATATGTTTCGTTAAATCTCTTTGATTAGCGTTATACGGATCTTGAGACAATTCGACGACTAAAAAGTTATGACTACCATGTAAAAGCACCGGAGCTCAATTTGAATTATAAGATTACAATTAAAAAAATGATTGTAGAGTATTAATCCAATTCCTTGAAATTCTTCATTTTCCTTTCTCTCTCCGTGTCTTTCCATCTTTCCTTATTTACATAACTCCTTATTTTTCTCCACAACCATCACGAATATTTATAAAATTATTGTTCTAGAGAATTTGTTAATATAAAATTATCTTATTTTTGTTGAATTGTTAGTAATATTTATTTGCCACCCCTTCCTCTCTCTACGAATTGCTCAAGAATTTTTGCTAGATCTCACCCACCGTTCAAAATCACCTCAAATTGGTAGGGTTTTACATCATTTTATATTAATTTCATCTTTGATCGATCTAATTTTTTACTTGATTTTTATAACGTTCCTACTCGATCATTAATCGTCTTTCTTGCAGACTATTTAAATTAATATTATTTATTTCATATTTAAAGTATTATTTTTTATTTATTTGATGATTATGTATTTTAAATTTATTTTTTCAGACTATCATCGATGATCAATGATGATAGAAAAAACAATTGTTTCAATAATATCTATCTCTTGCATCGTGCGTGAATTACTATCGCGCCCTCTCCCTCGTCGGAGCGCGATAGTAATTCCGTGCAACTTTTCTTATTCTTCTTTCTTCTCTGCTTTTTCGCTTTCCTGTGACGGTCACGACACAGTCTTTCCAAAAAAAAAAAAAATTTTTCTTTATTCTTTTTGTTTTTTTTCTCCTTCTGTATTTTTTTTATCATTATCGCGCCCTCTCCCTCGGCCTCTGCTGCAGTCATCACCCTGCTCGACACCCTCTCCGTCTCCACCGTCTTCAAATCCTGTAGCACCCTTGTCGTCATCCATAGCCATGCGCTCCGTAGCATCCTTACTTTCGTAATTTATGCTATATACAAGCCAACATCAACAGAAGATGTAGGCGAGGTAAAAAAGCGGAATGCGACATCAATGTAGGGAAGGTGGAGGAGAAGGAGGAAAAGGGAGAGGAAGCGAGAGAGGGAGAAGACAAAATGTCGTAGAGGTAGACGAACCAGAAGCAAAAGAAGAAAAACAAACGAGTGAAAAAAAAGAAAAAAGAAAAAAGAAAAAAGAAAAACGAGAGATAGCAAAAAATTAAGAGTATTTTGGTCATGATACTAAAAATTTGAACCGACTCTGCAAAATCTAAAATAATGATCCGTTTTTACAAAAACACAAAATCGGTGAATTTTTTTTGCAAAAAGAGGAATTGAAAATTTTGAATTGATTCTACAATTTAAATTAAAGTTTGCATTTAGATTTAGATTTATGAAGCAAACTCAAAATTTAAATTTGAGTTTGAATCTATTGTTTGAATTTAAACAAAATTATTGCTTTGAAAGGTCTACTTAACAATTTTAATTTTCAGACTTAATTTGTATCTAGCTAGTTAATTAATTTTGTTTGCAAAATGTACATATTGATTCTACCAACTCAAATTTCTTTATCCACTTTTATATAGAATATATATAATATAGAGCATAGAATAGTAACATATAAAAATTATTTTCTAGAAACTTCAAATACGCTATATCAAGTCTAATAGAACCGATCGTCGATTCGAGAGTCCCATCATCGAAAACGGCTCAGGAGAACGGAGGGCTCTGTGCTCCTGAGAGCGCATCAGCCCTGCTCTACTTAGAGCCGATCGTCGATTCGAGAGTTCCATCATCGAAAACAGTTCAAGAACACGGAAGGTTCTGCGCTCCTGAGAGCGCAGTAGCCCTGCTCTACTTATATATACCTAATTAAAGTGAAAATCAACTGAGTGTCCCTTAAAAGACTCATAATTACAAAGATGTCCTCCTAAATTTAGAAATATCAAAAATGCACTTCAAACAGTGTGATGTTTTCTCTGAACTGAGACTTTCGGCCTTAGACTTTGCTCGCAAAACGAGTTCAAAAACATACATCGCAGATGAAAGAAATGAACGAAATGAACATACTCCGAAAAAAGTGTCCCAAATTCAGGTAATATGCATGAACAAACAAAGCGAAATATACTCGACACAATAAATAGTTTCAATGGAATATACTCGACATGTGCGACGATCCATTTTGCGATGGAACAATCGAATGAATCAATAGCTTGTCTAATGTAACACCAGTGGTAAGTTAAAAGGGAAAAGAAAAATTACAAATATGCTGCAGTAGTGTACAACAAAATGGAACAACATGGAAGAATTTGAAGAATCGAATTTTTTTTTTAAAAAAAAAAAAAAAAAAAAAAAACTACAATAGAATGGTGTGAATAATAATACAATGATCAACTGTTCCTCTCATCCATCAGTGGGTGTGTTCCGGAGTGCGCGCAGTCGTAGCATCGTGGAACTGCAGTGAGGAAATGCCGTCTCCTGGGAAATAAATTTCTTAAATCAATAAGGTCTGCTCTGCTTGTTGTCTCTCTTAAGTTGTACCTTCAATTTTTTACCGCCTAATTGGGACCCGTTCATTACGTTGATCGCCGCCTGGGCGGCAGTGGGAGAATCATAACTTACAAAACCTGGATGCAGATGAAGACAAAATGACTAAAAATTCAGCATCAGAGAGAGAGAGAGAGAGAGAGAGAGAGAGATGTTTACCGAAACATTTACTAATTCCGGTGGCTTTGTCTACGAAAACTTTAGCACTCAAAACCCTACCAAACGGCTGAAAGGCGTCTGCGAGCTCTTGATCACCAAATTCTTGAGGGATGTGATAAATAAATAAATTAGCTCCAGGAGGACCTATACCAGTTATAGTTAAACAATCTATCAGAGAGGACGACCAACAATTTTTTTGCTGTCACTATTGATATCCGGGCAAAAAATGTGAAACTTCAGAAACCCCCTTTTGTATAGGCTGATTTCATTTTAATGACCCGTGGTTCAAAAATGAACACTTTGCCACCCTTTGGTTCGCTGTTTCCTTTTAATCACAAAGGACTCAGTCACCTGACAATCACATGACTTGACTATCAACAAGGTTCACTTAGTTTGGTAATGTGGTGGTTAAAAGCACTATTTTTAAACTCCGGAAAGTTCAAAAATTTCAAAAGCGCTTTCAATCTTTTCTTCTTGTACGCTATAAAATTGTGGTTGTAACCACATGCTTCTCTACCAACAGTTGCAACTGCAATTTCAAGGCATTGGAGAAGGGAAGATATAAGCATTTTTGGATTTTTTGGATCTTCCGTAGTATAAAAATAATACTTTAAGCCACCACATTACCAAACTAGGCCCAAGAATTTAAATCCCTATTTGCTAAGTGATTTAATTAGTCACTGTACTCACTTCCAAAGATATTTGAATGACATAGACCTTAGGAGAAATCAAAACAACCAATAGATGTGAAGGAAAAGAGCTACCTTGTGATGCCCTACTTCCCAGGAGGTCACCCCTCCTAAACTACTCTAGCCCTAGCTCACTTAATCTTCTTAATCTATTTGACTTAGCCATCGCCCAAAATGCTATAGCCGGGTTAAGAGGTTTAGTCGTATTATACCTTATATATAGGACTATTCTAGATCCTAAGGGTGTCACATTCCTCCCCCCTTGCGTCCTCGTCAGGCTCAAGCACACTTACAAGCATTAGGTGATATGAGACTTGTCTAACAAGCCTTAACCGACCTTGTGGGGCGCCGCAATCCACCCACAACGGTTATCAGTCGAGGAGGCGCGCTCTACCCGTTGAATGACCCTGGCTCAGCTGAGAGTCATCTCACACTTTTGGCTGGTGATTAGTTTGGTGACGCCCCGCTTCCTAAGGGAGTTACCCATCATAAAATTACTCTAATCTAAACATACTTGACCCTCTTAACCTCTTGGACTTAGCCATCGTTCTAAAATGCTACAACCAGGTTAAGAGGTTTAGTTCTATTATACCTTATATATAGGACTATTCCAAATCTTAAGGGTGCCACATACGCTTTGAACCAATGGGTGAAAACAAAGTGAAGCCAAGCTACCATACATGTGGGATTTTAATTTTAATTTCTTGTTTTTAACTAAAGAACAACCAAAATAAGCAACAATCAACCTTCCATTTGACCCCCCGAGCTCGTACTGGCGCCTGAGGCTGATGCTGAATTAGCATTCATGCTTACAGTTTTGTCTGAACTGTGGGAATCACCCAAAGATCTATTATTAATAAAACCACCCAGATAGGATACAGGGTATTGACCTGGCATAGCAGGATATGGTGAGCCTGTATATCCAGCAGACTGAATAGAAGCATAAGTTCTAGGAAGTGTGCCTGGGGAAAGCTCAGGACTGAGCCCACGCAGAGAGTTTCCATGATTAACAGGTGGAACCATGTTGTGATAGGCAGCTTGATTTTGCATTGAAGCTAAAGGGTACTGCATAAGCCCGTAAGTTCCATTTGGCTGGAAGATCAGCACAATCGTTAGAAAGTGGAAAATCAGCACAATCGTTAGAAAGTGGAAAATCAGCACAATCGGTAGAAAGGTACAAGTATCAACATGAAAAGAGAAGAATTATAGGTGGATTTTGATATCATACAAGGACTACCTGATGGTATGTGAAAAAGAAAATTCAGAGCCTGTAACAAGCAACATCAGCAATAGGCATGCATAACAACTAAGCACATACTTCAGGGTTGCAATGATTTTTCAAAATTAGATTTTAATTTGGGTTAAATTACAAACTCTCCCTCTGCCTTTTCGACTGCTTCAATTCCAACATTGCCTTTTACTTGTCTCAAAAAGGCACAAAAATTTGGGTGGTTTTTTAATTCGAATGCAAACTTACACGAAAGGAGCAGGCTAAGTGACAAATAAACTACCAATTTCAATAACTCCAGTTGGGAAGCAGATCTGTCTCTTAACATCCGCAAGTCTTTACTGTAATGATGTTACTATGGAACCTAATAGCTATGTGCTTCACGTCCCGACCTAACAAATCGTACGCTAGACATCATGACAGACCAAGTCAAATTCAATAAAAGAAATTCATCACATGGTGCATAACAACTATTTTGTGTTGCTTTGGTTTTAGCATTTCAAACTAAGCAGTTATAACCAGCATAGGAAAGGGAGCCAACCTGATAACCGAACCCATTATATGAAGGCATATATCCCATTGGTAAAGCTCCAAATAGTGAAGGCTGCTGCATGGAATTCACGTTTGTAATATTAGAGGCCTGAGATTGAGCTTTTTGTGCCCTTCGTGCTTGCCTTTCCTTTTCCGTGTCAGCCCATTTAACAACCAAAGGCACACTCGAACCCTGAACATATGTGTACAAAATTCACGTAATTAATAAAATTGAGCAACCACAATTTAAAGCAGGCTGTATATTACTCGGGATAAGCTATAATGTAACATAAATCAAGCTAATATCTAAGAGACTCAAATAGTTTAAATAAAATTTCATGGAACAGATACATTAATTGTGCAGATCCTCGGGATCAAATCAGCCTCGTGGGACCATCGACCACATGACTAATTTCCTACAGGAAGGCAATGTCTACTAATTCCTATAGGCATAATAATGTACAAAAAGCCACAAAATTGCAATACTTGTCCCTATCGACTTTAATTGGAGGCATTCGTCCTCGATTCATGAGCAAATGGATGCATTACACAGATGCCATGTTTCAGCACAGCATAAATAGAAAGTGACACAACAGCAACCATCTGTATCTACAAGAAATTAGATGATTCTTATTCTGCATAGTCCTGGCCACTGTCATACAACAGTGCTTCTCTTTTATGATTTTCCCACACTCGGCTAAACCAAGATTTTGGTCAATGATTAAATCATGTAGTTATCAAGTCCTTTTCCTACAGGTAGAGAACAAGAAATTTGAGGTTAATTGGAAAAATTCAAAAATTTGTACTCCTGGCCGAATAATCTAAATTTAATGTTTTGAAGAAGTCGTTCTAAAATATAGACAGAAGTCAGACAAGAGTTACTGCCTATGTAAACTAGAAGATTGTTTAAGTGAGCAATTCACCTCCGCAGCCAAAATTTGGCTCATGCAGCCGAGGAGCAATTCTACGGACCCTGTAGGCATGAGAAAGATTATAGAAGAAGAAAGGAAAGATGATAGTGCTTCATCAAAGAGTTTCCTTCCTAAAGAGTCACCGATTATCAGTTCACGCTTTAGATATTTCTTCTAAGTTTCCATGATAGTGACGTCATATTTGGCTCCTTAAGCAAATCTGTTATTCCAAATTCTACACAACAACTCAAACCATTTCAACTACCATTCTAATTTTTAATTTTATATTTCTTGTAAACATTTTTCAAATGAACAGGAATTTCATGGATAGGAACAACATTTATGAGGGACTTGGTTGTGTCTGGAGAAATGATGTTCAAGATCCCACAGAACTTTGTTACCTTATATAAATGTACTTTCTAAAAAAATTAGTAGGTATAAGGAATTTGGAATAAGAAGCATGCTGAGGTATCCCTTCATAAGATTTGCTTCAACTTCTTTGTTGATTCTACTTTCAGAATCTTCTCTAAATCAAGTATCAATTCAAACAATTTAAGTACCTCACATGTTACCTCTACAGTGCCATTGGTATAATATGAATCAGACACTCGTAAATGTTATCTTAAACAAAATCTCCTAACCCTAGTTTCGCAATACATGGGTTTGATCACTTCTATAAGACCGACAAGCAAGTGAAACTCATCATTCAATGTTCCCATGATAATGCATAGGGGCTCCAGCCACATATATAAATGTGATCAAAGAGGCTCAATGAAAACTTAAAATCTATGAATAAATATTCTCCATAGTAGGAATTAGAGTTCGACTTCAACATAAAAACGACCATAACATGGGAATCTAATGTGATGGCTTGTTGACACAGCTTACTGTTATTTCTAAAGGGTGATTGTTCTCATATTCGTAATGTGCGTCTCATTTGCAACTAGCTGTGATTTTGTCAATCAGATAGCTAGCAGTCTGGTCTACTTACAAGTAAAGCTCAAGATCGATTTCCGCATACTTGACTTATCCTTTATCAATCATTTTCTTGATCAAGATGTCAACTAACACCACGAGTTCTTCATACAAACAAAAACAATCTCATTTTAAATTTATGATCATGCATACGTAACCTATACATGCATTTACTTGTCTCAAAGGGTGATTGTTCTGAATGTGCGTCTCATTTGCAACTAGCTGTGATTTTGGTTCAATCAGAGTGGAATCTGGAATGGATAATGGAATGGCTCAAGATCGATTTCCGCATACTTGACTTATCCTTTATCAATCATTTTCTTGATCAAGATGTCAACTAACACCATGAGTTCTTCATACAAACAAAAACAATCTCATTTTAAATTTATGATCATGCATACGTAACCTATACATGCATTTACTTGTAGAAAATTAGGAGCCCAGACGACGTAAAACTCAAAATTTCCTGAACTGGTCACATTAAGGGCTTGTTTGGTTCAAGAGTGGAATTGGAATGGATAATGGAATGGGAATGAATTGGAGTGGTAATCGGATTGCCCTACTCCCCCAAGGCGTTTGGTTCATTTCTGGATTGGAAATCTGAATGAATTATTCCTATTTCACTCTTTGGTTGATACAAAGTAAAAAATAATAGAATAACTTAATACTAATTTTACTTTCAAATATAATTTTATAAAACTATCTAAAATTTATATATATATATAAAAAAAATTTAATACTACTCTCAAGTTAGAGCTATGCAAAAAAAAATTTAATTTATTTTAAAAATTTTTATGCAAGAAATTACAAAAAAAATGCATAATTTTTTTGAATAAAATTATAATAAAAATAAAATATCACGTTTTTTCTTTAATACTAAGAAAAGAAGGAAGAGAAGAAAAAGGATGGATAAGGTAGAGAAATATTGGGCTGAGCTTAAGGAAGAGGTAAGTGTGGACTTGAGATTGAAACTTCAATCCGGTCTTGGAGACCGGAATCAATTTGTAAGCTAATGGACCATTCCCATTCCGATTTGAAATGGGAGTCCCAAACCGATTCCTGTGAACCAAACAAAATTAGCCGAATTTGATTAAACCGATTCCCATTCCGGATCCAAAATGTAAGAACCAAACATGCCCTAAGTGCACGCTAGTGACAGACCAACAAGCCATACTAGGAAAGAGTAAAAAGGACCATTTACATAGCTATGCATGTTGGACAACACCTTAACCATCTTAATCCAACCAAAATAGCCATCTGGCACCATGATTATGTGCCACTAATGTAAGCACTACTGGTAAAGAAAAAGATGTAAACCGACATATGCGTCCTGAGTAGTTGTCATTAACTTCGTCTGATTAGGAAAAAATCTCTTGAAAAAATGGAGTACAATTGTTCCACATTAAGAGCTTGTATGGTTCACCTATTTTAGACTTCGGAATTAGAATGAGGTTCACTAATTCTGATAATTGTTGTCTGTTTTATAGGAATCGGATTCCAATTCCCGTTCCACTCTAAAATGGGAATGGCCAAATCTATTTATGGTCCAATCTAGTTTTCAATTCCAAATTAACTCATTCCAGAGTAAACAAATCAAAGCCCTCTCTAACAAACACCTCTCCCTCCTCTCCCTTCATTATTGTCCTCTCTCTTAACCAAAACTCTTTCAAAATCCTAGGTATCCCAATTTTCCATTCCGATTTTCATTCCGATAATGAACCAAACATTTTTAGAGGATTTGTTCCATTTTCCATTCCAATGCAATTTAATACTATTTCTCATTCTCATTCCAATCATGAACCAAATATACCCTATGTAACCCCCCGCTAATACCCCCATATAGAGTGGAAAATTGAATCTCATTTGAATATATGAGACTTACATGCTAGTAATAATAATTGGATTTAAACATTTTGAGCCGGTGGTTTGGGCCCAACGACTTATTGTTGCTAGCGAGTCGGGTCGTTACATTGGTATCAAAGATGAATACCAGCCGGAAAGTGTGAGAGCTAAGAGCTATGCGGGGCAAAGTGCTACATCAACAGATTTGGTAGGAGCCATCTCTTGAACCCGTAGGAGCCACCTCTAGAATCTCACATAGTTTGGTAATTCTAGTATGCATCTGTGATCTTATTTAGACCCGACGAGAATGTCAGGATCTAAATAGGGGGATTTTTTAACCCCCCCAATACTCTCACATCGGTGGAAAACTGAATCTCATTTGAATACATGAAGCCTACACGCTAGTAATAATAAATTGGCTTAAGCATTTTGGATTGGTGGTTTGGGCCCGACGAGTTATTGTTGCTAGCGAGTCGGGTCGTTACACCCTAAATATAAAAAAAAAGGAAATTGTCAATATCACCTGAGAAATTCTAGAGTTGAGAAGAAACAAACCTCCATTCTATATTTCCCATTTAAAGACTCAATGGCTGCCAAAGCTTGTTCTTTAGTTTCATACTTTAAAAAGGCACATCCAGCTGTATCAAAAATAACAAAAGAAACAATTGCTACATAAAATTGGAAAAACTGATCCACGTTGGTGTAGACAAGCACGCTAAATTTTCATGTGAATTTACCAGGTCAATACTATGCTTAGGAGGAAAGTATACCTTTGTTTGCTTGGTGTGAACCTTTAAGTATTTGCAAGTCTTTAATGCTACCATATGTTGAAAATAAAGCAGAAACTTCGTCCTCAGTTATGTTCTTTGGAAGCATACCGATGAAAAGCTTGTGTTCTGTATTAGAAGATGAAGCGAATCAGATGTACGACAAAAGCCGTACCTAAAAAGGTGTGCAATTTCTGAACAAAAAGAAAGCATAAAAGTACGCAATCAAGAATAATGTCGTGTTGTTAGAAAATGACAAGATTCTATAAATCTGAATAAATCATACCTAATCTTTCTAGCTCGCCATCTGCATACTTCACTTGCAACGGACTGGATGCCTGAGTGCAGCATATTAGAACAACCTTCAATCATGACTACAGAGCACGTCAAAGCCTAATGCAGAGATCTACCTTCGTATGTTAAAGCTTACAATAACATAGGGTTCAACAACGAATCCGAGACCTATCACAATGGCATAGGGTGCAGCAAGGCACATGCCCACCCAGGTCCACTTCTTGCTATGTCCATGCTATTTATTAATTAATTTGCATGATCGAAGAGCCTTGCTCCTCATGCAAACACACCTTCTCTCACTTGACAAAGTTAAGATGCTTTCGTGACGTAACTTTTTGAGTTTCAACAACAACACAATCGAAGCAAAGTTGGCTTTTGTGATGTCAATGGTAGCATAATTTAACAGGATCGAAATTACGCACTAAGCATAGAAATATGAGCTGGCAAGGGAACACATAGTATATAAAACAATCATTCTTAGCAAGATCATTTCCAGAAGCTAATTTCTCTAGTCACAGAGATGCAGCCCCAAAATATAGTGGAAAGTTAATAATTCCATCCTTTCCCTATTCAGACAATACAGAGACAATGCACTGTCACAATCACGGCGAGTAATTACGACCGCATCCAACATTTTTCCGGAGATCCCCGCCGAGACAGTTTTAGGTTATCACTCTCATAGACATATTTAAAACCATTTCTCGGAGCTAATTATTCGTTTACTCCGATTCCATTGAACTAGTGAACGATTGCACTTGAGAAGTGTTCATTCACTGTGTCCTCCTCCTCCTAATTCCGATTTTCTCTAAAAAAGACAAAATCCGATGCTAATTCTACGCCATTTTGACCAAACCCTTGCGGCGAGATCTCGGAGAAGTAGCACCGATCCCGCATTACAGAACAGAGGAAAAGGAAATGCAGATCTAGGCGAAACCGAGATGAATACGTACCCCGGGCAGCGTGCGCTTGTTGTGGTAGGAGTTCACCGCCTTGTCGGCCTCGGCCCGCGAGGGGCAGATCAAGAAGCAGCACCCTGCGGAAGCAATGGCGTAAGACCATTTTCCCAGCATTTTGCGGGATCGGCATGAGGGATCGAGAGAGGGCGAGAGAGAGAGACAGAGAAGGAGACCTCGGGAGGTTTTGGTGGCCTTGTCCTTGATGATGTTGACCTCGTCGACGAGCGCCACCTCCGCGAACATGGCGAGGAGCTGCGGCTCCGTCATGTGCTTCGGCACCTGCCCCACGAACAGCTTCACGCTCTCCCTCCCCCGCTCCCCCGCCGCCGCCGCCGCCGCCTCGTCTCCTCCGCCGTCGCCGCCGCCGCCGCCGCCGCCGCATGCGGCGGCGGCGGCTCCGCCCTTGTTGCCTCCCTCCGCCATTGACGACCTCGAGATCTCTCTCCTCCCCCTCTCTCGCGTGATCTCGTTAATGGCGCTGTTTTAGTATATATATATATATATATATATATATATATATCTCTCTCTCTCTCTCTCTCTTCTTCCTCTTCTTCTCCTTGCACCTGCTCGTGTTTGTTTTTGGTTAATTATAACAGCTAATTAATTGTTTTGTTTTTGGTGAACGTTTATAAATGGAGACCCCCTCAACTATAAGCTATTTTGAATTCGCCCACTAAACTATTTTTGGAATAGGCCCCTAAACTCTTTTCTTTTAAATCCTAGACAAAAAATATAAATATATATATATATATATATATATATATATATATATATATATATATATATATATATATATATATATATATATATATATAAAACTTACCTGTACTTTTTTTTAATCATTTTGAGTAGGCTATCTACACGAGAAAGATTTTTAGAATCTGGATATGTGATGGCGTATGGCCGTCGAAATATTATTTTTAAAAATATATGTCTTAAATTAAAAATATTTTTATTGTACTTTTGTTTGAAAAAAATAAATGTGATTGGCTTGTTATTGATGATGTGGTGTAAGTGGGATAGTGTAGAATACCTTGCTATCTAGAGGATTTTCAAAGTTTTGATTTTTAATCTGAAATCTTTCAATTTGTTTAATTTGAGTCAGCCAGCTGTATTTTGGCTCTAAAATTTAAGCTAATTACTTCAATAAATTTATAATTAAGAGAATTGCATGAAGTATACTAGTTAAATATATATATAGATAAACAACGAATTCGAAATTTGAAATTAAAGTATTGCTGACCGACTCAATTTAAGTAAATTGAAAAGTTAGATACTAAAATCAAAATTTTAAAATATTAGATAGCCAATTAAAAATAGTCCATAGTTTACGAAAATTCTATGTATTTTATCTTTTTTCCTAAAAGATGCAAAAATGGATCCAGTTAATGGAGCCCCGTCTAACATACAGTCCATCTCGAGGATGCCCTTATCTGCTAAGTAAATGAAGTGAGATGAGAGGGATTGTAATATACTGAATTTTTAAAAATTTGACAAAGTTATAGTTTGAACTATATATTTATGTTATTTGAGTACTGGACTGAGTTAGAACCATTTTGGCGTGAAAGTAATGCAAAAATGGACTCGAAAAATCTCTAGAATTTGATTTCTGAGTCCGTTTTTGCATCAATTTCGTGCCAAACGATTCTAAGTTCTAAACTTAATCCAGCACTCTAGTAACATGCTGATTAATAGTCCAAAATGTACCTTGGTCAATTTGCCAAAATTTAATATATTACATGGGGGCTTTCTTCCCTTGGTTCCACTAAATTTTCTAGAAATTCGTCAAATATTTTACTCTTATCCACACCCATCCCAACCAGCTCAGAATATAGTAGTATATAGGAATAAAAAAATGGGATAAAAATTATCGACCATTTCTAGTGTAAGTGGCAAAGGGTTTAGTAGTTGATAATCGAGGTTTCAGGTTTGAATCCTAATTGATTTATATTTCCAGCTAAGTTTATTTTTAAATGAAATTAACGAAGCGGGTAGCATACTAATTATCTCTCAAAAAAAAAGCAAGTGACATTTTGGTCATCAAACTTTAATTTATTGTAATTTCTAGTTCGAACTTTCAAAATTATTACAATTAAATCCTGTGACCTGATTTAGTTGACTAAATATTAATATATTGCTTCTTCTTTTTTTTTTGAGAGAGAGAGATAAGTAGCACGTTACCCGCTTGATTATTTCATTTAGAAATAAACTTAGCTGGAAATGTGAATCAACTAAGATTCGAATTTGGGTCTCGGATACCAACCACCAAGTCCTTTGCCACTTGCTCTAGGGACGACCGGTGAATCAACTAGGATTCGAAATATATTGCTAATGTAAAAAAGGTGTAGTAGTGTTTTGATTAATGATGCATCAATAATTAAATTGATACATCGCATTTACATCAGCAATGCATCAATATTTAATCAGCTAAATTGAGTTGTGACACTTGATTGTAATAATTATACAAATTCGAGCTAAAAATTACAATAAATTATAATTAGAGGACTAAAATATCACGTTCCTTATTGTTTGAGGACCAAACATGTAATTTACCCTAAAAAATAATTCACCCAAAATTTTGACTCGAGTTGGCAACCCTAGACATTGAACTTTCCATTAAATTTTATTCAGATTATACTGAGATTTAATTTATTTCAATCAAGTCACTAAATTTTAATTCTATTTTAATTAGCAAGCTTCATTAAATTTTTTCATTAAATTTTTTTATAATTTTTCATACAAAATGCTAAAGTATTAGCCTAGTAGGCAATATAGGTATAACATCATATTCTAAAAAATTCATATTACAAGTAAATAATGGAGAAAATTTAATACATATATATATATATATATTGTACTAAAGCAGTGTCCTTACAAGTTACAACGATATTATGCGGCGTAATTTTGAAGTAAGAAATTATTTGGTTTAGATTATTTATTCTAGCGTAAAATTTAATGTGCCCCTCCTATGATTTTGTGTATTTTTATTTTGTCATTTGTGGTTCAAAAAGTAAAAAAAAAAAAAAATTATAATTTTATTTCTTATTTTACTATAAGGTCTTATTGTTAAATAAGATAACAAAGTGATATTTTTTTATAAATCATAGGATGGTACTGTGCATATTACATAAGGGCTTTTTTTTTCATTTAGCCTCCAGGTAAATTTTTATTTTAAAAATAGTCTTGTCTAAATTTAATTTGTAAAAATATTTACGGGCTCGCCACGCCGCTACGTCGCGCTTATGGTCGGCATGTGTTAAGTTGAACACAAATGAATGATTCACCGTGTTTCATATTTGTATTCATTTTCTTTCCTTTTTCCAAAATTCGAATCCGAATCCGAAAACCAAATTAAAACCCAAATCCGGATTCGAACCCGGCGGATTTTAAAAATTCATATTCATATTCATATCCGATTAAAAACTCGAAACCTGAACCTGAACCCAGCGGGTTTTAAAAATCTATAACGTTGGATGAAAAATCTAAGTAATAAAGATTATTAAATATTTTATATATTGCATAAATAAATAAAAATAAATTATGTATATATATAATTTATTCGGGTTTGGCTTCGAATAATATTTCGAATATTCACACCCATTGACATCCCTACTTCCTATTCCTCTTTTCAATATTTATATTGCAAAAAGTACGTCTATCTCTAAATAAGGTAAACCATTCATCGTGTTTAGACACGGCGAATGGTTTACCGTGTTTAACTTAACTACCGCCCTCAGTCCCGCCTGCGTGGCACTGACGTGGCACCTGCGTGGCAGGTCCATCGTCATTTTTGCAAATTAAATTTTTGATAGGATTATTTTTAAAATAAAAATTTGACAGGGAGCTAAATGCAAAAAAAATCATATTACAGAATGATAAAAATATTATATTGTAACATTTTGTGGTTTGCAAAAAGTATTAGTATAAAGAGAGAGAGATAAAGAGAGTAAAGCAACTATACTATTGAAGTATAAGAATATGATACTTCCGGCTTTTTAGCCATTTGATCAAGAATTGTATAGTTGGAATGATTGCGGCAAGATTTTAAGTACCCGTCGACACGGGCCGTATTCACAGTGCCGTACCGTGCCAACAAAATACCTGCACGATATAGACTCCATGCCCATGGCACAGCTCAAAATCCTGTATTCTTTAAATTAGAAAGTAATTTTCTCAATAATGTTCAAAATATGTGATAAAAAGATATAATAAATAGTTAGAATATGTTGTTGCTAAAGAAAATAAATATTTCATACTATTATGTATCAAGACACAAGATTTTAAGACGCATCGGCACGACTCGGCACGCACCGTGTCGGCAAGTTTTCGGCACGACCCTGTGCCACGGCGCTTAAATCCTTGGATTGCGGTTAACCCTCCATGCTATTGGAAGCATAGGGAACTTGATGCTTTCGACTTTTTAGCCATTGGATCAAGTATTGTACGGTTGGGATAATTACGTCTTTACGAGAGTTGAGTGGTCCCACACGATTGCGTGGTCCACATAGGATAATAATATTTATCCAAAAATTAATGATCAAAGAGGCAGATTTAAGGGCGAAAAAGTCGGAAACATTCAATCCTCTATATTTTTTATAGTATAGTAGGTCTACTCATAATTAAGTATAATATTTTAAACCATGAGATACCAAAATAACAACATGCTATATCACAAGAGGGCAAATTGAAGTTCATCTTTTATTTTTCTAAACCTTAATGCATCATATATATTCTGTCCACTAACTAGTTATTTGAAATTTAAACTACTAAACCTTACCGGTATTAAACCTTACTGTCCATAGAAAATATTTAATATTATAGTTAATTATTTAAGTTAAGGGGCAATTGCTTATATATTCTTGAAAAATTTTGAATTTTTATTTATTTATTCCGCTTAAAAGATTAATATAAAAAATACCCTTTAATATTCTAAGTTCTTTAAAAAATACTCCTAAAACTAGATTTTATTACTGAATTGTTAAGAACAACCGTTATCTTTGTGATATACTGATATGTTGCATTTTTAAAATGGATTAATTGTATACAGCTTCCTGTAAACATATCGAAAAGTAGAGGTATCTGTATGGAATTCAATTTTCTATATTTATTTCTACAAAAGTTCTAATATTTTCAAATATAACACCGGTGTTAGAATCCTTAGAAAAAATAATTAATCATAAATAAAATACTTAATCTTGATTAGTAAATTACGTAATTGACTTTTTTATCCCTCCTACATTACTTGTAATGGTAGAAAAGAAGAAAATGTCTGTTGAAAATTTTTGAGATGACATTTCTACATAATTCTAACCGTTAAAACTTTTGAAAGGACATATTTGTGATAACAAAAAGGGTTATTTACATACAGGTCCCTGCAAACATAGTCAATTGCGGAAATATCCCTGCAAAAGCGAAACTAGGTGCGATGTCTCTACAAAAGTCCAAAAGTATGCAGATATGTCCCTCGCCGTGTCTTTTGTGGACATATCTCGCAAACATATTCTCGCAGATATGTCCCCGCAAAAGGCACGCAGGACATATCTCGCATACTTTTGGACTTTGCGGACATCTCATCTAGTTTCGCTTTTGCAGGAATATTTCCGCAATTGACTATGTTTGCAGGGACCTGTATGCATTTGACCCCAAACAAAAATATCATTTCACTTATCTTCTATTAAAAAATAAACAGTTCTCAAACGGTAAAAAATCAGAGAGACAAATATGAATATCAGTAGACTTTTTTCGGAATAAATATGAAAAGTTGAACTTTATAACAACGATATATTTGCTATTCGATGTATTAATAAAGAGTTGTGTAAAATTAACCCTTTTAAAATTATAGTAATTTGTAGTGTACTATTCTCCTAGGGCCAATTGGCATAACAAATCTATTAGTTTTGAGTTTTTGCAAAAATAGGCCGTCTTTTTAGATTTTGTATATTCGGACTGAATTTTTAAAAAGATGATCAAACTATCCCTTTTTCAAAATACATAAAAATTACATGCTTTAAATATTTTAAAAAATAGAACTGCTAAACCATTAAATGTCAATTTTTTTAAAAATAATAACTATTAAGCCATAATTATATGTATCTTTCTTGTGACACAAAAATCGAGAAAATAAAAAGAATAAATTATAATTAATAAGATGAAAGAGTGCAGCATCCTCTCAAATAGTGTAATATTTTTTTCAAAATAGTGCAATATTTGTATAAGTAGTATAACATATGCATTATTAATACACATTTTAAGCTAGGGCTACTATCATATTAATAGGATAGGAGCACTTGTCCTATCATGTTTTTAACCCTTGGATGAGAAATTGTAGGGTTAGGATGGTATTAGTCGGTTAGAGTTGAATGGTCCCCCCTAGGGTTGAGTGGTCCCTACTGGATTATAGTATTTAATCCAATGATTAGAAATGATGAAAAGAATTGATCCAAAGGCTAAAAAACTGATATGATAAGTGCTCCTATCCTATTAAAAGGATAGTAGCCGGACTCCACATTTTATATGATTTTTTACTAAATTACGTATAGTATAATATATTACGCAAAAATAATATAATATATTACAGTATATTATAAAAATTATAAAATATATATAAACAGTGCATATTTTATACTATTTGTACAGATATTTATATAATTTGTGTAAATGTTACACTATTATAAAAAAATATTGCATCATTTAGATATTTATTGCACTCCTTTTTTTTTTGAAAATTAAATTTTATTGTATATTAAATAAAGTGTCAAATTTTTTGAAAACGACAACTGCGAAACATAATTACACGTGCTTTACTCGTGAAACGAGAATCTTCATTTAAGACAAACTAAAAAGAATAAATTTCAATTAAAATAGTTAAAAATTAATTTAATTTAATTTAAGTTTGAATAAAAAGTAAAAATTGGTTGGCAGCACGGATTCGGGTATCAGCAAGAAGCGGATAGATTTATAAAACATAGACTTGACCCTGTCACAAAGGCGGACGAGAAGTGGGGATGGATTTGGTGTTAGCAAGGAAGGAGGCATAAAAATCTTTATACGGCATGGATTTGGGGTATCAGCATGAAGCAAATTCATAAGCGGGTAAGATTATGAATAGGGATGTCAACGGGTCGGGTTTGGGTCAGGTTTTCAAAAATCCGAACCCGAACCCGAACCCGGTTAATACCCGAACCCGAACCCGAACCCGACGGGTTTTAAAAATCCATATCCATATCCGGACCCGACCAAAAACCCGAAATCCGAACTCGAACCCGAAAACCCGAACCCGAAAACCCAAACCCAAAATAATGAATTTTTTTACCATATTTTAAAATATATTATAGTAAAATCAAAATTTCAAAACACAATAAAATACAATCAAAATATATTCATGTTATATAAATAAACATAATTAAATATTTTACTATAATATTTTATATATTTTATATCTTACATATATATATATATATATATATATATATATATATATATATATATATATATATATATATATATATATATATATATATATATATATATATATATATAATTTTTTCGGGTTCGGGTCGGGTATACACAAAATCCATACCCGTACCCATATCCGTCAGGTTTTTATTTTTTATACCCATAACCAAATCCATATCCGTTTAGCTCGGGTATATCCGCTGCCCCGTTCGGGTTCGGGTAATTTTTCGGGTATCCATACCCATTGACATCCCTAATTATGAAACATATATTTTACTGGCATAACGTACACATTAGACAAATAAAGAGTTTTCAAGGCTTCCTAACTTTTTAACCATTTATTAAATTTGATGGATGATTAGAATAAGAGAAGGAAGAGATATTTAGAAAAAATTCAAGAAAAAGAGAAATTGAAATAACCAATTTCTCCCCAATATCTCTTCCATCTCTTATTCTAACCATGGCTGATGGGTGGTCGGAAAGTTAAGAGTATAAGCTATTTGTGTTCCTAATAAAGACGAGTCTGCTCTCTGTCAGAAAAAATCGAACTAAAAATGAGATCGATTTGATATTAACAATATCGTTGCAATTACGTGCAGCCAAATATTTCCTCAGATAAATTGGAGTTTACTTCTGGCAAAACTTATCCCTTTTGTTTTATTTTATCCATAATACTGGGGAAAGAGACAAGGGGAGTGGTCCAAATCCAACTATGAAATAATGCTTGTAGATAGATTTTGATGGAAATTTTTATTAAAAAAAAAAAAAAAAAAAAAAAAAAAAAAAAAAGATGGAAATTTTTATTGGTTTTTACTGTTAATGGTTTCAAAATAGAAATTGGATGTGGGCAGGCAGATCCGACCAGACCAAGGCATGAGCTGGACAAGACACAGCCCTGTTGGCAGAAAGTTTTGCAATCTATTATTAGTGCTCCATTTGCTTTCTATTTGTCTCTTTATGTGTAAAAAATAAAAAATATTATTGGGCTGCTCTTCTATATTTGTCTCTTATGTATATGTAAATGTAGATGTGATACATGGATTGGTAATTTTTTTAAGGTAAAATGCAGGAACGAAGCCAGAAATTAAGATTCGGTGGGGGTCAAAATTTAAATTTGATAGAAAATTTTTTTGACCTTGAATAGTAAGAAAAAAAAATTTATCAGATTTACTGAATAGTTATTACTAACAATAATAACGACAATAGATTTCAGAGAGGAACAAGACTGTGAGAATTGAAAGGAAAGAACCAAAAAATTAAAAAAAGTAAGACAAATTTTATTAAAAAAATTAATCTAAAATTAAAATCTATAATATTTTAATTTTTATTATAAATGATCTTTATGTAATTTTAAAAAATTGAGGGGGAACCATGGCCCATAAAAAAATTAATTTGGCACTCTAAAATTAAACTCTATAAAATTTTAATTTTTATTATAAAGGGCCTACATGAAATTTAAAAAATTGAGGGGGCCATGGCCACCTGTGGGCCCCTCAATGGCTCCGTCCCTGGTAAAATGTGTTATTCTAATATTTCGGCTAGGGATTGCCATTTAGCTCGCTGTTCGGGAGGTAGTTTGTGTTCGGCTCGAAATGAGCTCGAGATCAAATAGCTCGTTTAGTAAATTAGCTGAACACGAGCTGAATTTTCTAGCTCGCTTAATAAACGAGCTAAACACGAGCTGGTGTAAGCTTGCTTCTGTTCAACTAGATAAATATAATTTATTTAATTTATATGTATATATAAAATATATAAGGCCGACCTTAATTATAAAAAAACTCATTTGTATGTAAAGTTTCAACGATTAGATTAAAATCTAATAAATAAACTTTTATAAATTTATTTTTTATATATATTCAATCTAATCTATTTAACTTACTGTTCGTTTGGCTCACAGAGCCAACTCGTGTTCCGAACACGAGTTGAATTTTTCGGCTCGACACTTTAACGAGCCTTGCGTTATGCTCTCGTTGACACCCTTAATTTCGACCGATATAATTTTTTAGAATTCTATTTGAAAAAGATTTTTAGAATTCGGCTGTATCGATTTAGATTGAGTTAATTAAAAAAGTCGATCTGAGATTCAAAACATAAAGACTATAAATAAGGACGGAGTCAGAGGTCACGAGTTCGAATCCTAGTTAATTCATATTTACACTAAGTTTATTTTTAAATGTAATAAACGAAGTGGATAGCGTCTATCTATCTCTTTCAAAAAAAAAAGAAGAAAAAAGAGGAGTCACAAAATTAATTAAGAAACATATAATAGTATTAAAAAAAATTAATATTTTAGAAGAAGATATAAATTTTAGAGTTTTTTTTTTTTTTTTTTTTTTTATATTTAGCCTTCTCATAATTCTTTTTTTATACAAATAATTCTATAATATTTATAATTATAAAACTGGTCTTATTTTCACCCATTATTTTTTCAAATTGAGTTTACCCATCCCACCATAACTATTAAAATATATTTTTATTACTATTTTTAAAAAATAATTATAAATAATTAATTATTAATGATACGATTTAAGTATCTATCTCTATCTATATCTATACCTCTATGCCTATACATTATTTCTCCTAATCTTGTCACGTGGCGGCATGATATTCCTCTTAATCTTGCTATGTGGCGGCATGATATTCCTCTTAATCTGCCACGCACAAGATCTATACCTATACCTACACATTATTTTCCAAAAAAATAAGTCACGTGGCGGAGTTTCCTTCCTTCAGCGAAACCAACTCTTCACCTTCGCTTCACCTATAACGTTTAATTAATAGTTCACTGATCTTAACACAACCCTTCGCTTTTCCTACAAACATAACGCCTAATTAATACCATTCATTTTAATTTAATTCTTCATCTTTCCTACAAATATAATGTCTGATTAATAATTCACCTACTTTAATTATAATTTAAACTATCCGCGTCGCAACGCACGGGTCACTACACTAGTGTGCAGTAAGACACGATTGGTGAGCTTCCAATTCAAGTTCTTTTTTTTCACCTTTCATGAGGACAGGGGGTCGGGGGCGGTCGATGGCTTGACTGGCCTTTTGCGTCAACCAATGAAAAGGAAGGACAAACGTATCCTTTGCTCCAATAAAAATAGGGAAAACTTCAAAAACCTCCCTATGGTTTCGTGCTTTCTCACTTGAGTACCTTATGCTTTAAAAAGTGTATCAATTACTTCATGTGGTTTCGTTTTTATCTTTTTAGTAGTTTTTTCGTTAATATTTCGTTAAATTATATACAAAAAAAACTTTAGATAGATTTATCGAATATTCACTTTAGTACAATTTAATTTTAATTTTATCACTACTTTTTAAAAAAAAATTGATACTAAAAAAAGAAAAATAAAATCACAAAGAACAAATTTAATTGATACATTTTAAATCAGAAGATACTAAAGTTAGAAAGCGGGAAATCACAGGGGGGTTTTTGAAGTTTTCCCCTTTCCCAACCTCCTACTACTGCTGCCACACTCTCACTATTCCACTGCTACCGCTGCTGCAAACGTTTGCTCTTCTCCCCCCCTCTCTTTCTCTCTATCTCTTTCATGGAGGAGGGCGATATAGTGGCCACTCATGGCGTCGACTCCTCGTCGTCGTCGTCGTCCTCCTCCTCCTCCTCCTCTTCCTTCGCAGACTCATTTCGCCATCAAAAGGTCCTTCTCCTCCTCTCTCTCTCTCACTCTCTCTCTCTCTCTCTCTCTCTCTCTCTCTTCTGTTTATGCTTTTTTGACCGGGGGGAGGGAGGATTTTTCTGTGTTCGAGCTCGATCGATGAGCGATTGATTGATTGGATGCAAAAATTCGACCATCCTTCTTTTCTGTTTTTTGTTTTGGTTTATTGTTAATGCTATTTCTGAGCTGTAATATGATATCGGAGTCAGGAGTAGAGCTAGTATAGAGCTGCTATACTATCGGAAGTATAGAGGATATAATGCTTCCAACTTTTTTGCCGTTAAATCGATTCTTTTGATCATTTCTAACTTTTGGATTGATACTGTCACCATGTGGGATCAGAAGTATAGAGGATATGATGCTTTCAACTTTTTGGCCGTTAAATCAATCCTTTTGATTATTTCTAACTTTTGGATTGATACTGTCACCATGTGGGATCGGAAGTATAGAGGATATGATACTTCCAACTTTTTGGCTGTTAAATCAATTCTTTTGATCATTTCTAACTTTTGGATTGATACTGTCACCATGTGGTGACTACTCAACCGTAGGGGTACTATTCAACCCTAAAGGGACCGCAATCATCCCAATCGTACAATTTATGATCCAAGAATCAAAAAAGGAAGCATCAAATTTTCTATATTTTCGATAGCATAGTAGCTCTACACTCAAGAGTTAGTTCTAAAATCCTTCGGTTTATCTCTTACTCTTCGCATCGCGGCTTTGATGTATGAGAAAGGTTTTCGTATCCATTATGATGTATGTGAGAGGTGATGTTGATGCTATTTCATGCTCATTTTTTATCAGATCGATCTTTTTGGATAATAGCGATTTGCATTAATGTATAATATCGGCAAAATTTTTTTAATCGCGAATTCTAGCGTATGAGGTAAATATATATATATATATATATATATATATATATATATATATATAATTCTTTGGTAATTTGTTGTTAGACAGAGCTATTACTTGGGTGACACTTTTATATATGAGATATAATAGTGCTAAATCTTTTAACCCAAGTATAGTATTTTGGACGGTGACTAGATCTTAAAGGTTAAAAGAGTTAGGCGTGTTAAGGCTAGAGTAGTAATAGGATGTGAGTGACTCCTTGGGAAGTGGGGCGTCACAGCTTGCCTACACGACGTACACATACACATTTAGTTATTTAGGCAGAATTTGTATGCCGACAGTGATATGTAGTGAATTTGTTTGAAGAGAATGCTTTGTATTAATGTTTCCATGCTATATACTTCTGAGGATTTGATTTTTCCTGTGTTATTGGTTTGTTGCATTAAGAGGAAAAAATGAAAAAGAGAAAAACATCATTTTCCTTATTATCGAGTGTCTCAAAATGAATGGTTTTCCGGAGTTCAACAATTTCAGATCAGGATAGCTATTGGAATTGTTAATTTGGAGACCTTTTGATTACTAGGTAAGTAATGTCAAATGCTCATTAAATTTAGTTACTTTGATAGTACTTGTGATACTCTAGATCATGTCTACAGTATTTATCAATCGATTTAAATGCGCGAAGCCTCTGAGCTTGCGAAAGCACTCCAGTGCAGCTCACTAACACTAAGCACAAGCTAAATATGTTGCTATTTGCTTCAGCATCTGCTCAAGACCAGGAAGTCGATACATTCCGAGCTACTAATTTGGATGGAAATGTAGCATGATTTTTTCAAGGTTTATAGTTTCAAGATCGAAAGAATATGTATACTAAACTCATCAAGAAAACACATCTTATCGAAGTATCCGAATCTGTCGGACAAGGGAATCTACTTGATTAAGGAAATTTGTCTCATCTTCTGATACGGGAAGTGCAATATCCGATATGATATTTGAGTGCTTCACAAATGTGCTAACTAAATCACTTATAGATTCTTAAAGCTTCGATTTTGTTTTTGGGGCATGAAGATAACCTTTAGAATGTCTTCTCCAGATTGAACATCTGAACCTACAACGAATTGACGAAGGAGTTCTTTATGTGGATCCTACTAGTATGGATACAAGTTGTGCTCTTCAAGTGCCAGCCATAAGCGCTTCTTCCAAGTGCAGTTCTTCTTCTGCTGCCTTTTCTCGTGGATTGAGCTTCAAGAGTACAACAGTCGTAAATGACGGGGAGAGAAGCTCCCTTCTAAGTCCAGAGCTTGCTGGAAAACCGGAGAGCAGGGCATGCACTGAAACTACTGCGATTGTAAATATAATTTCTACATTCTCGTGGAAAAGATGCGCATCTCTTCCTGCTTCACCATCATCAAGCTTGTCTCCTACATCAAAGTGTGCTAAAGAGAAGATATTTGATGATCGGCCGATGTCCCAGGTGATATTATCTATTTTAGTACTGTCGTTTGTTACCAACTAGTGTGCTTCATGTTTCTACTCATCTCTATGTTGCGTGTCATCCAAGCTTGTCTCCTTACTGTCTAATGTTGTATAGAATGCAAATCATTCATCTACTGGCTGACTAACACCCCCAGAACGAGTCAAAAGTATCGATAACATTTATTTGGACTAATTGATTTAGTTGCATCAGTTGTTCTTAACATAAGAGGAGTGAAGTGCATAGCTTCAATAACTTCAGATTTAACTTTTTTCAAGTATCTAATATACTCTTTAATAGGTTTAAGCTTGATATGTTTTTTTCTGCCTATAAACTTACAGTTTTTAGCAAAATAAATTGCAGAAACGAACAGTTCAAACACATGTTTCACGATCCTTGTCTCTACCATTGCGAAATATTGTTATTGTAAGATCTGGATCTTTACCTACACAAAAACAGCTTGCACCAGAACATCCTCAAAATGGTAATCTTCTTCTTTTTCTTTTCTTTTTTTATTGTTTTTTTGTTTTTTTTGTTTAAGACCTTGGCTTTAGCAGTGTACGAATATAACGAGTTTTCATCTTGTTTTTTTTTTTTTTTGAAAATCAGGTCACTTAAATGCTGCTGCACATTCGGATGATAATGATGAGGAGATTCCGGAGGAAGAAGCAGTTTGCAGAATATGTTTAATCGGGTTGAATGAAGGAGGGAGTTCGCTTAAAATGGAATGCAGTTGCAAAGGTGCTCTAAGGCTCACTCACGAAGAATGTGCGGTAAAATGGTTTAGCATAAGAGGCAACAAGAAATGTGAAGTGTGCGGCCAAGAGGTTCTTAATCTACCAGTAACATTGTTACGGATGCAGAGTTCCTCTCCAAGGGGTGGTGCTCAACAGCAACATCTAATACAGAATCCAAACTCGCCATTGACGAGGTAACAAGTCACATACAGTGTGACATAATTGTCGCACTATGTGAATATTACAATATTTTGTGAGTATTTTCTTAGACCATATAACGTTATTTTGTTTTCTCTTTGGCAGAACCTGGCATGATGTGATTGTGTTGATCTTGATAAGTACGATGTGTTACTTCTTCTTCCTCGAACAGCTACTGGTATGATAACTCAGATTACAAAACAAGAAAGAACTCCGAAGGATATAACCTTTCTATGTGAAGTTATGAGTGATATATTATTCTTAAAATACACTGCTTAAACTATCTTCTGAATATGGGTCATGTATATATTCTTTTGGTTTGCTCTAACAAGGAAATTTTCGGCAGTTGATTAATTATACTAAGCAAAAGTACCAAACAGAAGATAATGTCTTTTAGGAAATTTAAGATCTGTAGATACCAATTAATGGTTCGGATTTTTCGTATACTCTTGTGATCTGTGCTAATCGGTTTGAACCCTCAGTTGTGATAATAGCATCGCAGTTCTTCATACTTTTATTTATGCTTCTACATCTAGTTGCCATTGTGTATTGACCTGCCTGAAACTCCAAATAGCCAAATATTTTAGTATTTTCTTTTTTCTTTCATTTGGATTTTGAACTACTAATTATTCATTTAAAGTATAAAATCATTGTTGTTTATGTCATGAGTGTACGCTTTTGCTTCTTAATCTCTATGATGTTAATGGGTTGATAAGCTGTTTCTCTTCTATAATAGGTGAATACGATGAGAACTCGTGCCGTTGTGATTGCTGCTCCATTTTCCTTGACGCTTGGCATTTTGGGATCATTTTTTTCAGTTGTCGTCGGTAATTAATTACATAAGAAATTACTGTTTTGATTGATGGAGTTCAATTTAGTTCTTCGGTCTCAATCTATTTGCTTAATGCAGCATGCAGGGAGTATGCTTGGGCCTATTCAGCCCTTCAATTCTCACTTGTCGTCATATTTCTCCATCTCTTCTATTCTGTGGTGAGTAATTCGATTACATTTCATAGTTATAAATTGTTTCTGGTGTCTTTTCTCTGTGTTTATAAGAGTAAACTAGGTTAAAAATTATTAGCAAATTTGTATCTAAAATATCAGTTTCTGATGCTCCTAAGATGGTTCTCAGTAGTTTATCCTACTTATAAGTGCGAAACAAGTCAAGACTCTTCGTAGTCCTACCTCACTATGCTACCTTTAAACTATTTATTTTATCCAATAACTTGCATCTAAGGTCCTCGGAATTGCATATTTGAACTACTGACTCAACTTGATTAGAAATGGCAGTATGATGTCTGAAACAACCAAACTAACGAACTCATGTTTGCGGTAGTAAACTACTAAAATTTTGGCATTTTGCTCGTAGATGATCACCCTTTTTGTTACATCACATGTACAAGAAATATATGCACTGCATGAAACTGGACATATGTAAGCAGAAACAAACTGATTAAATTTCTTTAGCACATCTAAGCAGTAACCAAGTGGAACCGAATCGATTTAGGCGGTTTGGTTTTGGTTTGTTACCTATTCATTAATCAATCTCGTCACACATATTTTGATTTTAACGAAGCTAACTGGTCTGTTGGGCTCGGTTTTCTGCTTAACCAAATGCACGCGCAAGTATGCTAGCATGAAATCACTTGGTTGCCTTTTTGCATATTTATTCTTAGTTATTTCATTGTCGATCATTTATGACTTACTCTTTCCTGATTTTCGCCTCCATAGTTTCATCTGGTGCTTTTCACATTGAATCTTTATAGAAAACAATCAACTTTGAGTATGTTGTTTATTTCATTGCGCAACATCTTGGGCATCGTTTCTGCACATTTCATTACCATTTCTGGTAGAGAAAAGGTTTCCAGAAAAATCTATGTAATTCGAAGAACGAGTTTTTGCTGACGGCAGCAAAAAGATGTTTGTTCAAATGAATATTCGTTCCAAACACAGCCACGTAATTGATCAGTAACTGCAGAACCTCTCCGTTTCCTCTCTAATAGTTTTCTCTCTTCTCCCTTGCAGCTTCAAGTAAAAGTGATTTTCGCAATTCTATTCGCTGCGTTCGCAGGATTCGGCCTTGCTATGGGAATCAACTCATTGTGTCTTCAATTCTTTTCTTGGAGATTTCGAACTATTCAAGCACAGATGAATGCAAGCCCAGCAAAAAAAAAAAAAAAAAGCAAAGAAGGAAAATCTGCAAATCTTTGTATTATATGTACTGTAATCATATCCGATCACGCATTAATTTTGTTAAACATTCGAGACATATATATATATATATATATATATATATATATATATATATATATATATATATATATATATATATAGAGAGAGAGAGAGAGAGAGAGAGAGAGAGAGAGAGAGAGAGAGAGAGAGTTGAGCTAACGCTATCGTAAGAACGGCCGCTTGCCACCCATTTGTCATTTATTTGTTCTTCAAATCGGGAAGACTAAAGATCATTGAATATGATTTATACCACTAAGTATTCCAAACCAAATAGATCATGTTATATATATACATTATATATATATACACTCTTTTCTTTCCTTATTCAAAATGAGTCTGAAAACACGAAATCAGATGATCATAAACAGTTGTTTGCCGTGCACATTCATATGTTGTATTTCCTGCTTGATTTTTTTTTTTTTTTTTTTTTTTTTTAGCAAATTTCTTGTTGTTAGTTCAGATAAATGTCAATTAAATGCTGGTTTGTTTAAAAAAGAAATTAATCTGTTTGAGGACAATATTTATACAAAAAGTTGAATTTTCGTTTGTAAATTGCATTGAAATGAATATTTACAACTCTAAGCTAATGTCATAATTTTGGAGAAGCAAATTTTATACAACACAGTGCGTAAGATTTTCTATACATAGGGTTCATCAAACCGTTGGTTTTTAGCATAATTAATCTGCGCGTCGATTAATCCAGCTAAAATCCAACGGCGGAATCAATCCCATGCCCTAGCAAATCCTAGGAACAGGATTGTATCCAATTGGAACACTGCTTGATTTTTTTTTTTTTTCCTTTGAGCAAATTTCTTGTTGTTAGTTCAGATAAAAATAAATGCTGGTTTAGTTTGAAAAGAAATGTGAATCTGTTTGAGGTTACATTGATATTATGCTTGTTCCTGAAACATTTGAACTTTCACGTATGTTATACATTTAGAAAGCACTTTTGAAATTTTCCGACCTTTTAAAATATAAAATTAGGTGCTTTTGGAAATGCATTATTAGATTAGGCCTAAGAAGCGCAATAATAACATGTTTAAAGGATTAGGGATTAAATTGCTTTAAAAGTGAAAAGAGGATACAATGGAAAGGTAGTAATCCTCGACCGCCCTTAGCGCAGTTGATAAGGGCTTGATGGTTGATATCTGAGGTATTAAATTTGAAGCTTTGCTGTTTTAAATTTCTAATTTAGTTTATTTTTAAAAATGAATAACGCAGATAAATAAAATACTGAAGTATTTTTTAAATTTTTTTTAGATTGGCAAAATAACATGACTGGTGAATAAATGACAACTTTTATAGAAAATATCAGAACTTAGAAAAGGTTGAATGTAAATTTTTATTATTTTTTTAATTGCTAATCCTACACAACTCATAAATGAATTCAAGGAAAAAGAAGGGACAATAATAACAAACGAAGTACAAAATATTATACACACGCATGAAGCCTCGAATCATTCAGACTTTTGATTAGATCTCGATTGTGACTTAGTCCAACCAGCCTCACGCCACTTCAAATATAACTCGGCCATCTGGTCTCTTGCCATAGGGTTGGATGCTGACCCCTTTAAGTCAACAATGAAAAAAAAAATGAATAAAAAAAATTCTCTAATAATAATAAAAGTTTTTTTTTGAATTTAACAAGTTATTTGTATCAGTGGACTAGGTTTTTATGATCGTCTTGGTATATTGCATCTAAATTATTATTCTAAAGTTTAATATAATACAATTAAAATAAACAACTTAGTATTAAAAAATTGAAAAATATAAAAATGTATAGGGCATTTGGTCTAGTGGTATGATTCTCGCTTTGGGTGCGAGAGGTCCCGAGTTCGATTCTCGGAATGCCCCTCAAAATTTTGACCCTTTTTTAAATTTTCTTCTTTATCTATCACTATTTAGTGTGGATATTTTTTCTTATTTTTTATTTAGTGTGGATATCATATATATATATATATATATATATATATATATATATAGTCGAAGCTACTATGTTATCAATAAGCGAAGCGCTCAGAAAGTGCTGCAGAGTTTTTACCGTTAGATCCACTCGCTTTGATGATTTCAGTTAGATGCGTGCTGACCGACCAGCTATCACCCAACCTAGGGAGCCCACATCATCTGCTTGTGGCGTACCTTTGATAAACGATAAAGAAAATTTGGTATGGCAAATGACTTAAGTGCTAGCATAGTAACCGATTCTATATATATATATATATATATTACACTTTCTTATCCAAGATCCCATATTAGGTTCTTCTCTTGTCAATTTGTTCTTTCATATTATATATTTTAAAGAGCTTTCGAAATCTTTAAGATGAGGTAGGGATGTTGACAGATTAGATCCGTATCAGAATTTTAAAAATTCAAAGCCAAATCTGAGAGATTTTGAAAACCTATATCGAAAGTCAAATCCAACCAAAAATTCAAAACATAAATCTGAATCCAAATCCAAACCAATTGTTTTCCTTTAGCATATTTGAAAACATTATTATATTAAAATTTAAATTTACAAAATATAAATTGAAACAGAACGCCAAACATTCACATATACTATATATATACTACATACGGTAAAATTTATTCGCGTTTGGATTGGGTACAAATAAAATTCATATTTGAATCCAAATTCATCGAAACCTTATTTTATTTTTTTTTATATCCGTACCTGAAGGCGTACCCAGTTAGTAGTGGATATACTCACTTTATTCAGATTTTATTCGTATAAAATTTTGAATATTCATGACCATTGACATTTCTACGATGAGGAGAAGTAAAATTTATACTATTTTTCGATATACAAATTGCATTTTTCAATGCCAAAAGTTTTTTTTAGAGAAAAAGATATATAGTATGCTATCCACTTCGTTTATTTTTTAAATATATAAGCTTAGTCGGATGTGAATTAACTAGAATTCAAATTTTGGACCTCGAATATTAACCACCAAACTCTTTACCATTTGCGCGTGAAATGGTCGGTTTTCTCAATGTCAAAAGTTAGGTGCAATTGGTGAACATATATTAATAGGTGGAAAAGTTTGAGAATACAATACTTACATCACTGATGTGGTGTCCCTAGCCAATTAAAAAAATTCTCCATAAATTTTTTAAAAATTATTTTTATTATACTATTTTTATCAATAAAAATATGATTAATCATAAATAAATAATAGAATATAAGTGTTATACAGTAGACGTCCTATAATGTATCAGGTGTGTACAGGTTGACCGCGAGAGCATACAATTATTTTATAAGGTAACCAGATGAACTTTTGAGGGGCAATTGCTTATATATTTCTGAAAAATTTTTGACTTTTCGATTTATCTTTCTTAAAAAACTAATATTAAAAATATCATTTTTGCGTTCCAATCTATTTCAAATACATCTCTAGAGTTAAAATCTTTTAATGAACTCTGTTATCTCTATGAAATTACTATTTTGTCTTTACAAATATACCGTTCTACTATCACCGACATTTCTTATTTGCCCTTAAATTAAGAAGACAAAAAATATTTTATTTTTTTATCTTTTCAAATATACCCTCAGCAGCATTTCTTATTTGCTCTTAAGTTAAGAGCAAAAGTGATATTTTAATTTTTTTAACTGTGGTTGATATTTAACTCATATTTAATCCAAGTTAACTTAACGGGTAGTAGCTGTAGGAGTATTTTAGAATAACGGAGGAGGTTATATTAGAAAGAATAAATAAATAAATAAGATATTTTTAAAGGTTTGAAGGTACATGGGCAATTATCCCAACTTTTTAAAATCATTTTCCCAGCCGCCGGCACTAACAAAATGATGCCCTTTTAATTCTCTCTCCTTCTGTCTGCCCTTCTCCTCTTTCAACCATAAAAAAAAAAAAAAAAAAAAATTGAAGAAGATCCTGCTCGCAATGCTCCTCCGGATCGCCTCCAGGTGCTTTCTCTTTTTACTATTTCAAAAAAAAAAAAAGAAGAAGAAAAGAAAACAATTTTAGCTTATTTTGCAGATCTTGAGAAGAAATAAAGAGAAATTGACTGTTGTTGCAGAAAATCAATTTCTATTCACCTTTTTTTTTTAATTTTTCTCGTAAATTTCAACGTAAACGAGAGAAAATTAGTTTAGAAAATTTCTGAAATGATTTTATTGTAGAAAAGAAAAGAGCAAATAGAATCGTGCGTTACTAACACAGATGCATAGTTGTTAATTATCATAATAATAATTAAGTAATTATGTTCTATTTTTCTCCTAAATTCTCATCATATGTAATATTAGGAATTGGAGGGGTGTTGGTGTTAATGAGCTGCTGCAGGGGGAGGCCAAGTTTATCTCCACCAACTCTAACACATTGGGAAGGTGATTCTTTTTTTTCTTTTTTTTCTTTTTGTATTTTACTTTCTTAATTATTTTTGGTTTAGGAGTAAGCCATTAATTTAGTGTTTATGTATCACGGACGCAAATATTAAGCCTCGTATGTCTGTGTCGAACTCTGATATCCCAAAGCAAGTGATAAAGGGCGTGGCTGGTATTCGAGACCTAAGTTCGAATCCTAGTTGATTCATATTTGTAGCTAAGTTTATTTCTAAATAAAATAAACGAAACGTACAACGTGCTACTTATCTCTCAAAACAAAAAAGACGCGTATCCGTGATGCATCCCATTTTATTAGTTTTTTTATGCATATGTAATGCAAGGCGATAAATGTTTTCATTGTTTGATACATGGAAGCCTCCGTGCTTATAAAAGCATACCAGCACAACTCTATACATATATATATATATATATATATATATATATATATAGAGTAGAATTTCTTATCTTATTATGAGTAGTAGCTACTACTCATAAGTTGTTTTCGATGATCGAGCTTCCGAATCGACGATCCACTCCGTTAAATATGATCTAGAGTATTTAAAACTTCTAGAAAATAAATTTCGTAATTTTTCGAAATCATTTGCCTTACGATCAAAGGCTCACAAAATTGACAATTTTTAACGATATGGGATACTTGGTAGTTTAACGGTGTAAAAGAATTGAAATAGGTTGAATTTTTGATAAAAAATTCTATTCACTATCTAGATAAAGATCAATAACTCCGATCTTAAATTGAAGGATCCGATCATCTATTTTTAGGACATCGTTCGATTTCGGTTCATTTTATACCAATTTGATGGACTTTATTATGATTTTGAAAAATTATGAAATTTATTTTTAGAAGTTTTAAATACTCTAGATCATATTTAACGGAGTGGATCGTCGATTCGGAAGCTCTATCATCGAAAACAACTTATGAGTAGTAGGGCTCTACTCATAATAAGTATAGTAGCCCTACTCTATATATATATATATATATATATATATATATATATATATATATATATATATATATCATTTTTAACGATTTTTAACGGTAGATTATAGATTTGGAGGCTCCATCATCGAAAACAAATGGATAGCAACGGAGAGTTTTTTTTGCTATCGATAGCATTCTAGCTCGACTATATATATATATATATATATATATATATATATATATATATATATATATATATATATATATATATATATATATATATATATAGTTGTCTTGGTATGCTTATGGAAATACGGAGGCCTCCGTCTTCACTTTGTTTTCGATGTTCGGACATTCAAACGACGATCTGTTAGACTTGATCTAGAGTATTTGAAGTACCTAGAAAATAAATTTTGTGATTTTTCGATATCATTTGCCTAGTGATCGAAGAGGTTCAAAATCACTAATTTTAACGACCGTGGTGAGCCGGTTGCAAGTTTAACGGTGTAGAAATATCCAAATTGCGTGAAATTTTCATAGAAAATTCTTTATACCATATAAAACAAGATCAATAACTTTGATCTAAAATTTTAATGTCATATCATCATATTTTGTAAGATTTTTATTTTCAGTTGATTTTGAGCCACTTCGATCACTAGGCAAATGATATCGAAAAATTGCGAAATTTATTTTTAGATACTTCAAATACTCTAGATCAAGTCTAACGGAGCCGATCGTCGATTCGAAAGTCCGAACATCAAAAACAAAGTGGAAACACGGAGCGCTCCGTACTTCCAAAAACACCCCAGACGCACTCTATATATATATATATATATATATATATATATATATATATATATATATATATATATATATATATATATATATATATATATATATATATATATATATATATATATATATATATATATATATATATATATATATATCTATAGAGCATGCTATTAATAAACGCACGACGAATTCCTAGTAAGTTTTCTACCCTTGGATTAACCCCTTTGATTAATTTTACCCGTTAGATTATACTATTCAACCAACTACCCACTAAACCCTAGGGGGCCCACATCATCCTAGCCGCACATCTTTTAATTCAAGGGTAGAAAACTTACTAAAGACCAAGTCATTAGTCTTATTAATAAGTATTCCAAATTTAGTTCTATATATACATATATATATATATATATGTATATATATATATATGTATATATATATATATATGACAATCAATGTGAATTTTATTAAGGCTCATGGGATAAGAAATATAGTATTATTTTAATAAAATTAATATTTTATATAATATATTATTATATTAATACTATTATATTTTATTATTAATGTTGATGTTGTCTGTGTTTTTTTTTTTTTTGTTATTATTTTTCTGTTTTTTTTAAGCTGTTGAATTCTCGTGTTCGAATCATGTTGTGTTCTGTGTATCGTATTTGCGTCTGTTACGTTTAGACACTGCTCCGCAGGTTAGCTGGCAAAGTTGCGGTGATCACCGGTGCAGCCAGCGGCATCGGCAAGGCGACCGCCTCCGAATTCATAGAAAACGGCACGAAAGTGATCCTCGCGGACGTGCAACACCGCCTACTGGAGTCGACGGCGGCCGAGCTAGGTCCCGATGCCACTCCCGTCCACTGCGACGTCAGATACGAGCCGCAGGTTGCGGCCGCCATCGACCTCGCTATTTCGCGTCACGGCCGGCTCGACATCGTCTACAACAACGCCGGGATCGCCGGATCCCTCGCCCCCTCTATCGTGAATCTTGACCTCGACGACTTCGACCAGACGATGGCGGTCAATGTCCGGTCGATGGTTGCAGGGATCAAGCACGCTGCACGTGTGATGATCCCTCGGGGGACCGCTGGGTGCATACTATGCACCGCCAGCGTTACAGGCATGTATAAAATGATCATTTGTCTCTAAAAGCTTAAGCCGTCACGTAACAGAATTTCATGCATTTTCTATTCAACATCAGGCATCCTCGGCGGCCTTGCGCCGCACGACTACTCGGTCTCAAAGTCTGCTGTGATCGGCCTGGTGCGATCGGCAGCGGCGGAGCTAGGGAGGCACGGGATCCGGGTGAACTGCATATCGCCGCACGCGATTCCGACGGCGCTGGGCATCGGTGCGTTGAGGAAGATATTTCCGGGGATTGGAGACGAGCGGCTGGCAGAGATGACGGACAGCACCGGAGAGCTGGCGGGGGCAAGATGCGAGGCGGCCGACGTCGCGAAGGCTGCCGTCTACTTGGCCTCCGACGAGGCCAAGTATGTGAGCGGGCACAATCTGGTGGTGGATGGAGGCTCCACTGTGTTTAAGAGGCTGGACCTGCACCCTTGATAGATCCAGTTCACTGTTCAATTTGTTTGGAGCATTTTATATTATAAGAAAAATAATACTTTTAGCTATCACATTACAAAACAGAGACCTAAATCAAAATCTAACATAACACCCCTTCTAGTAACACTACAAAAATAACACTTAATAGGCCAAGTATCTTTCTGCTTGCTTGGCTTCTTCTACTATTTAGGGTTAGGCGTTTGGTAAACAAAAGTGGTCTTACACTTACTATTATAAGATAAAACAGCATTCCATCCACCAACAATAGCAAGGCCAAACTGGTCCTTGGTATGATAGCAGTACAGGAGGTAGCAGGTAAGTTGAATACTGCAACAAGATGTATCAAACCATCCTCATCTTAGAACATGAAATCAAAGCTTACAACAGCACTAGCATGACACAAAACCACATGACAACATAGTAAGTCTTGTCCAGCAACAGCACAGACAACATATCGTAAATCAGACGAGCCTTTATTTAAAGTATCCTATGTTTTTCTCAACTCGACGCGAAAGGGAAAATACCAGACTGTTGCAACACACAATTTTATCTTGTTCCAGAACCAGCTTCATGGATGGATGTCGAGAAGAGACCTTCTATCCCTGAAGTCCAATAATTCCTGGCAAAGAATTTATATATAAAAAAAAAAAAGGCATCATTCGGCATGAATTTAGCCAATACTAGTCGACAAACGACAAGAGCACGATTGAATTTGATGTTATGTAGAAGTCACTCCTTTTGAGTACTAAAAGAGAGTAAAATGAAGTGAGGTAAAATAATAATGGTGTGAAGAGATTGAAAAAACCCACCACAAGCAACTCTCCCGCCAGCATTTCCCGTGGTCTTGCTAAGCTCATGTCCACCTGAAAGACCAAACGGTCGAGTTAGTTGATAAACTATACATATTTAACTACTAGATTAATGGAAAGAGAGAGAACATCCAGAGAAACCTCATCGGAATGGAATTGCAACAACACGAGGACTTAGTGTAGTAGCAAGAATGAAGAAGTATATTTTAGGCCCGAAAATTTAGCAGCATTAAGATCACTCTTACACTATCTTATGATTCAATGAAGGTCTTAAAAACCCAGTAATTTTCCAAAACAGCCTTTGAAAGTGACAAGAAGGTTAGCGGAACATGAATATAATAAAAGAAAATAGTTGGAACAGCCAGATCTTCTTGAAAAGATGTTCAGGCAATACAATATTGTTGTGCATAACAGCTTTAGAAAAATTAAGCAACAAGAATGTTGGCGGAATAGGAACGTACTATGACAGCATTTGGTCCGTATTTCTAGCAAATACTAGATCCATAACTAACATTAATTTTATGGCAAGGTCACATACATAGTGTTTTTAACAGTTAGATGGATTTGATCGAGGCAGACACCATAACTCTTGAGAAGAGAATTGAAGAGCTGAATCCTTCTGTTGGTAATTTCTGTTGATTGTATCATTTGTATTTGTGCTTATGAACTCAAACCAAGAGGGCGAACAAAAACTTGTCTAAAGCGCGGACAACTATCAGCCTATCTTTCCTTGTATGACTTCTAATTTTCTAATTATAAGCCGTATACTGGAAGAAAAAAAATTTCTGAGAAGGTTTTTGCACTGAATTCAATCATTCTTAATCTTATCCAAATTTTCTAATAGTGGATACAGGAGTTACAGGCCCATCACCTTATGAAATCCCAGAACATAGTGTTAAAAAACCAGGGTACATTAGTTCATAGAGTTCCAATTTAAAGATGAAAAAATAACCTGTACTAGCATAGTGGTTTGTGAAGTTAAAAAGTGAATATATGGTAGTCATTCGCTATAATCACACAAATTGTAAATATTAGTATTTCGAATTTCAGCCATATCTGTTAAAGAATGTGAAACAACCATTGTTCTCCAAAATTTAAGCTACCAATTTAAGTATTTATATTCAACACTCCCTCACATCAGAGCTTGAGACATTTTGATATAAATATTAATAATGCCGTTCCTAGCATTATTTAATTTTTTTCTCCGTTTAATTTCCACGTCTTGAGATTGTCAAAAAGTCTAAAACCTAGATGTAAGAAGGAACATTGAATATAAAAATATAAAATACCAATCTATTGGAGAACAACAGTTGTTTCGCATAATTTAACAATATCAAGGAAGGAGAACGTATTCGTCAGTGGAATCAAAGCAACTTCTAAAATTCTAATAGCACAAGCCAAATCCTTTTCCGACATCAGAATAGAATTGCAGCTCATTATGACATTAAGTTCGAGAAATTAGAATAGAAATTGACAAGAAAGATGATATGAGCTAGTTAGATTTCAAACTAGAAGTTCCATTTTTTTTTTTAAGTAAAATAATAGAAACCATGTTTAGACAAGAAATAGATGTCATTTATTACAGTTTCATGCTTCCAGAAAGTTGCATGAGAAAAAAAAATAAAAAGGCCGTACGAAAACTACTATTAGACTACTAAACTTTCAAGTGCTAAAGAAGAAATAAATTTCCAATATGATGTATAGAGTAAAAGAGGAAGATTACCCTTTCCGAGATCATCAGGGTCAGCATGGACAACAACTGCTCGGCCAATAATGGAGTGAGATCCAGAAAGCGGAATCTGGTGAGGAAAGAAGCATGTCAAAATCTTCTAAGAAAGGCCTTCATAAAGAAGGTTACAAATAGAACAACAGTGATAATGACTAATTACCTGGCTGTCAACAATATTTAAGTTAACAGTGCCTAAACATTGAAAAAAAGAAAAAAAAAATCAGATATTAGATCAATTAACAATAGAAGAAAAGAGGTGAGTAAATTTTCAAGGCATCAGCCGTTCTTTCTAACTATGGGCTTGTAAAAATTGGCGAACCAAAATGAGCATAAGGACACTACCATCCTCGCCAACAGTCACATTTCCAAGATCACCAGCATGGCGGGTCTCATCTTCAGGTGCGCCATGTTCATTCCCGGCAGGATTGAAATGTGGCCCTGCATCATGATCCAAGACAACAAGAAAAGGCAAACGACTTGAAAATAGTATCAAGAACAACTGTAAGGAATATATTGCCAGGATTATGATTAAAAAAGTCAAATACCAGTTGACAAGCAACCATTTGTGGTGTCGCCAAGGGCATGAACATGAAATCCGTGAAGTCCGGGCTTGAGGCCCGAGATACTTCCGGTCACAGTTGTCGGACCTACCAGTTACAAGAATATAAGTGAGGCGATTATCAATGCAATAATTTACCTTGTATACATATAGAGAGTACTATGATTACCATCCCCTTCTTGGGCGAAGTAGATTGTGCCTTTAACACTCTCGCTGCTACCCAGCACAGCAACAGCCTTCACCATTTTTTCTGTGTGATCTATAAATCATAAAAATCCAGACGAAACAACGGTTTCAACAAGAGAGGAGTAAGGCAGCGAACTTAATAGCAGAGAAACATTGCGCGGCAAAGCCGAAGCAAAACTAAATGGCAAAATTCAAGACGGAAAAAGGGAAATGATAACGCAAAACCTACATTCACAAAGAGGCTTATATGTATTGGCTATTTTTGAAAAAATAAAAATAAAAAGAAACTACCAGTGACGCGAGTAGTATTTATCTAATCATGCATACCCGAATTACAAATCACCTGCTTCATTATAACACTATAGAACCAAATTGATTCTTTAATATTCATTGTAGCTTCCGGATAAAACTGTTGAAAATAGTTTTGGTTTGGCACATGCCAGAGAAAATCCGAAAATGAAAATAGATGATTTCATTAGAACACGTAAATTTGTTTTTCACTGAAAAAGTATTTTACTTCGAACTAAATACGCGAAAAAAGATAACTCCTTTTCAGCCTGAAAACTCTTTCGAGGTAGCATCTTTTTTAGCATTCCCTAGCTGCGGATTAGTCAAACACTAAATCTAACAAGTGAACCAAAATATCTGAAAAAACAGCAATATTTTCCGAATCCCCCACAAGAAATGCGATAAACAAAAAACAGGTGATGATCTCGTTACTACACATAAAACTGTTTTGTTCTTCACTGAAAAAAGAATTTTACGTCGAATCAAACAAATGAAAAAACTCCTTTTCGCAGCATTTCACTAGCCATGGATAAATAAACCAGACACTGAATCTAACAAGTGAATCAAAACATCTGAAGAAGCAACAATGGCCTTCCAAATTTCCCACAGCAGCTCCACGAAATCGCAACTTTTACAGCCCGGGATCTGATCACTCATCCGAATCCCCAATACTCACGATTCACAGCAACAAAAAACAACAACCACCATATAACAACGATTCTACCAAATGATGATTAATTGAACCCTTAAATCTCACCCCCAAAAAAAAAAAAGAAAAAAAGAGAGAGAGAGAGAGAGAGAGAGGCAAGATCCGATCCACCGTGGTTTGAGATCGAAGAGGAGATCGAAATATACGGAGGAGGAAAATAGTATTAAAAAAATAAAAAACCCTAGAAATTTTACCTCAGGTGACCCCCCTGTGGAGTGGAGAGATGTGAGGAGAGAGACGACCCCTCCTTTGGTTTGTAATGAAATGGAGTGAACGGCCACACCAACCTAACGCGTGCTATTATTTATTAGAAAAAACTTCAAATATCATCCTTGTGGTTTCTTTTTTTTTTCTCACTTTAGTATTTAGTACACTGTAATTTAAAGTGTATCAAATTAGCATCATGTGATTTTGCATTTTTTCACTTTAGTTGTCTATTGTGATTTAGTGTATCACAAGTTAGTACCCGGTAGACCTGGCAATCTTAACCCAAACCCGCGGGTACCCACGGGTTACCCATAAATTTACGGGTATGGGTACCAAATTTTTCAACCCAAAAAATTACGAATAAAACGGATGAGTACCCATTAAGCAGTGGGCATTTTGGGTAACCCGCGGATACCCACGGGTACCCGTACTTATATTTTTTAATTACAAAATATACTTTTTCAATTAATATATATTTCTTATTTATCTATACTATAAATTTTAATCCTAATTTTTCATTGCATGCCTTTCATATTATGAAATATTTTTTCTTTAAGATTTTAAATATTTTTATAATATGTTATAATATTTTAAGCAATGAGTTATATTACGCTTTTAAAACTTATATGTATATGTTTTGCATTTAAAAATATAAGAGCAAAAAAAAAAAATTGCGGGTAATCCACATACCCACCTGTCGACCCGCGGGCCGGCATGGGTAAAGATGTTGGCTACCAAAAAATTTGCGGGTAAATCTTATCCATGCCCAAGTAACCCGCGGGTATAATAACCCGCCCGCGGGTTACCCAACCCGCCCGTTTGCCAGGTCTAGTACCCTGTGAACTGTGATTTCGCACTTTCTCACTTTAATACCCCGTGGTTTCATACTTTCTCACTTTAGTACCATGTGGTTTAAAAATCATATGATACTAACTTGATACAAAAATAAAACTACAGGGTACTAGCTTGATACAAAAATAAAATTATAAAATACATTTTAAACTATAGAATACTAACTTGGTATACTTTAAACTATAGAGTGCTAAAATAAAAAAGTACAAAACCACATAGGAGGTTTTAAGTTTTTCCTATTTATTATTAGTCACTGCACTTGCATTGCATCGGATATAGCTCTTTTTAATATAATTAAATAAAATTAATAAATTAATGAATAAATAATATATATTTACATAAAAAAGTTAAATTAAAGAAAATTATAAAATAGTACAAACTATAAATAAAATATACATAAGTATTATGGATAGAAAATATAGCAAAATAAAAACGTAAATTTAAATATCGATACCTAAAAATAGTCTGGATCAGAACGTTGTAATAAAAGAAAAGTTGATTTCTTTCTAATTTTATTGTCTTATGGACTTTTTATGCAATTGGCCCCCCGAAAAAAATTTATTTTAAAAATAATTTCAGCAAATTTAAATTTACAAAAATAGTCTTAATTCTATTACGCAAGTATCATGTCAACGCCATGCGGGCGGGGCTGGGGCAGATAATTAAGTTGAACACGGTGAGTCATTCACCGTGTCTAAACACTGATCCTGCCACACATGCGCCACGTCAATACCATACGGGCAGAACTGAGACCAGATAGTTAAGTTGAACACGGTGAGTCATCCACGTGTCTAAGAACCGTAAATGATTTACCGTATCTCGAGGAAAGGGAAGGGAAGGGGAAGTAGAAAAAAAAATCTCAAGTTTTCTTAATTCGACCAAAATAAAATTAATTACACAATTGATTTATAAATTCTAACCTTCTATAACATTTACATTATGCTTGGTAGGAGGGTGATTTGGCCAAAACGACAAGATCAATTGAAATCTATTATAAGATCAACTAATGTACAGAATTTTTCTGCTCACTACTATTAAGGTATACTATGTGGTAGATTCCTTGCGTTTTTTTGGTAGTGGAATGTTTTGTATTTGTCACTCTAAAGAATTTGTGAATTCTCTCGCATCTTTCGTTTCTACAATAATCTTTTTTAAAAAAAAATTCTTAAACTATATAATTTGACGGTTCGTGAATACACGTGACAAGCATTCCTTCGTTTACTCTATATGACAGGCTCAAAGGCATTTCTCTCTTCTTTTACAGATTACCACTCTCTCTCTTCCTCTTTCTGCCTTTCCTCCATTCTCTCTCAACCCTGTTCCTCTCTTTCTCTCTCTCTCTCTCTCTACAGCTGTCACTCTCAACTCTTTTCCTCTCTCTCATAACTCCCTCTCTCGCTCACTAACTCCTTTCTCTCTCAACCCTTCTCTCTCTCACGATCAGGGATGTCAACGGATCGGATTCGGAGCGGATTTTCAAAAACTCGAACTTGAACCCGACTCCGAACCCGAGACCCGAACCCGAACCCGAACCCGAACCTGACGGATTTTAAAAATCCATATCCAAACCCTAACCTGACCAAAAATCCGAAACCCAAACCCGAACCCGAACCCGAAACAATTATTTCTTTTTTCAATATTTAAAAATATATTATATTAAATTTAAAATTTTAAAGTATAAACACGAAAAGAAAATTCATTATAGTTAGTTTTAATAAGTTACCATTAATTTAACAAAAAATTTTAAGGCCAATTTGCATAAAAAATTCTTTAGTTTTGGCATTTTGCAAAAGTGGACCACCTTTTTCGATTTTGTAGATTCGGTCCGAATTTTTAGTAAATTGATCAAAATGTCCCTCATATATAAACGCCTCCAGCGTATTCCTTGAGATATGTATATCCTAACGTAGGATCCTGCCGAGCATTAAATGCGCCCCTTGCGTTTTACGCAATCTCGCTCTCTTCGGAATCCGAACCACATCGGTCTCATTATTCGCCGGCCTCGATATTTACTGTCTGGCTTTAAGAAAAATTAAATAAACTGAAGCTAAATGACAATGACTACACCCCCCGCGATAGGAATAATAGTGCAACGTGAAGGAGCAACGCGAAAACTAATGGTACAACAACCCTTCTAACAGTGCATCCTTCGGCCGTACCAATGCGACGCTGGCGTGTGGTCTTTTCCCTCACCTAGGTAGGCAGTTTTATACTTGAACCGCAAAAAGCGTAGGGGAGTATAATCCATCACTCTCTCTCATCCATGGAAGCCTATCAGTATATTCTATCACTGTCTGCCGACCGCTGCATTTGTAGAGGAGAAGTGGAAGAAGCGTCGAGGAGAGACATGATTAAAGAGTTACGAACTGGAGGAGGGATGTGGCAGGATGGAGGAAGGGAACAAGGCGATCACCAACAAATCGCTACCAAAAGGCCCAGCAAATAGTGCAATAATAGTACTAGTATGTACAAAAAGAATCCAAATGGAGCGTGGAGGTAGAACTTGACTTTAGGATTAGTAACCGGAGGAGATAGGAGGGAGGAGGGTGACAAGGCGGTCATCAGCAAGACGCTACCTAACTGCCCACCATCAAAATAGTGTAACATTTAGTCAATTAGTGCAATGGTTAACAATAAATCGTGTAACGAGTCTGTAACTAGTGTAAAAAAAAACGTTTAGTGCAATTTGTAATATTGACTAAATTAGTGCAAAATTCTTTCCTAAATAGTGTAAGTAGTCCCTAACCAGTGCAATTTTTTTTTTTCTGTATTTGGTGTTAATATGAAGATAATAGTGCAAATAATTCCGTAAATGGTTATACCCATACAACATCTCTTAAAAAAACTTACTTTTCTGATTTAGCTGTAAAATAATAGTATAACTTAAAATGCGAATAATAGTGCAACACAGAGGAAAATGGTGCAACAAAGCTTGTAAGAGTGCAGTGCAGTCGTAATACTAGTGCAACATCCACCGTTACAGTATAATATAGTTCCAACCAGTGCAACATCAGAATGCGACACAAGCTGAATTAAGTATTTCTAAACTTAATAGTGCAACACAATAAAATGGTGCAATATAAAGATCTAATTAGTGCAAATCCTCATTAATTATTGAAAATGCTCTCTATATTAAATCTTGTACCAAAGATTATATTGTCTTTGATCAAAATGCAGCATACATACAAGAGAAGATTTGCATACAATACACATTGGGTCCTAATATTTTTCACTCTTTTTTATTTTGGTCCTTAATCCCTAAATTTTGTATGTTTTTCGTTTTAATTCCCAAATAATTTGTTTAGGATTAATGTATATAATATAATAATAATATAATATTTGATAGTTGAATTATTTTACAGTATAAAAAAAATATCTATTTTGATTTTGATTGTCTTTTGATTAGTCTTATTTTTTATAGTTCTGATACTTACATAATAATTTTTTCGCTAATTTAAAATTTAAAAATTAAATATTTTATTAGTTGTATGTATAACGATAAAAATTAATGGGGTACAATAAAAACGTTACTGATAAGAATACCAAAGATAATACTTTCACTCCACTTTATTTATTTATTTATTTTTTTGTAAATTCTACCTTAATGATAATATAATACATAAGTATTATTTATCTTTTTTAATACTGAGCTGTTATTTTATTTAAACTGATTTATTCATTTATTATATTTAAATATTTTTAAAAATAAATATATTTTAATTTTATTATTTAATTTATTCTTTAATTTTTAATTATTTAATATGAAGATAAATAATATTTAAAAATATTGATATATAACAAGAAAAAAAATAATATTAATAATTTACTATTGTATTTACTATCCGCGGTATTGCGCGACTCTTCGCTAGTAGGTGTTATAGAACTAGGTGGAATCTTATTAATAAATCAAATGAGCAGTGTTAGTAAGTTTTATCCTTGGATTAAAAGATGTCTTGGTAGGATGATGTGGGCACAGGGTTTAGTGGGTGGTTGGTTAAATAGTATGATCTAACGTAAAATTAATCAAAGGGGTTAATCAAGGATAGAAAAACTACTATAGTGACTCTATTATTATTATTATTATTATTATTATTATTATTATTATTATCCAGCATCATTTATCCGCAAACGAAAGCCGCCCAAGCGTGACCGGAGCATATCCGGAAGTATATTATAAGTTTGGATAAGGTAAAATTATAATGATTTTATTTTCTTAATAAAAAAAAAAATAATGGAGGACCTAATTCCGAAATCTAGAATAGTTGAGAGTGTCGTCATGTATTTTGACCTTCGATTCCACTCATCTCACCCACTCATCGTCCCAAATCTCTCCAATTTCTCGCTCTTCCTCCTCCTCCTCATCTCCGCTCTTGTTACCTCCGCCATTTTTTTCTCCTCTCCCGCTCCCATCAATCCACAAAGAAAGAAACCCTAGCTCGAGCTCCGATCCAATCCGATGCCCCCTTAACCTCCTCAAAATTTCGAGGTGGAGGAGGAAGAGGAGGAGGAGAAGCGATGTCCCCCGCCACCGCCGCTGCTTCCCCTCGCAACCTACTGCCCCTTCCTCGCCCTCGTCGATTCTACTCACTCCCGGTTCCTCGGTCTCGCCTAAAAACCCCCCCTTTCTCCAATCGCTCTTTATCCCCACCGCTTTACTCACAGTTCACGGCTTTTGAGCCCAAAAGGAGTAGATTCGCCTCTCCGGTAAAGAACCCATCTCGGTGGCCAATTGCCGTCTACTTATCCGGTAACACAATTCTCAGAAACCCACTTCCCCAGATTCACCAAAAAAGTGGAAAAAAAACGAAGAAATGATTGGAAAAGAAGCTAAAGATTTGATCTTTCAGGTGAGGATGTCAGTGGGAGTCGAGAGACGGATCTGCCGGGCCAGCCGAGCTTCGACGCCGTGCTTTCGGCGGTCGAAGTTCTCTGCATCGTGCCGCCCGCCATCTGTTCGATCGGGTGCCTCATCGGGTCGGTGCTGCCGCCTGCGCTGCTGCCGCCTGCGCTGCTGCCTGCGGTGGCCAAACAGTTCCAGGCGTCGGCAGGGAATAAGCTTTTTGTGTGGCAGTATTTTCTCTTGGTCGGTGCGGCGGCGATCGGGTGTTTGATTCGGTGGCGGCAGCGGCGGCGGCTGTATAGGGTGAATGGGAGGGCTGTGAGTGTTGATCTGATCGGGAGGATCGAGAAGGTGGAGGAGGATCTGCGGAGCTCCACGACCATCATCCGCGTGCTCTCGCGGCAGCTTGAGAAGCTCGGGATTAGGTTTAGGGTTACTAGGAAGGCCTTGAAGGAGCCGATTGCGGAGGTAATGCTTGTTGCAATGATTAATTCTGCAATTTGAGGTTGCTTTTTTGGCAATTGGTCCTTATCTTTGGAGAATTTGTGATTGTACTGAACTTTAGGCCCTTCTACATATAGTCTCCTTTTTCGATAGTTTCTGCTAGAAATATTTGTCCGGATATCATCTCATTGTTATGCACAACGTAATCTAGAACGAGGACTTGTTTTAGAGTAACATCGTCGCATTTATATGATTTGCTATAGATATGGTGTGTTTGCTATGATCTTTTGGTGTTTCACATTTCATCATAAGAAATAAAAATATCTGCTTTGTCAGATCATGTTTATCCTGCTTCTGCTATTATCCTTCGATTTGCAATTTTTTTATTAAGTATATAAGCTCATACTCTTACATAATGATAGATGGGCAGCGGTATGGGACATGTATACAGCATGATATTGTATGTTGATACGGTAAGCTTGAGAAAATAGAGTATAAGTTGATCAGGATACAAAAATGCCTCTAGATATTATACGTGCGCATATCTGATTATGCATAAAATACATAATTTGCAATGGTAAATTTATGTGCATTTTTATGATTCAGCTTCACCTGGCTCTTAAAAGTGTACCATCGTATAGTTCTCTTCCTTATTTTATATACATTTTATTTCTAATCAATACGAGAGAAGCTGATTTTACTGTAGTCTAACAATTCAGAAGTTACATCTCAACGCCCACTAGAGTCTTGTATAGTTGGCTAGAAGTAGATATCTAGACGATGACGGAATATAAATATAACCATGTTGAATAGTTATTAGATGGCTATGAATCTGATATCTTGTATATGGGTGTAACTTGTAAGGGTGTTGAAGGATAAGTAATCTAGAGTCGCAGAGTTCTCGGTGATGTAAAGAATATTGAGCTTAGGGTGGTTATGTTTGAGACCTTTAACACTAATATAAATAGCGAGCATTTATGCCAGTAACTAACTATTAGGAGAGGAGGAATTGATGGTTCCTTTGCTTTTCAATTTTGGCTCCTTCAATTATCGCGTGCTCCAGTAAATTAAAGGTACTTGTGAAACCTAAATATTTATAATTCCAAGTTCCTTGGGCAGTAGTCAATTAAATAACGAAATCCTTTTTGAAGAAAAAAAAGGAGAAAAAATAGACATTTGGTCAATGCGTTGATCCTGCATTCTTGCTGCATGTCACACATTTTTATCCTCAGAAATTGAAGGGTTTCAATAGAAGAAATAGACATTTGGTCAATGCGTAGATCCTGCATTCTTGCTGCATGTAACACATTGTTAACCTCGGAAATTGAAGGATTTCATTTTTATTCACTTATTTTTTGACATGTGTGCAGACGGCGGCTTTGGCACAAAAGAATTCTGAGGCTACTCGAGCACTAGCGATACAAGAGGACATTCTCGAAAAGGAGCTTGGTGAAATTCAGAAGGTTCTGTTGGCTATGCAGGTGACTCTTGTCAATGACTTTTTCTTTCCATGTTTATGTCTTTATGGTATTAAGGGTTAACTTTTGTTAGGTTATGGCTCCTCATTACCACATGGTTTGCCAATTATTTTCCGGAGGGTTTCTTTCAAAACCTTAACATTATGTCTTCTATAGTTCAATGAGTCATATTTATGATGATTCTTTGAGTAGATCTTCATTCAGTCGTTTGTTCTGATTCCTTTGTTTTGCAAAATTAAAATTGAGAAGATCAGGGCAACCAAGATACCTGCCCTAAAGCTTGCAATGACCCTGGAGGATCTAGAATAGCCACATAATTAGACTTATTTGGCAATCTCGAAGCTGCTTCTGATAATGTGTATTCAGTTCTCGAATGCATTCTTTGAGTAGAAAAAACTGCTTATTTTGAGAATTTGATTGGTGAATGCAAAGATACCTGATGAGATTTAGCAAGATCGAGATGATCATAGAGAGTGATTTGATGTTAGACTGAGTACAAATTAGCTTAAATCAAAAAATTACCGGACCAAATCCAAAGCATACAACATAAGTATATTGATAAGAAGCGTCTTAGAAGATTGATGGTGGATAATGAATTGTTCATTCATGATTTCCAGTAATATAAAAAAGAACAACACCGAAATGAGAGAGTTAAGAGAAGCAAAAGGTGATTGGGTGAACACTTAAAAAGCAAATTGGAATAAAGATCTAGGAGATATAACAAGCTGGACGATGGATGAAGTCTTCCTTTCACCCTTGAATACCAACATGCAGCCTCCCAGCATGCTAACTGGACTCCTGTCTCATGTTTTCTAAAAGTTCAGCTTCAAACATTATTGTTGGCTGCTGCTTTTAGTTTCAAATCATGAACTTAAAATACTAACCTTATTCTGGGACACCAATTGGATCAGAACTGCATCTCGTAAGAAACCTTCCTATTCTTCTAATTTTCATCTATGTTCTGCATTTGTACTTGGATACTAAGATCTTCTATATGAGTCAGATGCCACCCATTTTTGGCCTTTGTCGGCAGTAGTGATACGACAGGTCTGGAACCAACAAGACAAGTCTCTCCCTTGCTAAATTCATCAGCTGTGTACGATCTTCATGGACATCGTTTTTATGTCTTGTGACTAATATCCTCAGGCTACTGAATTTTTGGCCTTCTGTCCCCTCTTTACAAAGTCGCGTGAATCCTGTATCCCATCTCGATGTCAACCATGCTATATCTTCAAGTAACTAAAAATTTGCCTGGACTGATTTGCGTGAAAGTGGAAGATCAACATTTTCTGTGCAATATTAGTTTGACTTCAATAACTGAGCTAGCTCATGTTATTATGGATTTCATTGTTGATCTCACTGTGAAAAATTTCTAGATTCCATGCTTTGACTGAGCACTCTCTCTTCAAAGCCAGTCAGACGCCCATCTAGTTTCACCTTCGTGAACTAAATATCTTTCTACTGAAATATTCACGCAGGAACAACAGCAGAAGCAGCTTGAGCTGATCCTCGCTATCGGCAAGGCAGGAAAGCTATTAGATGGTAAGCGAGAGTCCGCATTAGAAGAGGGTAACACCGTGGCTGCTGCTCGCATTCCAGAGAAAAGGACGAAGGCAGAGCTCAAGGTGCAGTCTGAAGTAGTTGCTGGAGGGAATGACAAAGCCTAGATTTTCAATTTTCTTTGAAAAACTTCTCGGCACGGCCCCTGGAGGTCACAATTTTTCATGTAAGTTTGGATTAATTGTATAATTAGGGCCGCGGTTAAGAAATACAAATATGGGTAATCCGCGCCTGCAATATTAAGTAGTTAATGGCTGTATATGATATGAATGTGTTGAGAAATCATTGGGTTGGAGCTCAGCAATCCGATGAGCGCGGAATTTGGGAATAAATTCAAAATCAGACTTCCTATTGTAAATACATGGTGATTATTTTTTATTACTTGAGTATAATATATATATATATATATATATATATATATATATATATATATATATATATATATATATATATATATATATATATATATAGCCTTTACCGGAATACTATCTATGGCAGAAACCCAGTCATTAATACCCATCGGTTTTCATCTACGACAGACTTAAATTTGATGATGGTTAAGATGAGAGAAGAAAATTTGGAGAGAAATTAAAGTTTTCAATTTCTCATCATTTTTAATATCTCATCAATTTCTCTTCTCTCTCTTATCTTAACCACTCATCAAAATTGATGGATGGTTAAAAACTTAGGAGCACAGCAAGTGCTGTTATTAATAGTACCTCTATATATATATATATATATATATATATATATAGAGTTGAGCTAGAATACTCTTAAAATCTGCCCATTTTACTCTCGAGTTGTTTTCGATGATAGAGCTTCCAAATTGATGATCGAACCGTTGAACATGATCTATACCACTTAAAGTGTTTAGAAATCAAATTTCAAATATTTTCAACATCATTTGCCTAATGATCAAAGGGTTTCAAAATTTGTAATTTTAATGGTGGATAAGAGACGTTTTCTCGTTTAACGGTGTAAAGATATCTAAATTAATTGACTTTTTGTTAGAAAATTTTTTAAACTATTTAAAACAAGATCTATACTCTTGATCTTGATTACACGACTCCTATCATCATTTCTTAAAGAATATTTATTTTCAACTATTCATTTTTTGTTCACTAGATGGATACAAGAACAATATCGAAAGTGCGTGAAATTTGATTTCTAGGTAGTTTAAATGGTTTAGATCATATTTAACGGAGCCGATCGTCAATTTGAAAGCTCTATCATCGAAAACAACTCGAGAGTAAAATGGACTCGATCTTAAGAGTATTCTAGCTCAACTCTCTCTCTCTCTCTCTCTCTCTCTCTCTCTCTCTCTCTATATATATATATATATATATATATATATATAGAGCTTTGCTAGAATACTATGGGTCGTAAACCGCTCGGTTTACTACCGATTTGTTTCGATTAGATTTCAAATTGATGATCGGCAGATTGAACATGATCATTTAAATTATCTAGAAATCAAATTTTATAATTTTTTAGCATCACTAATTGAACGTTCAAAGGGTCACAAAATCTATAATTTTAATGGTCGATATGGTGTGTTTGCTCGTTTAACGGTATAGAAGAGTTCAAATCAACTAAATTTTTGTTAGAAAATGTTTTAAACTATTTAAAATAAGATCGAAATTCTAGATCTCAAATATAAAAATTGTATCATTATTTTTTAAAGAATATTCATTTACAGTCATTTATTTTTTTGTTCACTTGATGGACAAGAGAACAATATCGAAAATGTGTGAAATTTGATTTCTAGATAGTTAAAATAGTTTAGATCATGTTTATCGGTGCCCGATCATCAATTTGGAATTTCTATTATCAAAAACAAATCGGTAGTAAATCGTGGTTTACTACCGATAGTATTCTAGCAAAGCTCTCTCTCTCTCTATATATATATATATATATATATTATTTAAGTTTATTTAAACTATGTAAATTATGTAAATTTAGGGAAAGATGGTATTTCATCCTCGTTGAAAACTAAGAATCGGGTAACCTGATCATGTGAAGGTTTAAAAATACCTACAAATAAGTATATTTATTATATTACACTAGCAAAAGCAATTCAGCTCATTTTAGTAAACCTTGTTTTCTAATATAGTTTGGTATTGATGTTTATTTAACGCTATTAGATAAAATGGAGTTGAGGAAAAAATATATATGGCTGAGACCACAGAAAATATATATATTATATGCGCGGGCCATATATTATATACGGTTCATCACGTAATATTATATACGGTTCATCGTGATATGCGGAACGTAATATTATATACGAAAATAAAAGTATAACGAAGCATTAATGAGGTTCATACCTCTACTATCTGCCTAATTTGACACTACCTATTCAAGAGCATAAAAATTATTCTTTTCTAATATAATTAAATAAACTTAACAAATTAATAAATAAATAATGTATTTAAATAGTAGTGTCAAATTAAAGAAAAGTATAGAATATTATAAACTATAAATAAAATACACATAAGTATTATGAATAGAGAATATAGTGAAATCAAAGCGTAAACTTGAATAAATCCGAACTTATAATGTACTTTTGAAGTTATTTTTCGTAATCAATTTTTTAGGTATTAATAAATCTGTTTATAACCTTTTACAAATTCTCTTGATGGATATTTAATAGGAAAAACTTCAAAAAAACCCGTGTGGTTTTATATTTTTTCAAAACTCCCCGTGGTTTAAAGTGTATCAAGTTAGTACCATGTGGTTTCTTATTTTATCACTTTAGTACCATGTGGTTTGAAGTGTATCAAGTTAGTACCATGTGGTTTTGCACTTTATCACTTTAGTACCCTGTATTTTAATTTTGTATCAAGTTAGTACCCCGTGGTTTTTTAAATTACAAGGTACTAAAGTGATAAAGTGTGAAACCACAGGGTACTAAAGTGATAAAGTACAAAACCATAGGGTACTAACTTGATACTAAAGTGATAAAGTGTGAAACCACAGGGTACTAAAGTGATAAAGTACAAAACCATAGGGTACTAACTTGATACATTTCAAACCAGTCTTAAAGTGATAAAGTAAAAAATACGGATATCTTAACTTGATACACTTTAAACCACAGGAGTTTTTTTTGAAAAAGTGTGAAACCGGGGTTTTTGAAGTTTTCCCTATTTAATATCAAATTAGATATGCGCAAAGTTTTATTTGTACGACGTTTTGCTTATCCTATTATTAAATATAATTCATAAAACCCTTTTTTTTCCCCTTTTTCTTTCACTTTTATTTATTCACATTTGCATCAATTTTAATTGTCAAACACTTCCAAAAGCATGGCCAAGAAATTGCAGGCAAGGGCAAAATGTCAAGGGTTGCAATAAAAAAAGTCAGCTTAGGAAGAGAAAAGTCCAAGAAAGAGACATGAAATATGTCTCTTAGCATATTAAGTGGTGCTGTCAAATTATTCAGTAGAAAAAAGAGAATAACATATTTGAAAGGAGGTTAGAATATATAATCCTAAAGTAATGTTTAATGATATTTAGTAAAGTGTTATCTGATAAATGCTATTTAAACACACAGATTAGGGTTGTTATAGAAATAGAAGAGGTCGGCTCATCTTAGCCGACCAGCAGGATAGAAGCAAGAAAATTGACAAAATTATGCTTTCTTTACAGGACAAAGTAATGGATGCTAGAGGAAAGACGATGGCGGCTATAACAGCCATAGACGATATCACCCATGCAAAAAGAAGCCTTTGACTCTGCATAAAGTGTAAGGCCGAAATGACAAAGAAGGATTGCGAAACCATAATTAATGATAAAAAAAGAAGTAATTAATGGAAAGAGATGATGGCTTTTCCTAAGGAATGGAATGAAATCCCACCCTTTTATACTCATAAATTTCGGCCGTTGGATAAAAGGATGTGTGGTTAGGATAATAGTAGTCACCTAGGGAAATTTGAGTGGAAGGTTAATTGAATAGTATAATCCAACGGATGAAAATGATCAAAACGGTAGATCTAACGACCGAAAACTTATGAGTACAAAATGGTCTATAATTATAAAAGTATAGTAGCCGGACTTTGAACAAATATTGTATTAACTCATTCGTAATAACTTTTTTTGTAGTAAAATCAAATTGGACAAAATTCATAGGTAAAAGTGCATAAATGTTACTTAAAACAAGCATTTGGATATTCCTAGTTTAAATTTAAAAGTTTGATTTCAGTACAACATACCCTATAATACCTTTTACTTCTTTCGATTTTTTTAAATTTCAGTATGTATTAGAAAAATGTTTTCCACCAAAAAGTTCCATTGTGTATTCGAAATCAAATTTTTTTGAAATTCAGCTGTTGATTTCAAAATATATTAGAGTTCAAGTAAGGCATGTACATTTTCGCCAAATTTATATCTGTTTTATGAATAATTGGTCTCTGAATTTATATCCCTTGCCTACAATTGATTTTTACAACTTAATTTCAGCCAAAAGTTTGCTCTTTTCTGCTTCAGAGTTGCAGCAAAAACAATTATCAGAAACATATTTAAAATAACTGTTCTCTGAAACTTAAAACTGCAATGTTAGTCTCTTCAATGCAGCTCCTCAGAACCCTAGTTCAGTAAGCAACAAATCAAAATTTTAACTTCTCCAGAAGTGCTTCTGAAACATAATAATAGTCTATAGAAAACAGTCTGCCGATCATGCGCAAACAAATTTTCCGTCAATTCTCTTCCAGATTTTCCTTCTTGCTGTCTGAACTTCCCATCAAATTCTCAGAAATTGAACTCCTTTCTTGGTGTAAAGATAGCCCCAATCATGCAATACAGTTCAGTTCTATTTTTTGACCAAATTGTCAGTCCATTTCTGATGCATCCTCATTTCTAATCTATTTTTAAGCTTCGGCAATTTCTCTGGAGAAAACATATTAGTACAACTACTGGAACCAATAATCATCTTACGGTACAACAACATGAACATATTTTTTCTATATTTCTACGGTAAAGGGATACAACACGAAACCTTCGCAAAACTGCAACACTAGGAAAGAGATCTATAAAGGTTCATACTAAGTTTAGCATCATACATTGAGCCCTATACACATAGCTAAATAAAGGTACAGCTGTAGGAATTAGATGTCTATATATTTATGCTTCTATTCTATCAAAATAACTAGAGAGCCACCACTGTGGTTTGAGTCTTGCAATGCCCGCCGAAGACCTTCCCGGAGAGTATGTCCTTGGTGAGTTTCTTGAATTCGAGCAAGTTGTTCTGTTTCTTCGAACCCTTCACGCATTTCCGCAGATAAGTGTTCTCCTCCTTCAAGATGTCGATTGACGAAGTGAGCTGCCGAATAACCTCCCTCTTCTCCTCATCCTTTTCGGCTAGTTCAGCTCGGAGAGCCGCGTTCTCCTCTTTCATTCTTGCTAACTCTCCCTTCATCGCCGCCTTCGCCAGTTCACTTTCACTCTCCTTCACTGATTTGTCTGTTAATGTACACTCGGTTTCTGTCTCTTCTTGTTCAGGATCGTCGACCTCTGACTCATCGGAATCAGAAGAATACGAGGTGAAAAGCGAGGACCCGTCTGACGAATTGTTGCGTACTTTCGCGACCAGCTTCTGTCCAAGTAAGAGGGACCGAACAAAGCATGGTGCATTTTACCACCTGACTTGAATTGGTCATATTGCTCTGCTAACGAGCGGTGAGATCGATAGAAGTCCTCGATCATGCTCAAGAGTAAAGGCCGCTTCTTGTAGTACATCTCGGCACGTTGAGCAAATGAGTCGGCGTCTGCCTCCACTAGATTCAGCATCTGCTTCGTCTTGTATTCAAGTTCTGCAAACGAAAGGAAGTGTTTTATAACAACTCTACATAGCAGTTTCATTAAGAAAGTATACACTTAGTCGCCAAATTTGATCAAGAAATCGAGTGCAGTAATTTAGTAAAATGCTATGCAGATAGAAGGAACCATCATCCAAGAGCTACGCGGATCTTCTAAGACTAAATCATGCAAAATTTCACAGCAAAAAGAAAAAGAGGAATTTCTTTCAAGTTCTCCATTTGATCTACAACGAAACAATTCAAAATGTTTAGCGATCAAATTTCAAGCAATGTAGAGAGTAATGTGTGGTACGACGCACTGCGCAGAGCTCAACAAGGAAACAAAAATAAGGCTGGATTTGTCCTCTCACGTATTCGTGGAGCAAAACGGAGCAATCTAATTCGATGATCATGAAAGGCCAACCAAATACTAGATCAAAGACGCAAACATGCTTTACAAAGTTTTGCTAAGAGTAAGAAACCCAATAAATCATTTTGTCTTTCTCTTTAACTAGGTTAAGTCGCAATCAAAACACATAGAACTTATACTTGTACATTCGTTCGTCTATAGTGATCTTAATTTGGTTAGTTACAGCTAAGATTAATCGAAACAAAAGGAACCTGCATATTAAATTACATGACAGATTTGCTTAAAAGCCGAAAACTCATATGCACCGAATCCAGAAAAGAAACATGCTACATGCCAACTTCGAACCACATTCAAATACATCCACTTGCCAAGTAAAACATTAGGATGAACTAGTCGTCTCGTCGGCGACCCCATAGATTCGTACGCGCTGTATCCAGCTAATCGGATCTCCCTTCGAACATGATATCGCATCAGCCAAATATTTCTCATGATCAGTGTTCTAAATAGCGGCCGCTACGACCATAACGTGTAAAGCAGGATTTAACGGAGTGGGACATATTAAAGTAGTGTTTTTGTGAAATACACTATATGAGTTTGTAGCGCCTGGTTTGAAGGTTTTAAGTGTCCGTCGGCACGGGCCGTATCCACCGTGCCAATAAGATACTGGCACGATACAGATCCCGTGCCGATGGCATAGCTCAAAACCCTCTATTTTTTAAATTAGTAAGTATTTTTTTCAATAAAGTTCAAAAGATGTGATAAAAGACATAATAAATAGTTAGAATATTTTGTTCTTTAAAGAAAATAAATATTTAAATGCTATTATGTGTCAGCAAAGCTTTTTGGCCAAGCGCATGGCACGCGCAATGACACGCAAGCCGTCTTCCTTGTATCCGCGTTGAGACTCTCCAAACACTATGTACTCGCTATCTGCTATTTACAACCGTTGTAGATTGCGATCGAGCGAAAACAAACCTGATAGCGTCGATCCGAGCCACGGGGACTGCCGCGAACTGCAGTGGCTTCCGAACCACCATGCTTGAGGGATCTTCTCCTGCGCCGCCGCCGCCATTCCTTCGCCTTACCTATGTAAATCATACACATAGTTCAAAACTTCAAATCATCAAATGGTTACCAATTTGGGGGCTAGATATAAAATTCAAATTCAATTATGAGCCCCTTTTATTTACCAGAAAAAAAGACCAAAAAAATCCAAAAAACTCCCGTCGTTTTTCTACTATCTACAGCATAAGATCTTGATTTTCAAACGCAATTTTGGATACCGCATTCCCAAACTAAGCCTAAATCAAAGCTCGAAAATCCTAAAAAGCGAAGAGAGAGAGAGAGAGAGAGAGAGATAGAGAGAGATTGGGACCTGTGTCTGAGCGTTGCTCCTCCTCTTCTTCTTGTCGCTCGTGGGAGAGAGAGAGAGAGAGGGAAAAGGACGGGGACTCCGCTCTTATCATTCAAAAATATATAAAAAAAAAAAGAGAAAAAAAAAAGGGTGAAAAACTAAAAAGAGAGCGCACCCCCACGAAGCACAAGGAACGTTTTTTTAGGAATATTATTATTAGGGAAAATTTCAAAAAACTCTCTGTAGTTTCGTATTTTTTCGTTTTAGTACCCTGTGATTTAAAGTGTATCAATTTATCCCATGTGATTTGTTTTTCTCTTTTTAGTATCAAATTTATTATTTATTTTCTTAAATCGGCGACAAAGTTAAAATTAGAGGGTGCTAAAGTAAATATTCAATAAATCTAGATGAGAATCTGAAGTTTTTTTTTGTATATAATTTAATAAAATATTAAGAAAAAAACTGCTAAAAAGATAAAAAATAAAACCATATAAGGACAAATTGATCTACACTTTAAATCATGATCTTAAAATGAGAAAATATGAAACTACTGGGTGGTTTTTGAAGTTATTACTTTCTATTATTATTGCTGATTCTTCATTCCCACTAACTACTGGTTGAGGAGACTGGAGAGAGGACGCCTTTCACAGTTGACAGCTGGCACGTAAATTTTCAATTACACCCCTGTTGTTTAGCCGTTTCTCACCCTGCTACTCTCGTGGGTCAAAATAAATTACTTTTGGCAGGATGTAATTCCGTTAAAACATATTTATTAAAAAAAAAAGTTAATTGCATATATATATATATATATATATATATATATATATATAAGAAATTTCTACTATCATATTAATAGGATATGAAAGATCATTCTATCAAATTTTTAACCCTTGGATGAGAAATTGTAGAATTAGGATGATATTAGTTGGTTAGAGTTGAATGGTCTCAGGGTTGAGTGGTCCCCAGGTTATAGTATTTAATCCAATGGTTAGAAATGATGAAAAAATTGATCCAAAGCGCTAAAAAGCGATAGACAAGTCTTTCTTATCCTATTAAAAGGATAGTACTCTATATATATATATATCATAATCCTTGGATAGGATCCGTTAGAAAAATATATTAATCATAGATAAAATGTTTAAATATGGTTAGTGAATAAGATAAATTGAAATTTTTAACCCTCTTATATTATTTGTGATGGTAAAAAAAAAAGAAGAAAATAAAATTTTTAGGAGAATGTTTCGCATAATTCTAGCAGTTTGATACTTTTGGTAGGATATATTTGTGCTAGTAAAAATGTCATTTCACTTATCTTCTTGTTATAAAATAAATAGTGTTCTAACGGTAACAAATCAGTGGGATAAATATAAATATCACTGGACTTTTGTAGGAATAAATATGAAAAATTAAATTTTGTAGAGATATATTTGCTATTCGATATATTCACGAGAAAATTTGTATGAAATTAGCTGTATGAAATTAACCTTAGAAATAAATTCAGATACCTCCTATAATTTTTCATTCACTTTAGTATCTTATGATTTTAAATTATCACTAATTTAATATAAAAGTTGATAGAGGAGATACGCGAAAGAGAAAAAAAAATCAAAAGATAATAAAGTGATATATTTTAAACTATGGGCACTAAAATAAATAAAAAAAACCCTAAACACAAAAAGAGGGCATTTGAAGTTGCTGCTTACATATTTCAAAACGAAATGTATGATTTCAATATATCATTTTATTGTATTTAACCTCTGGAATGAAACAAAAATATATATACAAGTTCTTTAGAAATTTATGACGTTATGTTTAAAATAGCGGGAGACTAGTTGTCAAACAACAATCGAAATCCGTGAGTATTATATTTATATATTTTAAGTAAATTGATTGTATCTTTTTAATAAGTGGTATCAGAGTCAGAGATTACGGATTTGATTTCCGCATGGTGCGAATTTGTACATGAGCTAGAAGGAAATTATTGGTTTAAAGAGACAAGTATCTTATTATGTGACAGAATATCACGATGGGCCGAATTATGTTCGAAATGATTGGAGGTCAAGTTAGACCGAGCTATATTCGAAGTGGCGGGAGATTAGTTGGGCCGAATCATAAATGAGATCAGTAGACACTGTATTTATACACTTTAAGTAAATTAATTGTATCATTCTAATAGCTTGAGCTTTTTATATTAATGATTGAGCCAACGATCCACCAAAATACATACTTTTGACACTGGGGATAAAGTGTAACATACGATACATTGAAATCCTTATTTAAGGGGTCTAAGTTAGAAGTTTGTATAGGTGAGAGGGGTCACCCAAATTTTATTGCACAAAATAACAATGTATAAAGTTTGAAATATTATATCAAAAATTAGAGTGAACTTTGCATATTTTCTTTTTTTCTAAATCTTTATAATATTATTATAATTTTATATGTAGTGCATGAAATTTTTGGAGCTACAAGAGCCTATAACGGTCGGGAGGAGCTGGATGGGCCCCACTCGCTTCCTTCGGATTGCATCCCTGCACCGGGTGTATTACTACATGCTACACTACACACCACCACCACATTATATTTATATATATATAATATAATGGTTATTATTTATTTTAAAAAATAAAGTTTAATTCGGTAGACATAACCTAAAAATATATAAACATTCTACATGTATATAAATATTATTAATTTATAAAAACCTATTATGTAAAAGTAATTTAATCATATGAAATTTCTATTAAAAAATTCTTTTACTCATGGTGTATGAGATGCACTTATACTCCTGGTGCACCTTTCTTTCTCGCTTTTGAGGAACAACGGCTACTTCCTAAGAACAATTTTATATATTTCATACGGATAATTACGTATATATCCTCGAAATATATATATATATATATATATATATATATATATATATATATATATATATATATATATATATATATATATATATATATATATATATAATTAAACTACTATGCTATTAATAAGTTATTGGTCTTTATCGAGTTTTTGACCGTTGCACTGAGAGATGTGCGGTTAGGATGATGTGGAGCCCTTGGGGTTAAGTGGGTGGTGGGTTGAATAGTATGATCTAACGGATGAAAATAATCAAAGGGGTGGATCTAACGGTGGAAAACTTGGTAGCGAAGACGCCCGTCTTATTGATATACGATAGAACTCTATATATATATATATATATATATATATATATATATATATATATATATATATATATATATATATATATATAGTAGAGCTAGAATACTCTCAAAAGCACCAATATTTTAATTTTAAATTTAAAGCTTTAGTTTAAATTTTTTAAAATAAAACTTGGTAAAAAATTTTATTATATGCCAAAATCAAAAAATAAATTTCCAAACAGTTTAAAAAATCATTTGAAAAATTATTTTCATCTAAATTCACAAATGCTTTATAACTTTTAACTAAAATTAATTTTACAAATGAAAATTAATTTTACAGAAATCACTTTTTTTAAATCGAGGCCAAACGGGCACTTAATTTTTTATCAAAGTGCTAAAGCGATTTCACAAAAAATGTTAGGTAAAATCTCCTTGGGGGAATATTTTTAACTTCTAATTGGCCTATTTTGTTAGAGAAAGATAAAAGAAATATATTTTAGGGTGTAAAATGTATGAAACTTATCTAAACGACGAATCAGAGTGATTCGGCTATCCAACAATTTAAAATTTAAATTCTAGTATTCAATTGATTTAAATTAAGCAATTTGATAATTTTTACGCGGCACATAATATAAACCAAATGCTTACTATAATAAATGTACTCTTACGTGAATTTTGTGAAATATGTTAACTAAGCTCGTAAAGATAAGTGACATACTAAAATTTTGAAGTTAAAGAATCATTAACCAATTTAAATTAAATAAATTAAAAGGTTAGATAAAAAAAAATACCAAAATTGTATCAAAATTTCAATGAAATAATGAATACTTTTACTTCATCAAAATTGTAGTCCAGGTGTTCGTTTTTCAGAAATGAAGTAACTATGCTTCAAACTTGACATTTCGAGTATCGGTTGTCGAATATAGATATAAAAAATACTATTTTCTAGTAGCTTAAGTGATTGGAGAATAATGATTGATTTATATTCTTTAACTTATTTTAAGCAGTAGATTTTGAATTCGAGTTCAGCGCTTCTACCTTTATTTAATTTCTTTTTGTTTAATTCAAGCCAGTATCTTTAACCTATTACAAAGTCTCGAGCCTTAACATCAGAGGGAGTGTTGAATATAAATATTAAAAAGATTATTTTGTTTCACATAATATAACACTTAAATATTAAAAATATTTCTTTTAGTACCTTAAACTTTTATTAGGAATAACGATTGTTTTACATAATATAACACTAAGCGTAGAGCCTTTAACCAACTTGGTGGTTGTTCTCTTCAATATTCATCTGCTTTTGTTCTCTCAGATTTGTTGTTCCATTTAATTATGATCTTAAATCTTAAATTGTATCATAACTCAAGCAGTGAAATATGGTTTTAATCGTACAAGTGGTTTATGCCAATTTAATTTCTCGAAAACGTGAAATATAAATACCATAGTTGCGACTGCTTTCTGAGAGCTTAAGCTTTTATGATTACTATTTTTTGATAGTTTAAACGGGAAATATCATAACTCGCGCTTACTATTTTTCGAAACATGAAGTATAAATACAAACTGTGTAGCAAAAGCCTGGTAATGGCATTTCATTTTCATATAGGGACTAATCAAAATTTGCATTTATTTGATATTTGCAGAGCAAAAATTGATACTGGCAGAATAGATTCATTGAATTTAATCATATTTTAGATGTTCTTGCTTCGGCAACGGTACATTAATGGTATTATGCATCACCTTAATTCCAATGGTCGTGTCTTTTCGACCTGTCTAAATCGTCTCGAGAATTGTAGAAATAATGTTTGAATAGAATTATTTAAAAAATGAGTTAATTGTTGCTTAATTAAAATGATTAGAAATAAAAAAACTTAAATTGGAGCTTCTGTTATTGATGAACCGTCCAAAATCTCGTTTCAGCACCCCCACTAGTTGACTTACTAGGTTTCTTCTTCTTTTTTTCCCCAATTGTGGATTCTCCTTCGCAAGTTTATAAATTGTTCCACAACTCAGACTCAAACGGCACTTGTAGTCTAAAATTGAACGGCTGAAAATAAAAATCTCGTAAAAAATTAGCAGTGTTTGGAATAAGCCTTATATTTTCCATCAATCACTTCATAGGAAGGTTTTTAACATTGATTGTGTGGGCTCTAGAAATGAAGCCTTATATTTTGTGGGCAGTGTTTGGAATGTGAGTTTTGCTTCATGGCCCAAAAACAATTCTCCACTTCGAAGCTTCTAGATGTAAGGAGAAGCAGCTGGGGAGAAGCACTTCAATAAAATTAGTATAATAATCCGTGCAATGCGACGGGCAGATAATAAGAGAGAGAACAAAAAAGGGCAACAAAATAAGAGAAAATAGGATGGAAGAGGCGCCAATAAGAGGTCGGAAGGTAACAGCCGAAGAAAGTGGAAGAGGAATAGTTCGGCAAAATGCGGAGGTATTATTCTGTTCAGTTCAAGCAAAATAAGAGAAAAATTCGAATTGGTTCGAGCCAAGAAAGAGAAAAATATATAGAGGACTTGAGTCGGTTCAGGAGAGTCCACACTCAACACTGATTGGTTCGGTTCAAGAAAAAAAAAATGTAAATAAATTAAGCTGGTTCAGGATAGAGTCCACACCAAATAATAAAGCAAACGTTGCCATGTAATAAATTTAGAAAGAATAATATACAGGTACGGAAATATATATATAATTGTTACAGCTTCTTACAAGTTACAACTAGGGATGTTAATGGGTATGGATATTCGAAATTTTATCCGCACCCAAATCCGAATGAAACGAATATATCTGATGCTAAATGGATATGGATATCAAAAATAAAAACCCGACAAATATGGATTCAGATATGGATTTTGACTGTACCTGACCCGAACCTGAATTTATTTTATATTATATATAATATATATAAAAATTTGATGTTATATTTGAATTTGAATTTTAAAAATTTAAATTTAATATAATATATTTTTAAATATTGAAAAAAGAAATAATTGTTTCGGGTTCAAATTTTCGGGTTCGGGTTCGTGTTCGGGTTTCAGATTTTTGTTCGGGTTCGGATTTTGATATGGATTTAGCGAACATTGGAATAAATATTTTTATTTCTGAAATAACTTACTGACTATTTCGGAGTAGTTAAGAATAAAAATAAAAATGTGTTTGATTTGTAATATTGATATTCGCAAGAATAACAAAAATCGTGTTTGGTTATAATTGAATTTCATATAAAATATCATTTAATATAAATAATTTGTTATAAAAATATCTTTTCTTTCAAATTCTACTTAAACTTAAATTTAATAAAAAAAAATTAATTTATTATAATATTTAAATATAATTTATTGTAACAATTTATTATGATATTCAAGTATAAATAATATGTATTAATGTAGTACATTAACAAGTTTATAATAAAATAATTTATTCTTATATAATTTATTAATTGAATCTACATAATTTAGTTTTAATTCAATTAACAATCCTAATAAAACTTGGAATTAAACTTTAGAATAATGCTATTCCATCAAAATGGTAGAATAGTTTATCCCAAGATATTCCAGGATAATAATGAATAGCAAAGTTTGATGGATAAAAATATTAGGAAAAACTTCAAAACCCCGTCTGTGATTTCACACTTTTTTATTTTAATACCCTGTGGTTTAATGTGTATCAAGTTAGTACCCTGTGGTTTCTCACTTTATCACTTTAGTACCCTGTGGTTTAAAGTGTATCAAGTTAGTACACCCTGTAATTTTGAACTTTATCACTTTAGTACCATGTGGTTTCATACTTTATCACTTTAGTATCCTGTAGTTTAAAAAACCACAGGGTACTAACTTGATACAAAATTAAAATCACAGGGTACTAAAGTGATAAAGTTCAAAATCACAAAGTATTAATTTGATACACTTTAAACCACAAGGTACTAAAGTGATAAAGTGAGAAACCACAGGGTACTAACTTGATGCATTTTAAACCACAGTACTTAAAGTGAAAAAATTAAAACCACAAGGAGTTTTTTAAAGTTTTCCCACAATATTATGATAAAAAATCTCATTTGCCAAAATAGCGGGAATAACATTCGTTATCCTGGCTTTATCTCCTAACTAAACTGGGCCTCTGAAGTGCAACTAGTACTTAACATGGAATATAAAAAAAATAATAATAATAAATAAATTATAGTGATTAAGCATATTTCACTTAAATATTTCTTTGAATCTCACTAAAATTTGAGTTGTGTAATATTTAAATCTACAGTAATAGGCTTGTACTGGGTTTGGATCAAATTGAGTTCCATTTAAGCTCCATCGAAAGCCCATTAAAATTCGGTTTGGATTCAGATGTCTCAAACGAAATCCGTCAAAACCTAATCTAAAATAGCGAATGAACTTTCTTGTTTTCTTACAGCTTAATCTTTTAGAGTAATCAGTTATTAATCCCACAAGGCTTTACCGACGTCATTAAATTCAACTTCACAGCTCGGCTTGGAACTTAATCGGTATAAAAATTTTCTAGTGTGGTCATAAAAAAAAGAGTTTGATTTTTGTTCCTTAAAAGGGTCTTGATAATTATAATTTAATAGGATAGTATATTTCACCTGTAAAATAATTTATCTTATCCGAAAAATGATTTACAAGTCGAATATATTGTATCTGATTAGACGTTTGATCACACTTTTCATCTACCAAATGTACAAATTTCTCAAGTAGATTATAAAAATACCGAGAAAGGTCAAGAAAACTCTCGATTAGGGTTATGGAAGTAGTTGATTTTTTACGGATTAAATTCTAGGTTAATAAAGAGTTTAGTCAGAATAACTCAATTTAGAACAATAACTCGTCGGGTCCAACCACCGACCCATAATACTTAAGTTCATTAATTACTACTAGCGTGTAGACCTCATATAAACTGATCTAATCGATCTCATCCGATATGATATGGGGCGTTACATTAACAAGTTATTATTGTACAGTATCTTTCACCTACAACTGCTGTGATTCAATTCTCGTGAGTAAAATTAAGCAGCTGCTTCGCAGTTAAAAACTCACTTTGACATGAATCAGGTGAACTTCTTTGGCTTTTTCTTTGCTTTTCTTGTTTAATGGAAAATTTTCTTTTGATGTTGTTTCTCTTTTCGTGATCCGGTGCACGAGGAGGAGCAGATGCATTGTATCCATCACCAATGGTCTATTCAGCCTAAGATGGGGCTTTCGAAGAAAGTGCGTACGTACGTAGTTTAAAGAAGCCAGCATTCTATTATGTGACAGGAGGTCGGGTTAGATCGAGTCACGTTCGAAATGACGGAAGGTCGGATTGAGCCGCGTCATATTCGAAATGACATAAGGCTGATTGTGTCGAGTCACAATTAAAAGAGACCCGTGTGCGTTGTGTATTTCTAATAGTTCGAGCTTTTGAAATTAATTCCTCTTAAAATAAAACTATATCAATAACTAGAGTCACAAAACAATTCCCTCAAATAATTCCTCTTAATCCAACTACTTAAATATATAGATCTACTCCATGATATATCATATCAATAAAATAAATTAGATAATTTAACTTGCAAGCTCATGATCATATATACTAGTACCCAAAATCAAAGCATAACACCTCATCAAATAAGCAAATTAATTGCTATATATCAATCCAATAAGTCAAGTACAAATCACAAAGTCTCAATGCCCACAATGCAATATTCCCAATTACACATGACACAAAAGAACAAGCACTACACATCCTTAAATCCAAATTAATAATAATAATAATAATAATAATAATAATAATAATAATGATAATAATAATAAATAAATAAATATTATATATTATATATGATATATGCTCTCTCTCTCTTATGATCACTCCACGTCTTTATCATTAATATTCTCTCTTATCACACCACTTCATGTGTGGGATCCAATCATCACCTCTCTCTTTTGAGAATAAATTTTTTTTTTTAAGGGGACTATTTCGAGGGCTTTTCAATCTCAAACTTTAATACTTTTTTGAAATAACAAAATAAATTATGATGTGGATAGTAAAATAAACTTTAGATCATAATCTAAATTTAAAAATCTTCGTAGGCTATACGCATGTAAACCCACATGTATTTTCATCGTACAATTTTTGCTATCTAATGGGTGTAGCATAGAATATTTATTTAATTAGATTTTTTTTATTTTTTTTTTTACTTTTTCTTAAAAAAATTAGTTTATTGATTGGATTGATAGCATTATTTCAAATAATATGCATCAATTCCCTCCATTTGAACCTTCTATATATGAGAAGCTTCTTTTAGAGCGTACGTGTTTGGTTCATGATTGGAATAGAAATAAAAAAAAAATTTAAATTGATTAATTTTGTGATATCCTTAGGATTTGAAATAGTCTGATAAATAATAGGACTAAATTTCTTAATTCAGTCATAATATCTTGGGCGATGATTAATCCCGAAAAGTTAAAATGGTTAAGTGTATTAAGACTGGAGTAGTTTTAGGTTGTGTAGCCTCTCTTAAAAAGCGAAGGGTCACAATTGGTATCAGAACCGCGCACCAACTTCAAATATAAGACGAGTTTTAGCTGAGTCAGGGTTTGAATCATAGGCTAAGTCAGAATTTGAAAATAACATGTTAAGTTAGGTTTAAATAACACGGTTAGCGATACAAGTCTTACTTCACTTTATGCATGTGAGTTTTCTTGAGCCTGAAAGGGACGTCGGGGCTTATAAGGGTAAGAATTATGACATCTCAAGAATTTGAAATAGTTTTATATATAAGATATTTGAAATTCTCATTTTGGAGTTAAATGGGAATTGGGAATTTGATTTCTGTAAAACAAACGATAATTATTGGAACCAGTAATTTTCATTCTAATTCCAAAGTCTAAAATAAGTAAACCAAATATTTCATCCTCCCTCTCAAATACTATATGGAACAACTACTTATATCTAAAAACTAAAGCTATCACAAAATAATATGTTTTTAATCATTTATATTCAACAAATTAAAACTTGCGACAAAGTAGTTTTTAGAAAGATCAATGTTATATCCCAAAAACCGACTGTCCCTAGCGCAAGTGGCAAAGAACTTGGTGGTTGGTATCCGAGACCCGAGTTCGAATCTTAGTTGATTCACATTTCCAGCTAAGCTTATTTCTAAATAAAATAAACGAGGCGGGTAGCGTGCTACCTAGGAGTGTAAACGAGCCGAACACGAGCGAGCTGGAGTCGGCTCGTGTTCGGCTCGTTATTAAACGAGCCGAACACGAGCTGGCTCATTAAAGTATCGAGCCGAAAAATTCGGCTCGTGTTCGGCTCGTTTAATAAACGAGCCGAACACGAGCTGGCTCACGAGCTGGCCAACGAACAATAAATTAAAAAAAAAATAGATTAAATATATTTAAAAAATAAATTTATAAAATTTTATCCATTAGATTTTGACCTAATAGTTAAAACTTTATATACAAATGAATCTCTTTATAATTAAGCTCGCATTTATATTTTTATTTTGCTAAAAATTAAATAATAAAAATATTTATTATATATAATTATTTATTTATATATAAAAATATAAATTAAATAAATTATATAAATATAAAATATATGTATCCGAGCTGTTATCGAGCCGAACATGAGCGAACTTACCCCAGCTCGTGTTCGGCTCGTTTATTAAACGAGCTGAAAATTTCAGCTCGTGTTCGGCTCGTTTACTAAACGAGCGAGCCGATCTCGACCTCATTTTTATGCCAAAAATACCCTCCACCCTCTACTGTGCTTCGCCCTCATTCGCCTCGTCCTGCTTCACTGTGTTGCCTTGCCCTCGCTCACATCTCCGTCCGCGCCCATAAATACCCCGTCGCCCTCCTCCGCCATCTTGCCTTCACCCTCGTTGTCTTTACCCACCTTTTTATCTACGCCCACCTCGATTTCCTCCCTACTGTCGCCAAAATAGAGGGGCGACGAGGGTGTAGGAGGAGAAGATGAGCATGTGGAGAAGAAAATGAAGAAAAATCGTGGCCGATCGAAACGCAAACCGCGCCCGATTGAGGCAGCAGATGAGCAAGATGAGAAAGAAGACGAAAATAGTGAGCAGTAAAATAGTCATTTTGTCATCACATTTGACACTGTACTCTCCCTGTGAACATTTTTTATTTTACAAGGAAGGTAAAGTGTAGGTTTTTAAATGACAGAGAGAAAATTGAAAAATCGAATTTTGACAGAAAAATTTTATGTAGTTTAGCCTAGACTCAATTGCATGTACAACACCCCACATGGGCCCAAAATCATTCAAACCAAAATCAAAATCCAACCTGAGTGTCGAGCACACTCAATTGTGTTTCCAGTTCCCTTTTCCTTTTGTGTCTCCCCTGATCTTTCCATTTTGTGTGCACTCACCCATGCGTGACAAGATCATAGAAAGAAATATGCAAAAAGCATAGCATAGCATTTGTGCACTCCCTTGTGTCTCCTAAAGTTAAAACTACACCTAAAACTTACATGTTTCCTGGCTCTCTTTTTCCCCCCTTTTTTCAACATATGTGTCGTTAAAATGAACAAAAATGGTAGCTTTTTTATCATTGCTAAAGTTGGGTTCTTCAATGGTGTGCAGAATATTCTACAATTTGATTCTTAATTGTCTATATGGATCGTAATCGCTAATCAAGTATCTCAAAATTATATGCTGATAGGAAGAGCACTCCAATCGCACTTAAGGGCTCAATTACAGCGTTCACGGACTATAACCCAACTCATCCATCTGAATTTTACGTCTATTGTGAAACGTAGCCTCAATAAACTTATTGGACTCATCCAACTCAACATATAAATCATCTGAGCTTATTATTATGAGATAAAAAGTTAAACCTATTTTAGCCAATAATAAACAACCAATGGTGTAACGACCCAGCCCACTAGCAACAATAACTCGTTGGGCCCAACCACCGGCCCAAAATGCTTAAGCCCGGTTATTATTACTAGTGTCTAAGGCTCTTATAAATCCAATGACAACCCCATTCCTATCCGATGTGGGATTATTGGGGTGTCACAAACTCCCCCCGTTAAGGTCCTGACGTCCTCGTCAATCCAATCACACACACCCACGAACACTGGCTATGTGAGACTCGTCTCACTAGCCCGTCATCCGACTCGGCTCGAGACTCGCCACACATGTCCAGGTGAACCGCTCGATACCAAATGTAACGACCCAGCCCACTAGCAACAATAACTCGTTGGGCCCAACCACTGGCCCAAAATGCTTAAGCCCAGTTATTATTACTAGTGTCTAAGTCTCTTATAAACTCAATGACAACCTCATTCCTATCCGATGTGGGACTATTGGGGTGTCACAAATGGTCCACTGGGGATGGAGGTTTGTTATATATATATATATATATATATATATATATATATATATATATATATATATATATATATATGATGCTTAGTGTGACCCTTTTGGACTAGTCAATAAAAAACTTAGAATTTTGGCCATATCAAAATTATGATTAAGCACTTGGACTTGTTTTGGGGTACCTTTGTTTTTAGCAACAGTACGTAGTAAGCTATAATTATAACTTGGAAAACAAAAATGAGAGTTTGAATAAGATTGGATTTTTGACGAAACCATATCTGCATTCGTATTTTTCTTTTGAAGCATATTCAGATGCGGATATGTATTAGATACTAAATTTTTATTATCATATTCGCTAAAAATATGGATTCCGATTCAGATTTGAGTTGGATTCATATCCTGATATTATTTGAATAATAATAATATATACTAACATCTATATATAAATATGAACTAAAGTTAACATGAATATATAAAACATGCGATGAAATTGTAAAATTCACATTAGATTACCTATATTTTATCCAACAAAATATAGTATTTTAACAAACATATATAAATATAATTTTAATATAAAACTCACAGTAAAAAATAACAGAAGAACACAATAGAAAACGACTTTATCCCCTCTAATTAATATATATTGACATTCCTCTTATCTCTCGGGAGTGAAAATGATCGAAAACGGACAGATTTTTTAAATTTTTATCAATGTGAATCCAAGCATGTACTTCGAATATTAAATTTTGACATCTATATTCGCATCTTATCTTATCGAATTCGATGCAGATCGGAGTTTACCCTAACCACTTTTACCCCTAATAATAGTCCTCTATGTAGAAACATTTTGTAAATAGAGTCATAGATATTGAGTTGTAGATAAATGTCACTTCCATGTAGACCCAAATTTTGGGAATTCCTTTTTTTTTTTTGAGAAATAGGTAGCGAAATGCTTCATTTATTAAGTTAAATGAATTGATACATGTTGGAAGCAACTTGGGCTTCCGAGATACCGGCAAAAAGGAAATAACAAACAAGAGAAGAGCGTGGAGGCTAAGAAGGAAAAGAAAAAAAGAACAGAAGATCGCTTTAAATCACGGCCGACCAGTTACTGGTGAGAAGTTTGACGCACTCTAGCGACCTCGAAGCATTAGGTACAGATCCACGGAAGGTAGAGTTATTTCTATCTCTTCAGACCACCCACCATATTGCTGCCAGGTTAGTCAAGCAAAGAGACCTATTTGACTAATGAAGGACTTAATGAAGGACAAATTTTGGGAATTGCTACATCAAATTAAGAGGGAATGGAAGAGGACAAATGAAGGGCTCTTCAAAGAGAAATTGTTCACATGTTTCTTTTGATGGTAATGGTGATGGGGATTTGACTCAAAGTTATTGGGTGGTCCGAGCCAAACACGTGCCTAGTCAATTAGTCGACTTAAACGATGCGTTAGCCGCCGCTTAGTTGGATATAATTATAAATACAGTGTATCTTTTAAAAATTTATATACTTTAAAAAAATATAAAGCTATTAATATAATGATGGTTATGTGTATATTATTTTATTGCATGCAGTTGAGATTTGTATTTGCAAGTTGCTTTTTATATATTGTCACGTCCCGAGTCCGCCTATTTGGTCGGTTTCGGGCACGCCAACAGACCACCGAACGGACAGAATTTTTTCTGTACGTCCGAGGCGTCGCAATCAATACAATACGAAAGGTTCCAAACAGAAACAATATTTAATACTCAGATTGTATAAGTACCAAAAACATAATCACATCCTATGTGTCCGTCCAAGGCTCGCCAACTAAGTCATGTACAAGAATTGTCCAGAAAATAATTCTAATGCATACATGATATATATAGATTTTCTCTTAAAAAGGCAATTGAAATAAATAGGCTTATATTTTGTTTAAAGTTAACATCTCTCCTTATGCAAATCTCTTGAGCCGAATATCGGATTTGAATCTACATACTGTTACATCTTATAATTTAAAATTATACGAATAATTAAGTGGTTAATTAATTACACAATTGGTCCTCCCATTATTACACATTAGAAAAGGGAAATCGACTCACTGCTCTCTAATTAAAGATAGAGACACATTGACGCAGGTCTAAATCACGTTAAGAGAAAATATATATATATATATATATAAGGACGAAAAGAGATCATACATGCACGATAGAAGAGCACAATTCTGCGAAAAAGACAAAGGTTTTTTGATCAATCAACTCTAAAACCTAATCACATTAACTGAACGCCACGTATATAAATAGAATCGATATCTGAATCCTACTAGAATTGCAGATAATAAATTCTAATATATCTCTTAACTTAAATTGATCATAAATAATCAGATAATCAGACTCAAAATACGATGAACGTCATATATATTTGATTATTTAGTTGTATTTTTCAGTCACTACGCTACCAAAATTACACCTATGTGTCATTAGATGTGACTAAAAATTATTTAAAAAGTACTACTAAGATGAATGTCACGATAAAATTCATCTATCATTTTCTTACTTGTTGTAAAATCAGAAGCTCAAAATTAGAGCTTTTTCAATTTCACTAGCGCTTAAGCAAAAAATTTATTACATTAGAAAGCATAGGACTCAAGTAAATAGTCTCTCTAGCTACTTTGTACGTAATGTATTAATTCTACGTACACCTTGCATTAAACATTATAGTGATTTATTACCATTCTCTTCAAAAAAAAATAAAAAAAAAAGAGAAATAAACTTCAAATATTATTTTTGTGGTTTTATACTTTTTTAACTTTAGTATTTTGTGAGTTAAAATATATCAAGTTAGCGTCTCGCGGTTTCATTTTTATTTTTTCGTCAGCTTGTCCGTTAATATTTCGTTAAATTATATACAAAAACCTTCTGATATCATATCTAGATTTATCGAATATTCAATTTAGTACCTTTTAGTTTTGACACTCTCAAAAAAAAGAAAAAAGAAAAGAAGAAAGGATCACTATAAAAGCGACGAATTATTCATTATAATTTTGAATTGTTTAAAACGATAAATACTTCATCGTGTTTTAATCGTACATAGTTGTTGCTGATATATTAATACCCCGTAGTCCTTGCATAGAAAATCACAATAAATTTTAATTATTTCTCTTTATCGAAAATATCTAGAGCACCAATCGAAAAACGCAGAAGTAAAAATAGAGTTAAATCACAGAAACACTTGGTACGCGATTGGTACATATATAATTGGGATAATTGCCTATATACCCTTCAAACGTTTGAAAATATTCGATTTATCTATTTTTTTTTTTTCTTTCTAAAATACTCCTTACATGTTCCACCGTTATTGCAAAATACCTCTGCAGTTATTTTCTATTAAGTTAACTTGGGTTAAACGTGAGTTAAATATCTACCACAATTAAGAAAAATTAAAATGCCAATTTTGTCCTTAACTTAAGGGCAAATAAAAAAATATTGGTGACTGTAGAGGGGTATATTGGAAAAGGCCAAAAGTCAAAATACGTTTTGTGCCCCTGACTTTAAGGGCAAATAAGAAAGACAGTAATGATAGAAAGGTATATATGAAAGGACAAAATAGTAAATTTACATAGATAACAGAGTTAATTAACAGATTTTAATTCTAGAGGTATAATAGAAATAGATTGGAACGTAGTAAGAATATTTTCAATATTAGTCTTCTAAGAGGGATAAATCGAAAAATCAAAAATTTTTCAGGAGTATATAAGCAATTGCCCCTATATAATTTAGGAAAAACTTCAAAAACCCTCCTGTGGTTTATCATTTTAGTACCCTGTGGTTTAAAGTGTATCAAGTTAGAACCCTGTGGTTTCTCACTTTATCACTTTAGTACCCTGTGGTTTAAAGTGTATCAAGTTAGTACCCTGTGGTTTTGAACTTTATCACTTTAGTATCCTGTGGTTTCATATTTTATCACTTTAGTAACTTGTAGTTTAAAAAACCACAGGGTACTAACTTGATACAAAATTAAAACCATAGGGTACTAAAGCGATAAAGTGCAAAACCACAGGGTATTAATTTGATGCACTAAATTTTTTTTCATCCTCGGGAACAACCCAATTTTCATCAAAACGCTATTTTTCTTATCTCCATACTTATACCTATCCCTGGAACAGCTAGTTCTTGCTTATCCCCAAACCAAACGATACCTTTTAAAGTACAGGATACTAAAGTGATAAAGCAAGAAACCACAGGATACTAACTTGATATATTTTAAACTATATGGTACTAAAGTGAAAAAAATTAAAACCACATGGAGATTTTTGAAGTTTTTCATATAATTTATTGCCATGTACTCCGCCAATAAAATATCGTCACAATTCATTATTAATCCACTATTGGCCACAAGGGTGTTTGATGAGTGGCCCCCACAACTCATCAATGCTATTTATACTTTTTTTTCCATTTTATTTGCTCTTATATAATAATCAACCTATGCTTTGTACTTGTACTAGGCTATAGTACTTTTAAATTTTTTTTTTTTTCACATTTTTATTTTAGTTTAGGCGATAAGATTTTCAAATCGATGATTAATTTTGTTGGTTTTTTTAAAATATTCAAAATTTTTAGTACTCAAATTTTATAGCTTTTTGATATTATTTATCAAGTGTTTAAAAAAGGGGCAATTTTATATTTTTTATTTACTATATATTTAAAGTAAGATTCGTAAATTTGATTTCAAAGTTTAGTACTAATGAGATTTTTTTCGACTGTTTTTTTAGATCGCTTGATCACTAAATAGATAATCTCGAGAAATTATTATAAGAATTGAATGTTAACAAGCTCAAAATGCTGTAAATTAAGTCTAAAAAAGTCGATTATTTGTTCGAAAGTTTTATCAGCAACAAATAATAATGATAAAAAATACGAAGGCCTCGGAGCTTTAAAAAGCACTACTCTAGATTAAAAATATATGTATGTATTTTTATACAAAATATTAAAACTTCACTTTTCGGATAGTTACGTTTAAGCTACTCCGTTTCTTTTGATCTGTTCACCTGCGGTCCGTTACCCCCTCTCTCGCTGAGCGGAGGTTACGTGTCGCCAGCCCTGCCTCTCCCAATCCGTTCTCTCTCTCTCTCTCTCCTTTATATGTATTTATTTTTATATTTATTTTTGTATATTATTATTAGAATTAAAGTGTAGATGTGGCTAAGACCTAGATTATTCTGGAAGCACAAAAAATGGCCGACCCAACATTGTTTGGTGGTGGAGATGGAAATGATCTTCTCACAAAGCTTGTCTTTGTTTGGTTTCTTTTTTATTTTTTTCTTTTTAAATTTTATTTTATTTTATTTTTTATTGATCAAAACGTACATAATTTATATAATTTATATATAATTTATACTACTTTAACTTGGTTAGTATTCAATATTTTAATTTATTTGATTTAACTCAATCGACTGTATTTTAACTTTAAATTTTGAACGTTTTATTTTTTTTACAAGTTTAATTAATCAGTGTATTTTGTGTCTTGACTCGTAATATAAAGCATAAATTCATTAACGTAAATAATTAGTTTAAAATTTAAAGTTAAAATAACTCAAATTAAATAGATTAAATAATTAAATAATAAAATTAAATTTTTAAACAGTTGAATATATTAAATTTAATACGATAAGTTTTATATATATATTTTTTATTTTAGTTTGTGTTTTTATGCGCGCTTTATTGTATGAGCACGGGTCTATTTAGAGCCTCTTGTTCCACACGTCCACGTGGAATTACAAATTCAGTGCGTCCGCACACTGAGTCTTATGCGGACAAATTACTTTACTTAACTGTATTCGGAGGAAGGTAAAATAAAAATAATTTTTTGCAAATAGCCCACCGACAAAATTTTATTTTAAAATTAGTCAAAAATTTATTTACAAAAATGGTTCTCGCTTGTCCACGCAGTCTGCCACGTCAACGCCATGCGGGGGAAACCAGATGTTTAAGTTGAACACGATAAACCTAGGGGGATAAATTGAAACAATTTAAATCAGAATCACTAAAATAAGAAAATGCGAAGTAAACTAAATTGGCATAAATATAAATAGAAATATAAATATAAATAGAAAAAACTTTAAAAATCCTTCATATGGTTATGTAGTTTCTCACTTTAGTACCCTATAATTTAAAGTGTATTAATTTTTTTCCGTGTGATTTCGTTTTTATCTTTTCGGTAGCTTTTTCGTTAATATTTCGTTAAATTATATACAAAAAAAACATCGATAACCATTTAGATTTATCGAATATTCATTTTAGTATCCTTTAATTTTAACTTTGCCACTAATTTAAAAAATAATAATAATAAAATTGTTAATTAAAAGAGAAAAACGAAACCACACGGGGCCAAATTGATACATACACTTTAAATCACAAGATACTAAAATGAGAAAATAAGAAACCACAGAAAAGCTTTTAAAGTTTTTCCATATAAATATAAAAAATACATTACATATAAATAAATAATAAAAATGTATTGCTCGGTGACGTGGCGCATGAGGCAACGAATAGGATCGACGTATATGCCACGTAAACTAAATTGGCATAAATATAAATAAAAATACGAAAAACTTCAAAGACTCTCCATGTGGTTTCGTAGTTTCTCACTTTAGTACTTTATGGTTTAAAATGTATCAATTTTCACTCTATGTGGTTTCGTTTTTATCTTTTTGACTCGCTTTTTTATTAATATTTCGTTAAATTATATACAAAAAAAAAACTTCGATGCCCATCTAAATTTATCGAATATTCACTTTACTACCATTTAATTTTAACTTTACCACCGATTTAAGAAAAAATAATAATAAAATTAATAATAAAAAAAGAAAAATACAACCACAGTGGAGTAAATTGATACATTTTAAATCACAGAATACTAAAGTGAGAAAGTATGAAACTACAGGAGAATTTTTAAAATTTTTCCATATAAATATAAAAAATACATTTACATATAAATAAATAAAAATGTATTGCTTGGTGACGTGGCGCATGAGGCAACGAATAGGATCGACGTACATGCCACGTAAACTAAATTGGCAAAATTAGCCCACGTGGAAAATGATGTGGCGAATTTGAATTTTTCTAATTCCAAATTTTGACTCCCGAGTTTTTCTAATTCCAAATTTTGACTTCCAAATTAGGGTCAACGTACGTTTCAAAATTAACTTTGATTTTAATCAAAACAAGCAATTAATTAAGAGACTATTTATTTGGATATATAATTATAATAAAGGGATCGAAAACTTCAAATACAATCTCTCGTTTAATTCACACTTTCTAACTTTAATACTGCGATTTAAAGTGTATTAATTCAAGATCATGTGGTTTTATTTTTATCTTTTTATTATTGATTCTACTATTTTTTCTTTTTTTGTTAAATCAATGATAAAGTTAAAACAAAAGTGAGATATCTGAAATTTTGCATATAATTTAACGAAATATTAACGGAGAAACTGGCGAAAAAATAAAAATAAAATCACAGAAAGACTAATTTAATACACTTTAAATCACAGAGAGTACTAAGGTGAGAAACTGCGAAACCACAGGGATGGTATTTAAAGATTACCCAATTATAAATACATTATAGTTAAAAATATATGTAGCACAGTTAAAGATATTTATAATTAGAAATACAACAATTACAACTAGATATGCTTATTTCGTTGGACGCAGTAAATAATGTGTTTCGCTAAGTGCAATTGAAATATATATATATTTTTATATTTACAAAATTTAATTATTTTATATATTAGGTGGTGATACTACCTGCAATATTGAAAAAATAAATTTTCATAAAAACATCAAATCAAATATTGAATTTGGATCTGCATATACTTATATTTACAGTGCAGTTACAACTATACGCAACTAAACTGTACCTAAATTTTCTCTCTCTTTTTTTTTCTTTTTTCTTTTTTTTTTACTCATTCACATTTTTTTATACAATCTAAGTAGTAAAATGTAGAATAATTTACAAGTCAAAAGTCAAAACTTGAGATTTATTAATTTTTATTTTTTTGGAGCCTTATTATTAAAATTATGTTAAACACCTTGAAGTTTTGACCTTCTAGTTGTTTTACTATTACTACTATTGTTATTATTTAAAACCATGGGCTTTTTTTTTTTTTTTTTTTTTTTGGATTTTGACTTCAAATAAGAAGAAAACAATATCCTAAAAAACCTATCTACAACTTAACAAATTAATATCCTCCAAAATTGAAAATATAAAAAATGTTCAAAAACAGGAAATGTTTCAAAAAAAAACAATGTCCTCAGAAATATTAGAAGTAGGATTTTAGTTGGTTGATTAATATAATTCACAACCAAACAAACAAATAATACACTGCCACATAAACAGTTGGAAAAAAATATTATAAAAGTTAAGTAAATAACTTTTCATAAATTTATATAGTGAGAGTAAAGCCAGAATATTTTTAGTAAGTTGTCGTTTTCGACCACGTATATCCTAATCGACGATCAATATTATTAAATATGATTTAATAGACTATTTAAATTTTTTTACAAATTAAATTTAGAAATTTTTGATATTATTTATTTCGTGAGCAAGTGGTCTAAAAAACTATCAAATTTTAAATTATCTGAAGTCTAGACAAGTAATGGCGGTAAAATCGTGACATTCGAAACTTAAAAACGCTTAAGTAGTATAGATTAAAGGCTGAATTACGAAAAATCTTCTTATAAATATCCACTTTTCACTTTCCTCACTAACTTTTAAAAACTTATATACTACCCCTCAATATTTTCAAGTTATTGCATTTAGTCATTCTCCGTTAGGGTTCCATTATTATATATTTCGTATTTTTTATAATTTATATAAAAAATACTGTTTAAAATGATATAAATATATTAAAAAATTATTTTTTTCTTACGGAAAAGTAAGATCAATTTGGTCATTTTCGTCCTCTCTATTAATCTCGTATCTTTCGAAAAATATTTCTAAAATTTTACGGGGTTAAATATTTGTTTTCAAAAGTCGGAAAGAAAAAGCAAAAAAACAGACATTTACATTGTCAGTTTCTATAATTTAGCCTAAATTAAAATTAAAAGTGTTGATCATCGATTTGGATATCCTATTCTCAAAAATGACAAAAACGTGTCTAGTTTTATACATTCAATGGATTTACGCAAGCTTTGGCATATTATTCATTGGAGCAAAATCTTAAAATAGAAACAATTTTTACACGCAATAGAAAATCCCCAAAACTCTCTAACCATTATAATTAAACTTCTCTTTTTTAAATCCTAAAAACAGAAAAAAAAAAACAAAAAACAAAAAGGAGAAAAAAAAAAAAAAGAGTATATATTATTTTTAGTCAGAATTTGATTCAGAATTAGTGGTTATTGCTGAATTGCATAGTTTGTCATAATTTGAATATCGAAATTTTAAATCATATACAAAATTTAAAAAACATCCAATTAAAACGAAATAAATTTATATTTAGTGACCAAGAAAAGTTTCGGGCCAATTAGGCAACCAATGTGTAGTAAAAAAATAATGGAAAAATCACTTAGAACTAATCTGAACTATGATCATTTTGAATTAGCTGCGCAGAATTTTAAAATTTTGATTTTGCCACTCAATCTATTAATTTATTTGATTTAATTCAGACAAAGAGTTTTTGATTTTAAAATCTAAACTAATTACTTAATATAATGAATTTATAGTTGCAAGAATTATATGAATATGCTAACTAAATCTGTAAAGATAAATGACGTGTTTATATTATAAAGTCGAAATATCTTTATTGATTCAAATCAAATAAATTAAAAGAATTTAATAGTACATTTAAAATTTTAAAGAATATATTAAATAGCTGATTCAAATTAAATAATCTATACTTCATGTAAGTTCGTCAGACATTTTTATCGCTTTTGTTAGGATACTATTGATAGTAAAATTTCGATTTACTACCAATTTATTTTCGATGATAGATATTTCAAATTGATGTTTTTTCGTCATCACTTCACTAGTCAAGGATCAAAGTGCAACAAAATTTATAATTTTAATTAATGATATGGTGTATTTGCTCGTTTAATATTTGCTCGTTTAATGATATAAAAAGAATCCAAATCTGTTAAATTTTGGTTAGAAAAATTTTCAAACAATTTAAAACAAGATTTAGACTCTAGATTTTGAATACAAAAAAAAATCATAATATTTTTTTTTTTGATGGATAATTATTTTCAGCCGTTCATTTTATGCCCACCGAATGCACTAGAGAATTACATCGAAAAAGCATGAAATTTGATTTATAGTTAGTTTAAATAATTTAAGATCATGCTCAACAATTTTTGTCATCGAAAATAAATTGAACCATCATTTTATTCTTCAAAATAAGTAAACAACAGTTTGGTATTTATTATTGGGCTAAGGTAGGTCCATAAGACTAATAAGTTGAGTGTGCACACAGTGAGACCTAACAAAGAAGATGCCCAACAAGAGACCTAACGTTCGGATAAATTGAGTCGACGAGCCCATGAGTGCTGTAATTGAACCCTTAAGTATGATGATGATTGCACTCTTTCTATAAACACGTGTTTTCAAAATAGTTGGTTAGGGCGCAAGTTCCATCACTTTTATTATTTGTTTTGGTGTAGGTCAAAAATATAATGTAATTCAAGTTATGTTAGATCTCCACTTCATCTACTCTCGACTTTCTCCTTTAAAGTGTCGAACTCGACTTCCGCCATACTCAACCTCTTCTAAAATATTTATTAAATAGTAAAACCTAAACTCTACTTTCTTTATAATAGATTAGAATTATCTTATTTATAATAAATTAGAATTACTTTTAAATAATAATAAAAAATTTAATTATATAATAGGTTAAATTTTGTTGCGGTAAGTTTATCACACTATATTTAGGAGATAATGAGATCCACTTACTTACATCAAAACAAACAATAAAATTCGAAAGATTAATTTCACAAGCACCAAGTTATATCAATAAATAGTTAGAATATTTTGTTGCTAAAAAAAATAATATTTTATGCTATTATGTGTCAAGACACCGTAATTTTTTGATCAAAGTTCGGCACACACCGTGTTGTACCGTGTCGACAAGTTTTCGCACGACCACGTGCCACGACACTTAAATCTTTGCTTAAATTTGAAAATATGAATCAATTAGTGTGACGCCCCAACTTCCTGGGTCACCCATCCTGTGACTACTCCCGTCCTAAAGACGCTTAACTCTCTTAACCTCTTGGGTCTTGCCACCACCCAAAATGCTTAAGCCGGATTAAGAGTTTAGCCCTATAATATCTCATATATAGGACTATCTGGGGTCTCACAATTAGAATTCAAATTTGAAACTTCGGTATCAACCATCAATTTACTTGCCATTTGCTCTAGGGACCTACACTCAACTACTATAGCACTTGAGTTACGTTGAATATATCTAAGCTTGAGGGTATGTTTGTTTCGACGTAAGTAGACTTGGGGTGGAAGTGGACTTTGAGTTGAAGTGAAGTTGGGGTGAAAATTAATTTACTTTCGTTGTTTGTTTCTAATTGTGGAAGTGCGATTCATGTAGTCATTGTTTGTTTGGTAGGAAGTAGATGACGTAAAAAGTATAATTTAGTGAATAATAAATTATAATAAATAAAAATTAATATAATTATATATGTATATAATTATATATATGTATAATTATAAAATAAAATTTTAAAAATTATATTATTTGTTTGCATATATAAATTATAATAATACAACAAATAAAATTCTAAAATTAAAAAATTATTAAAATTTAATAAATTTATTTTTCATCATTTTTTAAATTTACAAATTAGATAAAAAATATATTAAAACTTACATAACCAAATTTGATCATATTACCTAACCAAATTTAATAAATTCCTTTGCCTCTTTGCACTTCACCGGAATTGACTTCGCCCCGTGGGAAGGGAAAATCAATTACCTTATTTTGAGTGAACTTCATGCGTTTCGACCGTAACAAAAAATTACGACCAAACAAACAACGAAAGCGAAACAACTTCCCCCTCTCCACTTCCCCTCACTTTCACCCAAACAAACACACACCCTTAATGGTGTCTATCAGTGTCGCATATAATGTTTGGTTTTTATGCGTGTGCCCGCACGCAGCGTGTGAGTCCCGGTCATCATCGAGACAAGCCAAATCGGCGATGAGTGGCTTTGTCGTAGGACAGTTGGAGGAAACCGACACGCGCCCACCGCCCCAGCTACACTTCCCATAACACCGAACACCCTCCCCGGCCAATAATATGTCGCCACGTACGGAAATCCGGTGGGCCCCACCGCCCCCCCAATGTCGTATTCGGTGGTCTCGCCACCTTTTGTTGAATCACAAGTTTTCTTCTTTTTTTCTTTTTTTCTTTTTTTTTTTTTTGTTTATCTCTCTCAATATTTTTTTTCACGAATAATACTAACAATATTTATACTTTTTTTATTTTTATTTTTAAGTTAAAAAAGAGAGATTATAATGTAAAAATTAATATAATAATTTAATTATTGTGTTTAACTAAAAAAATATCGACGTAAAAGAAATATAAATTTGTTAGAAATATTTATAAATTTTTTTTTTGAGAAGGCTAGATATAACGAAATATCATTGGATCGCGGGAGGTAAAATTTCATGGAGACTCCTCAAATTTAATGTTATTATTAATAGTGTGGTCAATATAAGTGGTAAATTTAACGAACAATAACTCTAAATAAAAGAAAAATATGCATACAGGGGGTTATTTCAAAATAGAGTAAGTTGGGGGGTCTCCGTGAAATTTCACCGAGCCGTAATTAACTCCGCTTTTAAATATATTTATTATATATTATTATTCGAGCGATACCGCGAAACACAACACGCATATATATAGAGAGAGAGAGCCATTGGAGGAGGAGGAGGAGGAGACGAAGCTCGAAAAGGATCCAATTCCATTGCTTGGAACGGATTTGATCCCAAATTCCCCTTCGAATCCTCTCGCAAACCCTATTTTTCGCGTTCGTTTCGCACAAATCTACGCGGTGAAAGCCCCGTCCCCCTCTACCTCCATTTTCTCCTGCTTTTCCTCGAGATTTATCCTCTTTTCCCCAATTTGTGGTGGTATTTTGATGGGATTGGAGTCCTCGGACCGTAGGCGATCTCTTAGGGTTTAATTCAGCTCACTTTCGCATTTTTGGGGGATAATTTTGGGTTGGGGGAAGAGGTTGGGGGAGGGAGATTGAGCCATGGGCTTCGATGTGGGAGCTCACCTGGTGCGACTAGGGATCGTTTCGTCGACGTCGGATCACGCTTCGGTGGTGTCGATCAACATCTTCATCGCGCTCCTGTGCTCGTGCATTGTGATCGGCCACCTCCTCGAGGAGAATCGATGGATGAACGAGTCGATCACCGCGCTCATCATCGTGAGTCTCTTTTTTGTTTTTTTCCCCTCTATCGTAGTGATAAAAGTCAGATTTTTGGTGTTTATTTTGTTTGTTGGATTCAACATGGTGGTAATTAGATCCAATTGGTAACAGGGGTTGTGTACGGGGGTGGTGATTTTGCTCACAACCAAGGGGAAGAGCTCCCATATTCTCGTATTCAGTGAGGATCTCTTCTTTATTTACCTTCTCCCGCCGATTATATTCAATGCGGGGTGAGTTTTCTTCGCTTTTTTGGTGTTTAAAAGCTCCCATCTTTACACTTGATCCCCTCTTTTAGGTCTTTTTTTGGGTATAACATTGTTAAATGCATGTAGGATCTTTGTTTCATTCTAGATTCTGAGTTGGAATCATTCCCTCTTTAAAAATTTGATATGAAAAGCAAAACATTTTAACTTGAGCTTCAGTTAATGTAGTAGGTAATATTTGTGAGGAGTTGTTAGCTCTCTATTAGGTAGGTCTCTTTACTTTTGTTTGTTCCTGCTTCTGGAAAGAGGTCTCTCATGGGTTAACTTCTTTTATGGGATTCATAACCTTGGATAACAAAATAATGAAAAAAAAAAAAAGGTTGTTCTCCGACGAAGAGTATGGTTTTGTTCATCCAAGCCTTCATGATAAAAAGATATAAAAAGTATACGAGAATCGAGAGTCCAGGACCATTTGGCATCTCGAGTTTTTTCCTTCCCAGTTGAGAATAAGCACGCACATGTAGCAACAAAAAGTTTTTTGTTTTAGAATATTACCGTAGTTTCTAGGTGGTTAAAGAGGACAAGAACAAAATTAGCCGATTTGAGGAGTGTCTAAAGTAGTAAGAGGACAAGAACATTAAAATGGTATGGATACATCCAAGGAATACAAACTGCATATAATCAAGTAATATAATAGAGAAATAGTTTGGTAGTAAGCAGGCAATTTTGTACTCAACAAAAGATTATGTTTAGAAACTGCCGTTTGCAGGGATGCATCAGCAGTGGCGTTGCTTTCATATTGACATATAGTGACGACTGTAAGGCTTGAAAGAATGATATCTTTTTTCGAAATTTTTTTGTAGTAAAAATGCCGAAACTTCATTAGTATTATACAAAATGGATGAAAAAAATTTAGATCTTGTCATATGTATCAATAGAGTACTTAGATCTTTCAGCCCAAGCTAATACATTATCTCTTTCCACCCTTCTTTCTTAATACTGTTTGTAATGCTTTAATTACAATAAATTACATGTATAAATCCTATGGTAATAAACCATTTCAATAGAAGTTGCTTAATGTTTGGCTATCCAAGAGCAAATTTCTTCCATTCAATGGCTAGCCGTTCAACGTTCAATGTTGGATTTTAATTAATTTCACAATTTTCTTTGATCCCAGCTTTCAGGTAAAGAAGAAGCAATTCTTCCGCAATTTCATGACAATCATATTGTTCGGAGCTATTGGAACAATGATATCCTTTTTCATTATATCTTTTGGTAAGTTAAATATTTTTGCAACATCATGCTCAAGCCAATATGAATCGGGAATACTAGAATGAATTTTAGGTGTATATTTACAATCTCATCACAGTCAAACAATAATAACAATAATAATAATAATAATTGCAATTTCATTATTGAATGAATTTTATGTTGGCTTAAATGGGCCAGCATCCTACCCTGTGGCGGGAGGCCCAGTGGGTCGAGTCACGTTCGAAATAGCGTGAGGTCGGATTGGGCCAAGTTATGTTCGAAGTGGCGTAAGGCTGGGTGGGCCAAGTCATAATCGAGACTCATGGGCGTTGTATACGCTTTAAGTGAAATGGTTGTGTATTTCTAATAGCTTGAACTTTTAGGATTAATGGTTAGCACCAACCATCCGACAAACGGTACGGAGTCAGAGGTCACAGGTTCGATTTTCGTATGCTGCGAATGTGTGCAGGCGCTGGAGGGAGGATTGTTGGCTTAAATGGGCCGGCATCCTGTCCTGTGGTGGGAGGCCAAGTGAGCCGAGTCACGTTCGAAATGGCGTGAGGTTGGGTTGGCCGAGTCATGTTCGAAGTGGCGTAAGGTTGGGTGGGCTAAGTCACAATCGAGACCCATGGGCGTTGTATCCGTACGTTTCTTTACCCAACTACGGTAGTTTCCCAGTTTCAGATGCATTAGGTAACACTCTTTTTAGGATTATTAATATAAAATTCTGAAAATTGCACTCAAGTTTAAAGAGATCAGAGTAGGATAGAAGTTCCAAATTTTCGGAACCTGAGAAAGGTATTTGGCTCTGTTTAAAATGGCCTCAATCATGGATATTGAATTTTCTGAAAAGGAAATATAATGGAATGCTAAAATGTTTATATAAGGAAAAGAGTTATAAAGAGAGAGAAAAAAAAGGGGTAAACAGTAAACCGTGATGACTAATTTTCAAAAATCTTTCAACAAGGAAACCGACGCAAGGAGTTATCCGACAGGAGTGAAAATAGGCTGGTTTTGTCTAGGCTACCTGATGATTAAAATATATGTTGGGAATCAGCCCGAAACAAAGTGATTGAAGCCTGAAACAAAACTCAAGTTCAGGACTTAATTATTTCGCTCAATGCTGATGACTAGGGTATGAAATTGTAGCATCTCAGTATTTGTTGAAACCAGCCTAAATGATGCATAGGTTTATAGGACCATTCCAAGGTATGCACAAACCAACTTGGAGCCAAATATTATTTATGTGTATAAGATGGTTTGGAAGCTCTTATGCTTTGCTGGATTTAGTAGTTGAGTTGAGTCAACACTAAATAGACTTTGTATATCTTTGCAAGCTAATACATTGTCAGAGTTGGTGCTCTTTCATCCAATATATTGCATGATTCAAACTAAAGGATGTACAAAGCCACATAAATCTTTTAGCATTCATACTATTGTTTGCATGGTTACTAATAATATTGCCCTTTTATTGCCTATTTCAACGTGCCTGACACTCATGCTAAATTTCAGGGGCCATTGAAATATTCAAAAGAATAAATGTTGGTTCCTTAGATGTTGGAGACTTTCTTGGTAAGCACTTTTCCAGAACCACGCACTCCATTTCTCCACATCTTTTTTTTCCAAATAATTGCACCTTGTTTTCACTATCTTTAAATTTAGGTCTTAATATCTGTTTGCATTCTATGGTTGCAGCAATTGGAGCAATCTTTTCTGCAACAGATTCTGTTTGTACCTTGCAGGTTCGTAAATGCTTTCTCAACTGTTCTTTTATGTCATTCTAAACTTGATCACACTCCTAACCTTTTCTTGTAAATCCCCCAAAATAGGTTCTTAATCAGGATGAGACACCTTTTCTTTATAGCTTGGTCTTTGGTGAGGGCGTTGTTAACGATGCCACGTCAGTCGTGCTTTTTAATGCACTCCAGGACTTCGATATTAATCATGTTGATCCAATCATCGTGTTGAAGTTTGTGGGCAACTTCTTTTATTTATTTCTCACAAGTACCCTTCTTGGAGTATTTGTAAGTTGACTTACTTATCTCACGAAGTCTCATTTTTCTACTTGTTTTTCTCTAATAAATGAACTAATGTTCTATTCTTTTCTATCTTTTTTATTCCTATCATCTGCAGGCTGGATTGCTTAGTGCATACATAATTAAGAAATTGTATATCGGAAGGTTTGTTAAAGAAAGAACTTGACCTTTATCCAATTTACATACATCTTTTACTTGTAGAAAGCTTTTCTTCCCATTTGGTTGGAAATAATTGCAAAGATCTAGTGCTAATTTATGTTTTTTTTAGTTGTTTTATCTTAAATTATCCTTTTCTTAAAAAGTTTTAATGAGATTTAATTTCGAAAGTTCTTATCTAATTAATATTTCACAGTTAGGATATGGTTGAAAGATCTGTTTAATAAAATACTCAATGAGTAATCATTCAATTTCAGGCATTCGACAGACCGTGAAGTTGCGCTTATGATTCTTATGGCATACCTCTCATATATGCTGGCTGAAGTAAGTTTTATTTCTAATTACGTTCAGAAGTTAAAAGGATATTACTTTTCTAGTCGTAGTTTTTCATGTTCTAGCATCATTGGTTTTTATTTATTTTTTATTTTTTTATTTATTTACTTATTTATTATCATTCTACAGCTGTCAGATTTGAGTGGCATTCTTACAGTATTCTTCTGTGGTATTGTTATGTCACATTACGCGTGGCACAATGTGACAGAGAGCTCAAGAATCACTACCAAGTATGTTATTTTTACTTGAAATGTTGTTAAAAGCATCTCATATTAAAATCAATTCGTCATAGTAATCATAGTTATAATGCTAATCTTTGTTGCCCTATTTGACTTTGCTTTTATGCAGGCATGTTTTCGCAACCATGTCTTTTATAGCTGAGACCTTTCTCTTCCTTTATGTTGGGATGGATGCATTAGACATCGAAAAGTGGAAATTTACGAGCGACAGGTAAAAATCAAGATTTTATCTAGGTGGTTAATTATTTATCCCACACGAGTGATTTCTTTTTCAACATTTCCAAGATCCTTTTTAGTGTTGGTATGTTAACTCATGACAAGAAAAAAATATTATGGAGAACTGATAGAGCTTAACTTAGACAAAAAAGGTAATAGCCTGAAATTATGGTTGATCTAGTGTTACAAAATCGATGGCTTATTACTTCATTCTTGCTTTGGCGCCTTTCAAGTATTACCTCTTGAATGTTTTATTACAAGTGGGAAACTTTTGAGAGCCTTTCATCAAAATTCTTTATTTGGTGATATGGAAACAGATCCACTCATTTTTGAAAGCTCATCACTTTACAATCATATGACTCATCTGTTAAGTATGATATGCATTTGAGTACTGATCATGGTGTATTTTACATGGTTATGGGATGAATATTGCAACTTGCACAGCCATTTATGTATTTTGGACTAGAAATATTTACAACTACATTCATATAATTGTTTTCCGTTAAATCACTCTCGTCTCTCCTCTCTTTCTTCTCTCCCATTTAATAGGGTCTAATGTTTCGTATACATCTTATATCTTCTCGTTTTTCCTTGGCAGCCCCGGAAACTCAATTGGTGTGAGCTCAATTTTGCTGTGCTTGGTTTTGGTTGGAAGAGCAGCTTTTGTTTTCCCTCTCTCCTTTCTGTCCAACTTAACCAAAAGAACTCCTGAAGAGAAAATCAACTTCAGGAAGCAAGTGGGTGTTCGGTCCATAAGTTTTATTTGCTCTCAAAACTGCTTTTTATCAAGATCTCTAATGCAATTTGTCTGACAGATTATAATATGGTGGGCCGGCCTTATGAGAGGTGCAGTGTCGATTGCGCTTGCTTACAATAAGGTTAGTTTAAGATTCGTTCTGCATACAAATTTTTTTACTAATCATGGCGCCACGCTTTCCCTTGTCATCATCATGGGCACTCATACAGTGAGCCAGGTGGTGGTCTTTTGGGTTTAGAATCTACTACTTTTGAGACATATATTAGTGTTATTAATCTTGAAAATGTCATGTGGACCCCAAAAGAAAACACCTTTTCTTTGCTATTATAAAGGAGTACTTATTCATTGAGTTGCGCATACCGCGGGAGAACATAAGATAGAAGTTAAATGGGAGGATCAGCTGCAGGATTAAAGAAGAACTTTCTAACCTATTTTGATATTTTCTACTCAAGAAATAGAGAAACTCGTGGATTGTAAAGAGTTATGAAGCCTTAATGAAGGAAAAGAGGAGACAGAGAGAAAATTGAAGAAGATAATGGGTTTCTTGGCGAGGAAAACTGTCTAAATTCATTCATCTCTTTTAAAAAACCATGCTACACGATGACTGCTCTTACCCCCGAAATTAGAGACATCTATGGGAAGCGGCAACATGACTGGGAGTATCGTAGTTAGCATAGGATAGTGATACGTCATCTACATTTCCAAAACTTAAGATAATTTTATCTTAAAGAAAATCACAGTTTGATGAATATGAAAGTCAACCGCGTTCATCGTCACTACATATCTTCCTGGAAACTTACAGATCGTGTAGACAGCATCAAGAAACTGTGTTATGGCTGATATAAATCTGGAGTTATTTTCTCAGTTCAGAAATTGAAAGATGTCCTAGCAAAACCATTTGAATGACATTCTTTTTTTGTTTCTTTTTAACTGGGAAATTTCTTATATTTGGTGCACTTATCCTTCATAAGGTGCTCTTTTACGACCATTTTTTCATCGCGTTTTGTTGACTGACTGACTGATTTCACTCTTCGTTCAGAAATACCTAATCATTTTCTTCTTTTGATAATTGACATGCTGGTTTACACTTTGCAGTTTGCAAGATCCGGGCATACGCAATTGCGTGGCAATGCAATCATGATCACTAGTACGATCACAGTTGTTCTTTTTAGCACGATGGTAAGATATCTCATACCAGCAGATATTTCTTAGCGGTGGATATATGATTTGTTAACTTCATTTCTGTTGCAAGGTTGCGTAACTCGCTATTTTTCTGTAAACACCAACATTGAAGTCATATATGTCATGCTGACCTTTTGCATGTAGCGAATGTAACAGAAAAAAAAAGAAGAAAAGATTTCAAACTATCACTTAAAATGTTTGGAAAATTTGCTTTTATACCACTCAAAAGACCTATAATTTCATAGATGCCCTCCGAAAGTCGATATCATAAATCCATTGTTTGGATGAGAAATACTCTCAATTATTTTAATTCCCCTCATAAATTAATTAGTTCCCTTTAGGAAAGAGCACCTTTGTAATAAATTCTGTTTACATTCGCATGCATCTGTGATTTTGCAGGGAATTTATAATTATCCTAACAATTTTAATGCTGCCGCCTTAGGTGTTTGGATTGTTGACAAAACCTCTGATAAGGCTTCTTTTGCCTGCCTCTTCACGGAACTGCGTGATCTCCGAGCCCACAACACCGAAGTCCCTCCTCTCCCCTCTCCTCGGCCTTGAGCAGGGCGGATCGGAAGCCGAAACCGGCGGCCATTCCATAGCTCGGCCTTCCAGCCTGCGAATGCTCCTCACCAAGCCGAGTCGCACCGTCCACTACTACTGGCGCAAGTTCGACGACGCGATCATGCGGCCAGTATTCGGCGGGCGGGGTTTCGTTCCGCACGTGCCGGGATCGCCCCATGAAGACACACTCAACGGGTGGCGATAAGCCACCGGAGAAACCGAAAAGAAAAGAACAAGAACAAGAACAAAAAGAAGAGCATGGAAAGAAAACAAAATTCGGCTTTCTTAGATTCGGTTGCGGCTGCTTCTAATAGTGTGTTAGGTAGTGCTTTTCTTGTAGCACAAATTGTGGTTGGATTGTTGCTGTATCTTCTGCCTCAGGATATGTAAATTATTTTCCTTCTTTGTGTGTGAGCTTCTTGAGTGAGCTAACATATTTGTAAATTTTTGTAGCATTTAGCGCCGAATTTTTATCTTAATTACAAGCTTGTATGTCTTAGGACCTTTTCACTTGAATCTGTAACGTTTCTCAGAACATATATATATATCAAGCATGAAATCACAAATCAATAAAGAGAGGAAACTTTTGGGCCTTTTCTTCAGTGTGTGGTACTGTGGTTGTTTATTTAGTTTTGATTCAGGAAATGTGTATGTAGATCCTTGAGGTGGTGTTGATATGTTGCAGCAACTTTTATTGGGCACCATATTCTGTAGAACAGGGGAAAATGTACAGAAACCCCTCCAACAAGGTTTTGTGTTTATCTCGTGCAACAGCGTATCTTCGTCATTATCTCGTGCCAATAAGATACCGCAAGATACGCGATACATGTATCTCGTGCCGATTGCACACCAAAACTCTCTATTCTTTAAATTTAAGTAATTTTCTTAATAAAATTTAAAATGTAATAAAAAGACATAATAAATAATAATATTTTGTTGCTAAAAAAAATAAATATTTTATGTTATTATGTGTCAGCACACAAAATTTTTTTTAACCGACATGCATCAGTACGGCTCGGCACGCACTTTGCCGTACCGTGCCGGCAAGTATCCGGCACGACCCATGTCTCCAACTTTAGCTCCTTTGTAAACAGACTCTCGAACTTTCAATTTTGATAATTAGACTCCAAAAACTTTATCAAATGGCTCAAAGGAACCATCATTACGCGGTTGTTCCGGTACTATATTTTGCATACAATCTTGTAAAGCTTCAAAATAAAAACAAACTTATTTCTTGTATTCTAACATACAGAAAAGAAAAAAAAAGGTCACAAAAAACTAAGATTTATCTTATTCTTCAATACTAACACTTAATTCTCAAGAGGGGAAGAGAAAAAATTCTAACAATTTTAAGCCTCTTAATTTTATATACAAGGCATATCACTAAAACGGCTGTATAATTAATAACTTCAATTGAGAAGAGGATAACCAAAATTAAAAGTTTAGCTTTTTTTATAAATTTTTTCCAGAACAATATTTGCTGATGAATTATAAGTTTTGCTTATTTTGTGTAGCCAGATAAAAATTATATATATATTACTGTTTCTTTTTTTTTCTTTTTTTTTTTTGAGAGAGGTAGACGCTTCGTTTATTTCATTTAGAAATAAACTTAGCTAGAAATGTAAATCAACTAGGATTCGAACTTGGGTCTTGGGTACCAACCATCAAACTCTTTGCCACTTGCTTTAGGGACGATCAGTTACTGTTTCTTTATTATTATTATTATTATTATCACATCATTATTTGTCACCTTGGTTGAAGGTGATGCTTTTCATATTTTATCTGTGATGGGAAAACACTTTAATGGTCTAGGATTTGCTTCATGTCATATCCATATTTAGATATTTAGGTGTGCTTTAGAGAGCTTCACCTAATCCTAGATGCTTCTAGGATTATAGTCACTTTTTTTTTTTTTTAAGGTTCAATGATTGAAATGATTCACTCATTTTAGACAAACTAGGATCTGGTTTTCTCAATAATTTCTTAATCAAATTGCAAATTTTGGTATAAGATTTTTTTTTCTTTTTTTTCTTTTTCATGGTTGGCAAAAGTATTTTGTAGCCTCTTTAGCCCCATCTGATAGATTATTTTTTTAAAAAAAATAATTGAAATTTCTGCTATTTGATCTATATGCTTGTTTCAGAAAGGGTAAACTTCAAATACCATTCCTTTAGTTTCGCACTTTCTCACTTTAGTATCCTGTAATTTAAAAGTGTATTAAGTTAGTGTTCTGTGGTTTTATTGTTATCTTTTTGTCAGCTTCTTTGTTAATATTTCGTTAAATTATATATTAAAAACTTCGGATACGCCACTTAGGTTTATTGAATATTCACTTTAATACTCTTTAGTTTTAACATTGTCACTGATTCAACGAAAAAAATTAGTGAAATCGATAATAAAAAAAATAAAAATGAAACCACCTGATATTAATTGATACACTTTAAAACACAGGATACTAATGCGAGAACGTGTAAAACCACAGGGGTGGTATTTTAAGTTTTTCCTTTGGAAAAAGAAGAACCACATAATATCTTCTCAAAAATAAAAATATAAAACAACCTATGTGGCTAAACTAGATCCCCTTAAAATTTATTCCAAAAACAAATATAGATTTTGTATTAAATATGTAAACCATTTCTTGTTATTGCTAAATATGGAATCTTGAAGTTGGTATATCTGTTTTGAAACCATAATAAAACTTTATTTGAACTTCTCATCAGTATTTTACAAAACAAAATAACCAAATTTTGTTTTTTTGGAAATCCACAAAATCACCATTATAACCCTAATATTTTAATTAGATAAATATTTTGTATATTAAAAAATAGGGATAATTGCCTATATACTCCTCGTGCGTCTGAAAATATCCGATCTACCCCTATTTTTTTTTCTTTCTAAAATGCCCCTCATACGTTCCACCGTTTTTGCAAAATACCCCAGCTTTCTCCTGTTTAGTTAATGCGGGTTAAACGTGAGTTAAATATCTACCACAGTTAAAAAAAATTAAAATACCAATTTTGTCAATAACTTATGGCAAATAAGAAATGTTGGTTACGGTAGAGAGGTATATTGGAAAAAACCAAAAGTCGAAATACTTTTGTGCCATTGACTTTAAGGGCAAATAAGAAAGACAGTGATGGTAGAAGGGTATATTTGAAAATGGCAAAATAGTAATTTTACGAGATAACGAGTTAATTAATGATTTTAACTCTAAGGGTATATTAGAAATAGGTTGGAACGTAGGAGGGGTATTTTCAACATTAGCCTTCTAAGAGGGGTAAATCGAAAAATCAGAAACTTTTCAAGGGTATATAAGCAATTGCCCCTAAAAAAAATGTAGGAGTGGACAGTAGATTGCTCACAATCCTTTCATCCAAAGTATTTGCTTCGCAACAGAAAGTAAAAAACTTGAAAATAATTCCTTTCCTGCTTACAAACTTTGTTCAAACAAGTTTTCATCTATAATTTAACTTTGTCAACAACAAAAAAAGATCTTTTTAAAACACATTAAATTATACAAAATTAAATTATAAAATGAAGAAAACTTTGCTTGTTTTTATTATACACATTTGCTTGATCCAATTAATTAGTTAAAAGGAAACACAAAAAATGCTTAAAAAATAAAAGATAAAAAGGCATCTAATGTAGTGCTAGGACATGTGGACTTCTTTTTGACCCCCACCCAAATTAATTAATTAGATTTTGTTTAGATAACAATAATTATTCATTAAGACATTCTCTTTGGTCTAAATTATACTTTTTGATCCTAAACCTATGATGAGAAGCGCGACACTTCGGTTATTAAATTTTAATTTATTATAATTTTTCATTCGAATTTTATAAATTTTATAATTTAATTGAGAAGTTATTGATATAAAGATAATATAATATTTTATTTATTATTATCTCATCAGTTACAACATTACCATATCACTTTCGTATTAATATATATATATTTTTTAAGGAATAACACCTTAAAATGGTTTTTTTTATTAATTAAATTAGTCAAATAAATTGCAACAATTAAAAAAATTCAAATAAAAAAATTATAATAAATTAAAGTTCGAGGGCCCTATTAATGATTTCTTAATATGATAACTTAATTATTATCACATCACTGATCACAATAATATTAAATTATTTTCATATTAATGTCGCATCAATATTTAGTAGAATTTGATTGCAATAATTCAGAAAGTTATAGCGAAAATAACAATAAATTAACAAATGCACACACATCACAATACATGGATAAAAGAAAAGCGTAAGCCTAGGTGAGATGTCCCGCAAAAGTCAAAAGTATGCAGATATGTCCCTCGCCGCGCTTTTTGCGGGACATATCCGCAAAAATATTTTTCAGATATGTCCCCGCAAAAGGCGCGGCAGTGACATATCTCGCATACTTTGGACTTTTGCGGGACATCTCACCTAGTTTCGCTTTTGTAGGGATATTTCCACAATTGACTATGTTTGCAGGGACCTATATGTAAATAACCCATAAATTAAAGTTTGAGGACCAAAGGTCACAATTCTCATAGTTTGAGGGCCAAAAGTATAATTTAGCCTTCTCACTGTCTTAGTGCTCTTTAATTGCAACATTAATTAATTAATTAATTTTTAAACCAATACTTATCATTAATCTCTTATCTCCCCACTATTCATTTTCCACTCACCCCCTTCTTCTATTCTGAATTTGCAAGTCGCTACATTTATTTAAATATTTGAGACCCCTGAACTTTTTTTTGGCACCTTCTAATTTATCAAATTTTTATTTGAGTTATTATTGCAGTTACATAATTTAAATTTTTTGAATTTAATGATTCTATTAGCTATTGGTTGTTGATTATTCTAGTTTAATTTGATGTGATTATTGGTATAATTATTTTTACTTTATTTAATAAAGATTACTTAATTTAATAAATTGAAAAAATTGAGGAGGTGCCAATTGAAAAATAAAGTAAAGTTGAGGGGTCTACTGACATTTTTACCCTAAAAAGATCAAAAAAAAAAGAAAAAAATGGATTCCTCTCCTCTTTCCCATCCAATCCTTGTTGTCCGAGCAAACGAAAAAGAAACCCTAATTTTTTTCCCGACTTTTTCTTTATAAACAAACCCTAATTTCTCATCCCATTTCTCTCTCTCTCTCTCTCTCTCTCTAGAAATTTTCCTTTATCTACTACTCAATTTGGGATTTGGGAACTTCTAAATCCTCTCAATCGCTTTTCCTCTTCCATAACTCCCTAAATTTCCCCCTTTTTTTTTGATAAATGGTAGGAGAAATTGGGGGAATTGGCGTGGATTAGGGCTCAAAATTGCTTGTTTTGGGCGTAAATCGAAGCTTAGAAGCGATGGTGAAGGTGACAATGGTGATGTCCGTATCATTTTTAGGGTAAAGGCGGGAGCTTTTTTCCAAAGTTTCAGATCCATGGCTAATTTCCCCCAAATTTGGGTGTTTTCCGAATGCGGCGGTGGCACCTGATTCATTTGTAGGTACAGGGATTTGATTCTAGTGTTTGGGAGTGTTGGGAGGTTTGGGAATCCAATCGTGAAATGTCGTTTAGGAGTATAATTCAGGATATGAGGGATGAGATTGGGAATATCTCGAGGAAGGGGATCGAGGTGAAGATCGGGTACGGGTTACGATCGCGGTCGCATCGGGCGGCGGTGGTGAATGCGCCGCCACTGCCGCCCGTAGATGCCCTGGGGCAGAGCTGCTGGGCGAGCATGCCGCCAGAGCTCCTCCGCGACGTGCTGGTGAGAATTGAGGAGTCGGAGGGCGCGTGGCCGCTCCGCAGGGATGTGGCGGCATGCGCGGGGGTTTGCCGGAGCTGGCGCGATATCATGAAGGAGATTGTGAAGACCCCTGAGGTCTCCGGGAAGTTGACCTTCCCCATCTCCTTGAAGCAGGTTAGGGTTTGGGAGACCTCTTTTCTTTGAGTTGCGCAATTTATTTTCATCATCATCTTATTATTGTATTTGATGTCGAAATAGGTTTGCATGATTAAATAAGGCAATTTAGAATAAATGCTTGCTATGATATGCAAAATAATGACCTTATAATGTTTCTGATGTGATACTGCCACAATTTACCAAATTCCTTTGTTAGGAAGAGAATATGTTGAGTGTTTTAATTATTAAAGTAAAATTGTTGGTAATTTACCAAAAGGCTATGTTTATTAAATTAAAATGAATTTCGTAAAGAATATAAGGTAGATTTAATGCCTATGTATCACGGACACTTCTATAAACCTCATGTGTTCACGTCAGCCTTATGTATGACATGGACATCCCATGGACGTGCATTTAGCACAGGTCCTCGCCACATCCAAATTTAAAAAATAGATATATTTTTTATTTTACTTTTTTTGTGCATATATAATGTAAGATAATAAATATTTTGGCTTTTTGATGAATGCATACAATTGTATAGTGGAGAATTTCTTTCTTTAAAATATATGAACTATCAATAAGAATTTTATTAACTTTCATTCGTATGAGAAATATAACAATATTAGCAAAATTAATATTTTAGATATAATAAATATACTATTACAATAATAATATTTTATTAGTGTTCATGTTGGGCCCTGTCATCATTTTTGGAAGTTGCCTAATCGCCGTGTCCGTGTCGTGTCTTGTCCCATGTCCGTGTCTGTGACACCTAGTTAAATGTTTTCCCCAAGAAATGTAAAAGTCAAAAAAAGATTCTCGAATTTCAAAATAGTTTTGAATTGTTTGAATCTTTACGTTTCTTTATTAACGCTTCGCATCGGCATGATATTTCAATCTGAAAATGGTAACCCAAATATGCAACTTCAGGTACTTGTCAATAGTTTATCTTCATGCGGACATCTTGTGCTTGGTTTTCCTGCTCCCCTAGCTCTGTGTACAGTCGAATGTTTTCAAATAAAGATAGATCTCGGTCATATCTAGATTTAGATCTATTCTCAGTTTGTCACACCATATGAATTTGTAACTATCATATTACGTCAATATATTCGCTACATGTTTCTGAATCTTTTTTGTGATGTGCAGCCTGGGCCAAGGGACTTTCCTCTCCAGTGTTTCATAAAAAGGAGCCGAGCTACACAGACGTACTATCTTTACCTTGGTCTGACCCAAGGTATGACCCTAATTTTTTCTTTAATAATTCATTTTCTTAACTAAGCCTGAGCTATAGTCGTATCTTTAAGTTTCATGCTTATTAGATTGTAGTAATAAGTATTCTATATTTATTACTTGTATTAGCAAGCTAACATTGCAAATTCATAACTCTATTTGTACTCAAGTATCCATTTCAACATGATTTGATTTGGTTATGGTTATGAAATTGAGATTTGTAGTTGTGGAATCACATTTGAGTCTTGACACAGGGATAAGTTCCTAGAAGACTAAATAGAGTGCATGTATTGGGGTTATCATTCGTTGAAAACTATGTGGCTTGTGCACAAAGATGTCTGATTATTGATGTAATATGAATAAAACAAAATGGCAAATAGGGAGTATCGTAAAGAGAGAGAATAATTTACATGGAAAATCTCAAATAGGGTAAATCAAATGGGAAACACAATGGAAAATAGGGGAATGCGAAGATGTATGTGGAATCTGCACTGAGTAGTTTTAAAGGTAAACTAATTTTCAGAAAATATTTCATTTAACATGTAGTAGTGATTTGCGGGATGCATTATTGGGAAACTGTATGCTTTAATTATATATTTTGTGAAAATATAACTATAAATATGTGCTTCAATGCATTGGACTAATGTGATCCTTAAAAACAGATCTGAATTCAATACTAGTCAATGGAATAAATAACAACTTCTCTTGCAACTATTCAAAAGAGATACTTCGATAAATAACCATCAGGTTATCATCATACTACACTATAATACTAGATGATAATTCACTATTGTTCAGAGAGGGCGTTTGTTTATTTCAAGCCATCTTCATACCCTTCTCTTTCTTGAATGGGTATACATTTTCTTGCACATTTTAGGATCGCAGTCTACAAATTTCCGTGCTTACTATTTTTCATAATTTCTTTTACAGCATTGACAGATGATGGAAAATTCCTTATTGCTGCACGCAAGTGCCGACGTCCTACATGTACCGACTATCTCATTTCTCTTGATGTGGATGACATGTCGAAGGGAAGTAGTACTTACATTGGGAAGCTAAGGTTGGTTGTAGCTATTATTACATCTGTTGCTTTTGATTTCTGATGTCTTATTGAACTGAAAAGTTATTGACATATTTTTCTGATTCATGGTATAATCTATCCTATGGTCTGCACTGTGATTGGACTTCTGTCGATATTTTTCCCTTTGCATTTTGTAATAACTATGCTAATTGGATTTTTTTTAATATTGGTAATATAAAGAATGACATTGTTGCATATCCTCAGGTTACATATTACTTTAAATTTCAGCTTATGCTTAGGAGCACCTAGAAACACTAGATTCCCCTACCTAGGACAACTTTGAAGGATATTTGTTTCACTTATTAATCTGGAACTAAATGTAGAAGTATTTGCTGTATGTTTATTTCTTAAAAAGGCAATGCAAAGGGTGAGAAACTAACTTATTCGTCTTCCTTCTGATTTCTGAACAGATCGAACTTTTTTGGAACCAAATTTACAGTCTATGATGCTCAGCCTCCTTATGATGGAGCTATAATTGCAAAATGCCGGTCCACACGTGTAGTTGGTTCCAACCAAGTCTCCCCTAGGATTCCAGCTGGAAACTACCCCGTCGCGCACATTTCTTATGAGTTGAATGTGTTGGGTTCAAGGTATGATTAACGTTTTTCTTTGTCTTCATACAGTCCATGGACTTCCGTTTTGTTTACTATGGGATTTGTTATACCAGCTCCTTAAAATGTATATAACATCATATTGTGCTTGATTGTACATTTTCTCGGAATTGCATCTGTTTACTTATTTCATTATAGGCTTTTGATGCCGAAAATATATTCACTTTTTTCGTGCTTGATTGCACATTTCATTGCTCCGATCTCTGAATAGTTCCATAAAGGTTGCATACAAACAGTAGAATAATGCATGTTCATATCTCTTTGTCTTTCGTTCTTTTGATGCCGAAAATATATTCACTTTTTTCGTGCTTGATTGCACATTTCATTGCTCCGATCTCTGAATAGTTCCATAAGGTTGCATACAAACAGTAGAATAATGCATGTTCATATCTCTCTGTCTTTCTTTTTCAGTTATGTTTTAGCTTACTGCCGAAATTACTAAAATGTGTGCGGATGCTTGCCATTACCTACCAGTCAGTCTCTTGGCAGTTAATGGAAATCAGAAACCTTTGACTTAGCAATTATAAAAACTTTTGCATTAATTCTTTAAATTTAGAAATGAATATTGAATGTGAATTAATTATGCTAATGTAGGCATGTTTTAATTACAGTGATGTAGTCATGTAGCATTTATATAATAGTCTGGCTGTTCAATGGTAATTATATATGGTGATGATGCTTGAATGATCGTTATAAGAGTCGAAGTAGGGCAGTACAAGTTGAGGAAGAAGAACCAGAGGCATAACTCAAGTCAGTACTGGTTGGCTTTCAAGTCGAAGTCGAAGGGAATTGGGCTGGCACAGTCAAATCAGTACACAATTTCGTTCTTTCAGAACGATTATGCTTCCCCTTGCTTGTTTCCGTACTTCGATTCAGTAGGGCCTGGAAATGTGAAGTGAATTTGGAGTGTGCAAGAGCTGAGAAACAGCTTTATAAAGAGAGCGCCTCTAGATCTGAGATTTTTCAGGAAGAATTGTTTTGTTTGGTGGTTCAAAATAACAACGGAATGACTCATCGATGAGAATTTTTAGTGCGATGATTAGGTCCCTCTCCCAGAAAGAGAATAATCATACGCTGTTATTCGGGTTTGGTGGTCCTGTGTTTGCATCTTGGACCTACCTAATTGGCATTTGATTTGGGACTTATCACACACCCACCCCTCCCAAATTTTGGTGCTAACATATCGTCATCTCGCTTTTTAACCTCTCACATTCTCAGCAAATTCTCAGCAAAAAAAGGATCCAATTTCAAGCATCATAACCAACATGCTGTTAGCACAATTACAAACACCACAAATTTGTCCTAACTAGTGCCCTCTACGTACTTCAAATGTGGTCGCTAAATTTATTTGTTGCACCCGCGAACTCTTGAAAAAACATTAATTGTATGTTATCACATAGGTTTCTTGGTTCTTTAGGCAAGATCATATGATCCACATCTAAGTCTAAACATAAAAGGGCAATCTTGACATCAAGATATGAAGGATGCGGAGGTGGTTTCTCTTTGCCTCGTGGATTTCATTTGCGAGCGCTAAGCTCTCATCTTTTTCCTGTTAAGAGCTCCCGTTATGTTCTCATTGGAGTTAAGATGATTGACTATGTTAAAGAGACAAGTTCTATACAGCAATAAAATAGGTTAGGTCAAAAAGTTCCCAAGGTAAATAAAGCTAGGGAACCTTTGAAGCGTTTATAAACCCAAAATTCTTAAACAAAAAAAGCCAAACAAATCAAAACAAATGATGGCTGGCTCATTTTTGTCCTGCATCATTGAGCATGGAAAATAGTTGATCGTGCATAGCTATGCTTTGTGATGTCTGTATATGTTTGTACACATTTTACTTGGACGTGAGCTTCACAGAAGCAAAGATGCATGCACAAACATATACACTCTTAACTGATTTTGGAGATAATCAATATGGCGCTTAGAAGTGATGGAGGTGTGTATTTCATTGTATTATGAAGTCAGTTCTTATCTTTTTTCTGCAAAACTACCAAATTACAAATTGGAAACCTAATCAATTTGTTATTCGATGCATTAACTTTCTCGCCATCATATTTATTTGCAGTAACTTTTTTGTTATTATGTACTTTAAACCCCTAATCTTGCAAAGATCTGCACTACAGTTCAACAGAGTGATAATATTGTAATCTATATTTTCCTTCATGAAACAGAGGTCCTAGAAGGATGCACTGCGTGGTGGACTCAATCCCAGCCTCTGCAATCGAACCGGGAGGTTCGGCACCGACACAAACAGAGTTCCCTCTTAACAGTCTCGACTCTTTCCCCTCTATTCCATTCTTCCGATCCAAGTCAGCCCGCATAGAAAACTTACCATCGCCGTTTTCCGGTCAAAAGGAGGCGAAATTAGTTCTGAAGAACAAAGCTCCGAGGTGGCACGAGCAACTTCAATGCTGGTGTCTTAATTTCAGGGGAAGGGTGACGGTTGCTTCCGTAAAGAATTTCCAGTTGGTGGCCTCGGAAGAGCACGGCCCTGCTAGTCACGAGGAGGAGAAGGTGATCCTCCAGTTCGGAAAGGTGGGAAAGGACTTGTTCACCATGGATTACCGCTATCCCATATCGGCATTTCAGGCATTCGCTCTCTGCCTCAGTAGTTTTGACACCAAAATAGCCTGTGAATAAATTGAGGTATAATTCTTCTCGTTTCCTTGCAATCCGTAGATCGCAAACTGCAATGTTGTGCTTACTCGAGTCGTATTGGTTTTTCACGTAGTTTTATTTGTGTTATATTAACAGTCTCAATCACCCTTCTTTTCTGTTATTGCTATAGCATTATTGCATGCATTAACATCGTTTTCTGCCGGACTTTCATCGTGGCCGCAATCATCAACACCGAAAATGTCTTTTCGGTTGTTCTCATCATGTTTTATTGGCTGAAAACCCAGGTGGTAAAGTCAGAAAATGATTTCAGAAGTTTTTCCATGTCTCAGGGATTATTTAGCTATGGGAGTATTATAGACACTTTGTTCTGATGTAAATGGTTTATCTCCTTATCGATTTGTACAAAGCGCTCGGTACTAGAATGTTTTTATCTCATTTCGAGTAGTTTTGGTCCTCAGGTGCTTCGAAATGCTGGGCCATCTAAATAAACCTCAGATGCAAATCGACGGCTTCACGTCTTTTGCGGAAATGGAAGAGTTTATCCAGCTTAAGCTCTTGTATCTGTAGAATTCAGTGTATGGTGTACATAAACTGTTCTGAAATTGTGCTAATTCCCGATTGTGCTCCACACCCTCTTATGTGCCATTCATCTGTGGGGAAAGCGGAACATTGGATTTAATTTACTAAGCTTAACTTGTTTCTAGTGAGATCGCGCCATTGAATTCAATGACATTTTTTTTTCTTTTTTTTTATTTAATTGTGGCAGAGGTGCTGTTTTAACTTGCTTGTAATTCTGTGTACATTTGCTGTGTTGTAATAAGATGGTTCAGATTTATTGAAGGCTCTTGATTTGAGGAGTGTGACTGTAATAAATATGATGAATTTGTATATTTTTCTTATGGTCTTGATTAGATATATTGAAGCCTCTTAAACATATGATAAGTATGATCTTGATTTATTGAAGCCCCTAAAACTTTAATTTTGTATGATATCTGGCTCGAATTTCTTAAATTATTATAATTAAGTCTCATAATTCAATTTCCTTGATTAGACACTGATATGTCACTCGCGTGGCAGTGATGTGGTATGTTAGTTATTGCTGCGTCATTAGTAATATCATTATCACATCACTTTCGCATTATTGATGCATCAAGTTTCAATAACTTAAATGAGAATGTGGGATTTAATTGTAACAATTTAAAAAATTTGAGCTAGAAATTATAGGAAATTAAAGCTCGGGGAGCAAACAAAAGTGTAATTTAGCCTGTATTTGAATGTTCGCAGTTGTAATTTTGGAGAGCTCAAAACAAATTTAATTGATATCCTGAAGTAGTTTCGAGTGAACTCATGTTAGTTCTACATATGCTTTGGTTCTTGTATGTTTGTTACTGGTGTTGCTTTTCAAATGTTTCTGGCTACAGAAGATTCAAATTTTCTTTTTCTTTTGTAGGTAAATATTATTATCTTGTTAAGTGTTTTAAGGATTTTGATGAAATTATTTGAGAGATGCAAATTTCCTACTTTCACAAACACATGTAGATTTTGAAAAATAAGGAGACTCAAATTTGATTCTTTGGTCCTAACAATGTTGTAGTTATAGTAACAAAATTCATTGGAAAGAGCCATTCCTCTCCCCTGTTTCTCAGTTATTTTTGCAACTATTGCTTGGAAGTAGTGTAATTCTCTATTTTCGCATGATAGGTTTCCGGTTCGAATTCTGCCGTAATCGGGAATGGGTGACTGGGTGGATGTATGTAGTCTGCTGTCATCTTTTTTTTTTTGACGAAAAAGTAGCACGCTACCTGCTTCATTTATTTAGAAGATAAACTAAGCTACAAGAGTGAGGCATCGCTGGCCTCAGTTGCGGCAAAATGAAACAGTGCAAAAAAGAAAAAGGAAAAAAAAAAAAGAGAAAAGAGTAAATTATTAGCGATTACATTGGTGTCTTTTCACTGACCGAAGATACTCTCACTGGTTCGTCAACTGTTTAATCTTGAAGTCTTGAAGGCATCAACACATGGATCTGTCCGGGTCATCTCAACACATGGGTCTGTCTGGGTCATCCGAAAGATCGCACCATTCTAGATCTCCCAAATCACCCCACTAGTAGGCTATTAGTCCAATAAGCCCGTTGCTCATCGATTGCGTCCCCTTCCTTCCTTTCCATCTATCCCAGACCAAGTTCACGTCTTCGCCCAAATCACTTGACTGGACATTGTCTAGGGTTATCACCATAAGAAATCTGAAAAACACGCACCGAGTAAAAAGGTGGTCGCTTCCTCCTCAATCCCACACATCGCAGTCGTGTTCCCAATCCAACCTCTCTTAAGCATATCATCTGCAGAAGAGTTCTCTTCTTAAGGACGAGCCAAAAAATACTTTCACTTTTAACAATATTCGAAGCCTCCAAATTTTGCTAGTACGGACGTCCCTCGTGCCACTGCCGCACAGTGAAAAATAAGTTGACTTCACTGTAAAACGCCCGTCGGGATTCCATCACCAATGCACACTGTCCAGTCTCATCTTAGAAGACACTAATGCATGAACACGCACTCCGGTTTTTCCATCTTTTACATTAGTATGGTTTAGGTAGATTTGTTTGCATACAAACTAGCAATCTTCTAATTGAAATCTCTACAGGGGAAGCTCTGACTCTACATGAACTTTTCACTTTTCTACCCAGCAAACTCATTCCGTCGAATTAATACAAATATAAAAATAAAAAAAAATAAAAATAAAGAACAAAGAAATAATACAGAATGCGTCCGTTATAAGATGTGTGATCTGTGATCTATGAAATATGATAACTATGAAATGCATCTTATGAAGCGGGACTATAGGGTAGTCTCATCAGATACCTGATGACATTTTGCAAGACGCGTATTATTACATGCTTCTATCGAATCTATCCTACGTCAAACGCGGAGTTTGGAGAAGCTGATGTGCTTGCAACTTTCGGAAGTCGACATGCCTTTCTGGCAGAGCAAAAAAAAAAAAACTGCTTTTCAGATAATAAGTTGCTTCTTGTTTCCGACCTTTTCAACTTCAGTAAAATGATTCTATGAGCAATAGCAAGAACCATTAACTAAACAATAGTAGCCATTTGAGAGCTTCAATAGGTTCTTTCCAACTGAAATTTGTACAAAAAAGACCCCTTTTGAATTACATATTTGAAGTAGCAGACTCTAAAAAGCGACAATCTTCTGCGGGACGAATGTGCGACATTCGGAGACTCGGAAGAAACAGCATCCGAAGTATGAAAATGTGATAATCACTATTACAACATGTGCCCTAAAAAAGAAACTATAAGCAACACATTACAAACTTATGATTCTACTTAAAATCTCTTTAACTATGACTTAAAAAGAGCCTCTCTGGTGCTCTCCTCAATTCCACCACTGCTTACCAACAATACACAATGACAATATTTACAGTAGACAAAAGCCCATGTATTGATTGCCTCAGACCGCCTGCATCTCCCGGTCCTTTTGTGACGCCGAACCGGCCAAAGGCGACAACCTGCCCTTCTCGTTGCTCGGCAAGTCGTCCGAATCCATCTCTTCGTGAACCATGCTCCTCATGAATGCTGTGAACTGCGGCCAGTGCTCCGGCGAGAAGAACTCCGCGCCCATCCGGTTGTAGGTGAAAGATTTCACTTTCGAGTTACCTGCAGAGATATTCGATTTGATTCGGTCGAATCCCCCTGCGGGCGCCCTAATGAGCGACGAATTCTCCCCCAGTACCTTCACCCCGTGCTTCCCGCATGTACCGATTATCTGAGAGAGTAGAGATTCCGGGCTACATCGCAGCTCCTGCGGTTGCTCTCGATCTAAGAGGTCCATTCCGGGAATTACCATCGCACACGAATTTTTTGCAAACATCTTCGCGACCGTGTCGTACCCATTGCGGCCGTTGGTGTTGTAGAACCCAGCTGTCAGCTCGGCTGGGCGCGACCGGTTGCCACGCCACCAGTGCAGCAGCGGCACTTTGCCAGATATTTCTACCGGCAGCTCACCGAAAACGTTAGATGCAATCGAAAGAATGCGATCCCCGTGGTTCACGAGCTGCTGCGAGTACCATGAGAGGAAGAAGTCGGCGTATGGCGTCTCCCACGAGCCGCCGTGGTCTCTGAAGAAGTTGGTGGAATCCGGTGATTGGTTGTATCCGGGTGCGTCGTGGGGGCCCGAGAGGCCCCACAACGGCTGGCCCGATTGCTCCGCGTGCTGTTTTAGTTGTGCGAGCATGTACTTGTCGTAGCATTGGAATTCGCCGATGCCGGTGAACTGGTGGCCTTCGGTCGCCGGCGGGAACGACGGGTACCGGAGCTCGCCGTTGGGCCCGAGGCTGACAGTAACGCCCTGAAGATCAACGGATACGAACATATGAGAACCAAGAACGACCCATTTCAGATGAAACACACTGTTATTCTACAACAACTAGCATTTCGGAAGCATGAATATCTTATTTGATATATTTCTTTTCTATTTACTCGAAGACTTTCTCAAATACAATTTTACCGTGTTTATATATACGATCGTTTAATCATTTTCTCTAAAACATGCTAAATCTCTCTAGAAGTTCACGTTCGTATAAGGAACATGCAATAATTGGTAAATAAAGAATACTAGTGAAGGGCCCGCGCTTTGCAGCGGGTAGAAATTGTAATAGTAATTAATAAAAAAAAAAATATTAAACATTCTCTTGTGTATCTCACTTGATATATCCACCAAACGTCATGGCAGAAAGGGAAAGTCGGCGTACATTAGTGAGAGACAGGGAAGGAGCAAGGAAAGGAGGCGATGATGTATAGCAAAAGATGAGATATAGAGAATTGATGAATAGATTTGAGATAAAAAAAATTAAAGTCTGGTGGAGGGAAGGAAAATGACCATAATGAATAATTGGAGATAAAGAGGTTAAGATTGTAAGATGATAGTGAGATCATTTAAGCATACTAATTGAAAGTTTGGTAGTGGAATCGTTTGAATTAATTGAAAGTATAGTGGAGGAAATGGAAATGGTCATAATGAATAATTGTAGATAGAAACGCTAAAATGATATATGATAGTGGGACCATTTAAATATATTAATTGAAAGTTTTGTTAGTACAACCATTTAAATACATTAATTGAAAATTTTGTTAGTGGAATCGTTAAAATGTACATTGAAAGTTTAGTGAGGGAAAAAAGAAGAGTCACATGGTAATGAGGGGGAAGGAAAACTTGCCATGTGGCAATAAACATTGAGAATTCATGTAAGTTAATAATTAATAATAGATAATAGATGATTAGATATCTAAACTAACATAAAATATTCATCCTTCAAGTCATTTCCACGAAGCGACATTGTGTTATAGGTGAAATGCATTATACTAAAGATATAATATAATCCTAAATAGTAATAGTGATATATGGCTAGGAGATTGATTCTAGTCCGTTTCAAGGACTCGTTTCATGATTTTTTTTAAATTATTTATTTGAAGTACGAGGAAAAGATATGCTGAACAACGTATTCATGCATGCAAATAAACTTCCAGACATTTCATGAAACAACAAGGGAGAGCAGCAATACCGTAATGGTGGAGCCGAAGAAATCCGCAAAGGCCGACCGGAAGCTTCGGAAGAAGTCCTCAAAGGCCTCCACTGGCCTCCTGCCGCCGAGGACGGGCAATTCATCAACTGCGAACGAGAGGTACTCCTCATGGTGCCGCCCATATCGGTCGGTGAAGAGAATATCGGGGTTGGCGGCGGCAGCGCGGGCGACCCACTCGGGGAGGGGGACTCCAGGGCGGCGGTGGGAGCCGTGGAGGCAGAGGGTGGCACGGACGCGGAGCCCGGCAGCGCGGGCCATCTCGATGATGGCCGCGTGGCTGGCCCAGTCGAATTGGGCCGGGTCAGAATCGGGCTGGGCCGCGGCCCAGAAGATGGGGAGTTCGACGCCGCAGGCGCCCAGAAGCTTCAGGGCCCGCAGGCCCGCCGCAACGGCCTTGGCGTGGTTCACGCCGCCGCGGGCCGACACCACATCCATGGGCAGGCCCACAAACAGCTCAACCGGACCGGTCTGGGCCTAGAAAGAAAAAACCGAACCGAAATGAATAACCAGAATGGCGAGAGAAGATCGGGAAATAGGAAACCAAAGTTCATAGAAAGTGTATCTTGACTCTTTTCATTACACATAGAAATAAACATCATTTAATCAAATATCATCACAAAATAAAGAACAAAATTTTGGGTAAACTTCGATTTGCCCTTTTGTGGTATTGCGTATTTTCACTTTCCCTTCTCATGATTCAAAAAACTATACTTAATTATTCTGTGATTTAGCTTTTATTTCAACAAAAAACTATCATCAAATAAAATAGTAAAGTAATTTTTTTTTTTTAAAACCACAATAACAATATAGATCCTCATAGTGTAATAAAAATGAAGATATGACAAAAATTTATAGTTAGGCACTAGGTAAATCTAAGGGAGCAATTTTGTAATTACCTATACACCATTAACTTTTTTTCTTTTTTTGTCGGTAAAAGTGTATGGAGACCCCACAACATTTCGACCCTATTTTTACATCATTAATTTAATCACTCTATTAGTTATTAACCATTAACTAATTTAACTTGCTAGATAATAATTAAAACTATTAAACTAGTGAAATTATCAATAGATTTGAAAAAATTTCTAAAACATTTTAAATAAAATCATCCGGTCCCAAAAAAAAAAAAAAAAAACTTAAAAACTTAAAAAGAGCCTCAATAAAATAATAGTTGAGAGCGCAATTTCAGAACGTAATTACAACAAAACGAGAATTAAAATTTATCCGAAAAATCAGAATTTAAAATTAATTTTAAAAAAATAAAATAAAAGAGGGGGCATAGGGATTATTATTACCGAGTTCGTCTTACGCGGCGACTCGTTCGTCTCCTTCACCAACTTCGCACGGAAACCCCCGGCCCCGACTCGGATCGCCCGATTCCTCGGCCGCGCCGCGTCGAACCCGACTCGCCCGATCATCGACCCGACTCGGACCGATTCGCCGAACCCGAGCCTCCTCGCCGGAAACGCCCCGCCCTTCGCCGCCGCCGCCGCCGCCACCTTCGGCCCCGTCAACACCGCCTCCATGGATCGATCGATCGATTCCAAAAAGGAAATCAAATAGAAGAGAGAGAGGAGAACGAGGGATTCGATTAGGGTTTTGATCGCTTTCGATCTGGGGATTTGGGGAGAGGAGAACGAGGGAGTCGATTAGGGTTTGATCGATTTCGAATTTGGGGACTTTTTTGGTAACGGATGAATGGGGGGAAAGAAGAGGGAGAGTGGGGTTAAATAGAGGAGGGCCAAAAAGGAAAAAAAAAAAAAAAAGGGTAAAAATGAATGGAGACCCCTCAACTATAGGCAATTTTGTAACACATCCCTCAAATTCTTTTTCAGACCCAATAAGGTTAAAATATCACTAAATTTAATCGATTAGTCATTAAATTTTGTTCAAAAAATAAGAGCAGAGGGGCGTATCTCAAAGAACAGTATAGTTAAGGGGATTTCATGCAATTGTTATCGCCACGTGGCAGTCTTATCCACTGTCCACAGCCGCAAATAAATCGAACGGTTACTGATTTAATTTAAATCCCATCCGGTTGTTTCCTTGGTCCACAAATGCTCGCCCGTCGAGCTCCCACTCCAAACTAATGCCCATGGTGTTTCAGCGAAATTACGGTTCCTACCACGTAACCGGTCGAGGACAAGGAGGGACTTTTTGGTAATTTCGCGGTTACGAGGAACACCGAACACGTCGTTTGTATTTTGAGGATAAGAAGGGGGCATTTTGGTAATTTCGCAGCTACGAGGATCACGCCATTTGTATTTGTATTTTTTTTTTTACGGATAAGGAAATGGGCGATTAACTGAGCGCCGCGTGGCAGGCGCTTCGGGTGGACGAGGACGAAGATTCCCCCCTCGGTTTTTGGAAGGACACGCGTGCCACGTGGCATAACGACACGTGTCCTGTACTTTTATCCACGGGCCACGTGGCGAGGCACCGGCGCGTTTTTATCGCTGTTGTGTGTTCGGGCGCTGTTGTGGATCGTCCCTGGAGACAAGGGGAACGTGAGGCCGTGGTGGTGGTTTGCCACGTGGAGTAATATGATTGGTAGTGACGTCATCGGGAACTATTGGCGATTGGTACGCGAAGGTGTGGCGTCGTCGGGGTTCCAAAGTGGGCCCGGGTTAGTACACGTCGGATCAGATTATTATTATACTAAAAAGCTAAATTATTTGGAATAAATTTCACCATTTGTGCCACAACTTTAAGGAGTATTTTATTTTGGTGCTCAAAACTTTCAAATTGGATTAGATCATATTTTTTTAAAAGAATTATCAATAAATATTCACCAGTGAAATTGTATAAAACGTGTCTGTATTATGATTCCTTTTGATCCAACGGTTTAATTTTTAAGAATATTAATTTTGATCTTTTTTTTTTTTTAAGTCTGTTTGATTCGAATCATTTGATGGCTTTATTATTATAAATTTTACACGTGACGCTTGTTTTGATTGAACTATAGCCATATAAATCACATCCATTATAACTGGTTAATCTTTATTCTATTTTTTGTCTTTTCTTATTATTTTATTTATGATGGATCGACATAAAAACAAATTTTTGACGAATCGGATCGCTCAGAGGAAAAAAAAATGGTCCCTCCTCTCCCGCTCTATTCTCTTAAAAAATCCCGCTTTATAATAAGCCTCTGTTTGATTTGGAGAAAAAAAAAAGGGTTAAAGGGTTAACCCCTCTTTTATCCCCAAATCTCAAAATTTTGGGGTGGGGGTTAGTTAACCCCACCGGGTTATTAACAAAAGTATGATTAAGTTAATCCCACCCCAATTTAATTTTTAAAAATAAATTTAAAATTTTAATTTTAACTTTTAATTTTATAAATTTATAATTTGTAGTCTTAAAATTAATATTAATATTTTTAAAATTTAAAATTTAAATTTTGTTTTTAATTATTTAAATTTTAAATTTCACATTTTATATTTGAAATTTTTAAAATGTATAATTTGCAATCTTAAAATTAATATTTATTTTTAAAATATTAAATTTTAAATTTTAAAATTTAAATTATTATTCTTAATTATTTAAATTTTAAATTTAATATTTTATATTTGAAAATTTTATAATTTGTAATCTTAAAATATATATTTATTTTTTAAAATTTTAAATTTTAAATTGTTATTTTTAATTATTTAAATTTTAAACTTGGTATTTTATATTTGTTAGATTAGATTTAAAATTTATAAATTTAAATTTTTAAATTTTAGATTTAATAATATAGATTTTAATTTTGAATTTTTTAATCTTAAAAGTTATCTATTTATATTTGAAAATTTAAATATAAAATAAAAAATTTAAATTCAAATATAATAATTGGAGCAATATTATTAATTTTTATTTATAACTACCCACAATCCTTTTTATTCCGTTTACTCTAACCAAATATTATTTTTTTTATACCTGAACTAAACCTAATTCTCAACCAAATACAAAATTACTATTATTCCACTTATTCCAACCAAACATTATTTTTACTTATATTTAGACTAAATTCAATTCTCAACCAAACATAAAATTACTCCAACTAAATATTATTTTGTTTATACCTGGACTAAACCCACTTATTAATCAAACACAAAATTACTATAACCCCTGTAACCCCACGAAGCCTTAACAAATCGTGGTAAATTCAGGACAGGATTTTTTTTAAAAAATTTTTTAGCTTTTGCTTACCGCCAATTCTAGGCGAATGAGGGTGAGAGTTCTATCAACCCGAATTCATTTGCATCCCTCGCTTTGTTGATTTGGATGTAATTATAAATATAGTAGTTGGAAATATATGCAGCTAAAAATACGAAAAATACTATAAATAATTTTATTTTCGTCATCAAATTTTGGTTGTGCGTAGTCCTAAAAGCATTATAAATTGTAATATCACTAAGGCTTAGTTTGATATAAATATAGTAGTTAGAGATATATGCTAAAAATACGAAAATACTATAAATAATTTTATTTTCATCATCAAATTTTGGTTGTACGTAGTACTAAAAGCACTATAAATTGTAATATCACTAAGACTTAATTTGATATTGAGGTCTATCCCAGAAAAAATAGAAATGATTAGTTTGATATTGAGGCCTATCCCAGAGGAAATAGGAATATGAATGTAACCGACTCGTCGCGATATACGGAACGCAATATTACTTACGAAAACAAACAATATATTTTAACATAACGCAATCTCCCGCAATCCCGCAATTTCCCCCGCACCTCTCTCTCCGCAATCCCGCAATATCCCCACAATTCCAAACGAAAGCAGAATGTTCAATTTAATTTATTTAGATCAACTATGATAATTGAAACTGTGTAAAGAGACTTAATTACACTGATTAAAATTGTGTCTAAATTCGCAGCTAGATAGAGTAACTTTTCAACAAGACATAAGCTTATCTACATTGGGAGTAATTTTATGATTCTACTTAAAATCTCTTAACTATGACTTAAAAAGAGCCTCTCTGGTGCTCTCCTCAATTCCCCTGTTTACCAACAATACACAATGACAATATTTACAGTAGACAAAAGCCCATGTATTGATTGCCTCAGACCGCCTGCATCTCCCGGTCCTTTTGCGACGCCGAACCGGCCAAAGGCGACAACCTGCCCTTCTCGTTGCTCGGCAAGTCGTCCGAATCCATCTCTTCGTGAACCATGCTCCTCATGAATGCTGTGAACTGTGGCCAGTGCTCCGGCGAGAAGAACTCCGCGCCCATCCGGTTGTAGGTGAAAGATTTCACTTTCGAGTTACCTGCAGAGATATTCGCTTTGATTTGGTCGAATCCCCCTGTGGGCGCCCTAATGAGCGACGAATTCTCCCCCAGTACCTTCACCCCGTGCTTCCCGCATGTACCGATTATCTGAGAGAGTAGAGATTCTGGGCTACATCGCAGCTCCTGCGGTTGCTCTCGATCTAAGAGGTCCATTCCGGGAATTACCATCGCACACGAATTTTTCGCGAACATCTTCGCGACCGTGTCGTACCCATTGCGGCCGTCGGTGTTGTAGAACCCAGCTGTCAGCTCGGCTGGGCGCGACCGGGTGCCACGCCACCAATGCAGCAGCGGCACTTTGCCGGATATTTCTACCGGCAGCTCACCGAAAACGTTAGATGCAATCGAAAGAATGCGATCCCCGTGGTTCACGAGCTGCTGCGAGTACCATGAGAGGAAGAAGTCGGCGTATGGCGTCTCCCACGAGCCGCCGTGGTCTCTGAAGAAGTTGGTGGAATCCGGTGATTGGTTGTATCCGGGTGCGTCGTGGGGGCCCGAGAGGCCCCACAACGGCTGGCCCGATTGCTCAGCGTGCTGTTTTAGTTGCGCGAGCATGTACTTGTCGTAGCATTGGAATTCGCCTGCGCCGGTGAACTGGTGGCCTTCGGTCGCCGGCGGGAACGACGGGTAGCGGAGCTCGCCGTTGGGCCCGAGGCTGACAGTAATGCCCTGAAGATCAACGGATACGAACATATGAGAACCAAGAACGACCCATTTCAGATGAAACACACTGTTATTCTACAACAACTAGCATTTCGGAAGCATGAATATCTTATTTCAAATATTTCGTTTCTATTTACTCGTAGATTTTGTCTACAAATTTTACGGTGTGTATATATACGATCTATACGATCGTTTAATCATTTTCTCTAAAATATCCTTAATCACTCTAGAAGTTTACGTTCGTATAGGAACATGCGATAATCGGTAAATAAAAACTGATTAGATATCTAAACTAACATAAAATATTCAACCTTCAAGCCATTTCCACGAAGTAACATTGTGTTACAGGTGAAATGCATTATACTAACAAGCAAGGATCGCCGAGAACTTACAAACAGCTAGAGAAATAATATAATCCCAAATAGCAATAGTGATATATAGCTAGGAGATTGATTCTAGTCCGTTTAAAGTACGAGGAAAAGATACGCTGAACAACGTATTCATGCATGCAAATAAACTTCCAGACATGTCATGGAACAACAGGGGAGAGCAGCAATACCGTAATGGTGGAGCCGAAGAAATCCGCAAAGGCCGACCGGAAGCTTCGGAAGAAGTCCTCAAAGGCCTCCACCGGCCTCCTGCCGCCGAGGACGGGCAATTCGTCGACAGCGAACGAGAGGTACTCCTCATGGTGCCGCCCATATCGGTCGGTGAAGAGAATATCGGGGTCTGCAGCGGCAGCACGGGCGACCCACTCGGGGAGGGGCACTCCAGGGCGGCGGTGGGAGCCGTGGAGGCAGAGGGTGGCACGGACACGGAGTCCGGCAGCGCGGGCCATCTCGATGATGGCCGCGTGGTTGGTCCAGTCAAATTGGGCCGGGTCAGAATCGGGCTGGGCCGCTGCCCAGAAGATGGGGAGTTCGACGCCGCAGGCGCCTAGAAGCTTCAGGGCCCGCAGGCCCGCCGCGACGGCCTTGGCATGGTTCACGCCACCGCGGGCCGACACCACGTCCATGGGCAGGCCGACGAACAGCTCAACCGGACAGGTCTGGGCCTAGAAAGAAAAAACCGAACCGAAATAAATAACCAAAATAGCGAGAGAGAAGATCGGGAAATAGGAAACCAAAGTTCATAAAAAGTGTATCTTAGACTCTTTTTATTACACATAGAAATAAACATCATTTAATCAAATATCATCACAAAATAAAGAACAAAATTTTGAGTAAACTTCAATTTGCCCTTTTGTGGTAAAGCGTATTTTCACTTTCCCTTCTCATGATTCAAAAAACTATACTTAATTATTTTGTGATTTAGTTTTTATTTCAACAAAAAAACTATAGTCAAATAAAACAGTAAAGTAAATTTTTTTTTTTTAAAACCACAATAACAATATAGATCCTCATAGTGAAATACAAATAAAGATATAGAATTATTAAGTGTAGCTTTTTTTAACTACGGGATGGTAAAGTAAAAAATATGCTATATGACAAAATAATTTATTGTAACTTTTTAAACCATCATTTAAATTTAACATTCTCATATTATATAAATTACCATTCAACATTAAAAAGTATGATTGGCTTGTAATATATCCTTATCTTACTTTAAAATACCACTCGTGGCCGACACTCAACCGATTTCTTATTTTGGATTCTAAACTTCAAATTTTGACAATTAGGTCACCCCCTAATTGTTATTATCTGTTTCAATTAGCTTTTTTATTTTTTATTTACTTAAAACATAACTGCTGTTTTAGAATCAAACAATATTTGCCAAGTTTTTCGCACGGCAATTTTTATTCAGACGCATAAAAAATAAATAATAAAAATTAGAGATCTGGTTACAAAAATTTATATACACCATTAAGATAATTGCTAACAAATTTTATTTTTCTTTTTTTGTCGGTAAAAGTGTATGGAGATCACACAACATTTCGACCCTATTTTTACATCATTAATTTAATCACTCTATCAGTTATTAACCATTAACTAATTTAACTTGCTAGATAATAATTAAAACTATTAAACTAGTGAAATTATCAATAAATTTGATAAAATTTCTAAATCATTTTAACTAACATCATCAAGTTCCAAAAAAAAAAAAAAACTTAAAAACTTAAAAAGAGCCTCAATAAAATAATAGTTGAGAACGCAATTTCAGAACGTAATTACAACAAACCGAGAATTAAAATTTATCCCAAAAAATCTAAATTTAAAAAAAAAAAAATAAAAGAAGGCATAGGGATTATTATTACCGAGTTCGTCTTACGCGGCGACTCGTTCGTCTCCTTCACCAACTTCGCACGGAAACCCCCAGCCCCGACTCGGATCGCCCGATTCCTCGGCCTCGCCGCGTCGAACCCGACTCGCCCGATCATCGACCCAACTCGGACCGATTCGCCGAACCCAAGCCTCCTCGCCGGAAACGCCCCGCCCTTTGCCACCGCCGCTGCCACCTTCGGCCCTGTCAACACCGCCTCCATGGATCGATCGATCGATTCCGAAAAGGAAATCAAATAGAAGAGAGAGAGAGAGAGAGAGAGAGAGAGAGAGAGAGAGAGAGAGGGATTCGATTAGGGTTTTGATCGCTCTCGATCTGGGGATTTGGGGAGAGGAGAACGAAGGAGTCGATTAGGGTTTGATCGATTTCGAATTTGGGGATTTTTTTTGGTAATGGATGAATGTGGAGGACGACGAAGAGGGAGTGGGAATAAATAGAAGAGGGGCAAAAAGGACAAAAACTGGGTAAAAATGAATGGAGACCCCTCAACTATAGGCAATTTTTAAAAAGGTCCCCCAAATTTTGTTTCAGACAAACTTAATTTTTTTAATTTCTAAAAATTAAATAATTTTTAACTCCCGTTTGGTTGGGGGTTATTCCACCCCTTAACCCCCATTTTATTTCCAAACACCACCAAAAAGATGTGGGGTTAACAAACCCCACCTAAAAAAGTTATCCCGGCTTAGCTAACCCCACCTAACCTCACCAAACCCCAACCAAACACTATTTTTCTATTCGTAATAACCCACTATCGTTCTTATCCCACCTACTTCAACCAAACACTATTTTTCACTATCCTCGACTAACTCCAACTCCCAACCAAACACAAAAATACTTTAACCCTACCTTAACCCCAAACTTAACACTATCCCGGGAATAACTAGTTTTTTTTTAACCTCGAACCAAACGGGGGCTTAGGGTTTAGGGTTTAGGGTTTAAGGGTTATTGCACACTGGAATTCAGCTCCCTCCTTAACTTGCTGGAGCAAGAGGAACTTCCTCAACTTGCGGCCTTAGTATCCAACACCTCTATCAATACTGAAATGGAGGATTCGGTCACCTAGAGGTGGAACTCAAGTGAGAATTTCTCGACCAAAAGCGCTTGCCACTTCCTTGTCTCTCAGGGAGTGAAAGATTGCAATTTACCATTTCTATGAAAATTAAAGGTCCCGCTCAGGATCAAAATCTTCATGTGGTTGGCAGCGAGGAATAGGATTTTGACCGCCGACATTTTATTAAAACGCGGATGGCAAGGTCCTTCAATATGTGTAATGTGCTTCAACAACGAGGAAAATCTGAATCATCTCCTTTTTGGATGTATTTATGCGAGAGATCTGTGGAATACGATACTATCTAACATACCGACCGTTGCTGAATTATTGAAATCAATGGGCGGGGATATCTCCACCAAATGGATACATTGTAGAAACTCGATATCGGGACCTCCAAAATCTCTGTTCAATCTCTACTTTGTGGCCGCATACTGTGAGATCCCAGATAGTCCTATATATGAGATATAATAGGGCTTAAACTCTTAACCCGGCTTAAGCATTTTGGGTGGTGGCAAGGCCCAAGAGGTTAAGAGAGTTAAGCGTGCTAGGACGGGAGTAGTCCTAGGATGGGTGACCCCCTGGGAGGTTGGGGCGTCACAGTTGGTATCAGAGTCAATTACTGGTAGGAAGTGTGAGATGAGTCTCGGTGAGCCGAGTGCGGATGACGGGCTAGCGAGACGAGTTTCACATCGCCTGGTATTTGTGAGTCTGAGCCTGACGAGGACGTCAGGGCTTAAAGGTGGGGAGATTGTGAGATCCCAGATAGTCCTATATATGAGATATAATATGGCTTAAACTCTTAACCCGGCTTAAGCATTTTGGGTGGTGGCAAGGCCCAAGAGGTTAAGAGAGTTAAGCGTGCTAGGACGGGAGTAGTCCTAGGATGGGTGACCCCCTGGGAAGTTGGGGCGTCACACATACTGAGAACTATGGAAGGAAAGAAACTCGAGAATTTTTAACAATCGGCGCTCTTCTCATGGAGTTCTGGGAAAGAAGATTAGCTGCTTAACACATCTCTGAATGTCTGTGGAAAGGAACTAAGAGAGCTCAACTTGACTGAGGCTTTCTCCCACTTTTGTTTTGCTTTGATTGTTTTTTTTTTTTTTTGTTTCGTTTTAATTTTGATGTCTAAATCCTTCTGACCTATCCTGACCAAGCCTCCAAATGTATCACTCGTGTACCCCTCTTCAAATAAGGTGAATTCATGTTTAATCAAAAAATAATAATAATAATAATTTTAAAAGTCCAAAAGGTTAAAATATCACTAAATTTAATCAATTTAATCTACATTTAACAAATATAACCAAGTTAAACTAACGAATAATAATAATTCATACAGTCATTAAATTTTGTTCAAAAACAAAAGCAGAGGGGCTTATGTCAAAAGACTCTATAGTTAAGGGGATTTCATGCAATTGTTACGCCACGTGGCACTCTTATCCACAGCCGAAAATAAATCGAACGGTCACTGGTTTAATTTAAATCCCATCCGGGTTGTTCCTCTTCTCGTCCACAAATGCTCGCCCTTCGAGCTCCCACACCAAACTAATGCCCATGGTGTTTCAGCGAAATTACGGTCCGTACCGCGTAACCCGGCGAGGATAAGGAGGGACTTTTTGGTAATTTCGCATTTACGAGGAACACGAAACGGATAACAAAAAGGGGGGATAAGCTCAGCGCCACGTCGCGGAGACGTTTCGGGTGGAGGAGCACGAAGATTCCGATTGGTTTTGGACGCAGGCGCGTGCCACGTGGCATACAGACACGTGTCCTGCACTTTAATCCACGGACCACGTGGCGAGGCACCGGCGCGCTTTTATCGCTGTTGTGTGTTCGAGCCTCGTTGTGGATCGTTCCTGGAGACAGGGGAACGTGAGGCTGTGGTGGAGTCTCGCCACGTGGAGTGATATGATCGGTAGTGACGTCATCAGGAACTATTGGCGATCGGTACGCGAAGGTATAGCGTGTCAGGGTGTCAAAGTGGGCCCGGTTAGTACAGATCAGGTCAGATTATACTAAGCCCCCGTTTGGTTCGGGTTAAGAAAAAACTAGTTATTCCAAAAAATAGTGTTAAGTGTGGAATTAAGATGGGGTTAAAGTATTTTTGTGTTTGGTTGGGAGTTGGAGTTAGTTGAGGATAGTGAAAAATAGTGTTTGGTTGAAATAAGTGGGATAAGAAGGATAATGGGTTATTATGAATAGAAAAATAGTATTTGGTTGGGGTTTGATGGGATTAGGTGGGGTTAACTGAGCCGGAATAACTTTTTGAGGTGGAGTTTGCTAACCCCACCACTTTTTGGTGGTGTTTGAGGATAAAATGGGGGTTAAGGGGTTATTCCACCCCTTAACCCCCAACCAAACGGGGGCTAAGAGTTCGTTTGGTTTGCACTATTTTTTCAAAATTTTTAATAATTTATATATAACTGTCCGTCCTTAGTCCGTCCATAAAGTAAGTGGAAAAGAGCTTGATGATTGGTACCCGTTATCCAAATTCGAATTCTAGTTGATTCACATTTCTAGCTAAGTTTATTTTTAAATAAAATAAATGAAGCGAGCAACATCTTATCTATTTCTAAAAAAAAAAATTATATATATAATTATAGAATTGAGCTTCTATGCTTTTAAAAGCATAAGTCATTGGTGCTTGTAAGTTTTTAGTCCTTGAATTAATAGATGTGCGGTTATGATGATGTGGGCCCACTTGGATTAAATGGGTGGTTGGTTGACTAGTATAATCTAACGGATGAAAATAATCAAAGTCGTAGATCTAACGGTAAAAAATTCACAAGCACCAAAATACTTGGTGTTTTTACAAGCACCATAGCCAGACTCTATAATTATATTACATTCATTTAATTAAAAAAAATAATCACCACTCACTTAACATATTAATTTATATAAAATTTTATAAAGATGTTAGAAAAGTAAATGAATCAATTGTGTTTTACTTAGAATACAATCATAAAGTTGAAAGTACTAAAAGATTCCTAAAGGCATATCATGTGAGGAACTTTCTTGACTAATAGCGCAGATCAAGAAAACAACGGGAGCAGCAACAGGAGGAGGAGGAGTTGAATACGCAACAGCAATCCAAGAACGCATGCCCAGACAGAAACTAAGCTATAAAACAATTAGCTTATATAAGGACTGCCATTGTGCCAAATGTTGTAAAATCAGCCAAACATAAAACTTAGCTAGTTCGTGCTTATCCTTCTAAAATTATATATATATATATATATGTACCAAGAATAAAAAATAATTATTTATTTTTGAACCAAATGATACAATAGAGGAGAGTCGTGAAGTGATTTTTGGTGGTAATTAATCCTTATTTTTTTTGTTTGGTTTACTGTAATTTCACTTGCGGTCAAAGCTCACTTTTTTTTTTTTCAAAATACTGTAAACTAACTTCGGCCCACCTCAGGAATGAGAAAAATATTATAAAATATTTATGATAGAAAATTTTAGCTTTTATATCATTCATTTTCTGCCAAACAAATAATAGCACCGAAGGAATTTTAACTCCACAACTACAAAAAAAAAAAAAAAAAATTCATATGAACTCTAGTGCACTCAAAGTTTGCTTCGGTCTAAAGTTAACTTTTGGTAAAACAAATAGGCCTTAGGTGCCGTTTGGTTCGATGTAATTATAATTACAGTATATTTGAAGATACATACGATTGAAAATACGAATCACAATTACATGCATTTTATTTGGTTAGATGTAGTAGAAAATCTTTGGTATAAATACTTTATTTAGTTGCATGCGGTGGAGAAGTGTATTTATGAATTTATATTATTTTACATATGCAAAGAAAAAAAGTTATTTTATTTTTGTTTAAAATTATTTTCTCAAAATGCCACAGTTGAACTTATTCGTACAGTTACAACTACAGTAATGAAATTCAAATATATCAAAATAAACATCACATTTAGATCTACAGTACAGTTATAACTACGTACAACTAAATAGCCACTTAGTTAGCATTTTTACTTCAGGAATGAAGGGGGAATAAGACCTTGTTCCCCTCTTTCTTCCCAAATATAAATTTTCGTACCTGAAATCAATAGTTCGATCTCTGGAATTAATAAGCTTGTATAATCCGGTATAAGGCCGATATTCCTGTTGCACTCTTTTTCTTGAAACAAGCTTGTTCCAAAGTAGAAACAAGTTAATTAAAATATAATTTTAATTTTAATTATAGTATTAAATAATTAATTAATCTAATTAATATATTTAAATTATTGTCCATTGCTTAAATAATAAAGTAATTAATTAGCTAATTAATTATTAATAATTTAATGTGTTTATCCATCAACTAATATTTATATTGATCAAGTCAACCATTAATATTTTTATTAATCTAATTAATTTTTTTGCTAGTTATTTAACTAAAATAATTTACTAATTAATTAAAAAGTTAAATTATTTTTTTTATATTTAATCAATTAATTAATATTCTTTCATTATATTATACAATATTTATAGCTAATAAATTTATTAATTTATTAAATTATTTTTAATTAATATTTCAATATTAATTAATTAGATAAAATATTTTTAATTTAAAATCATAACTCTTATTACCCTTGTTCCAATCTAACCATCCAAATACTATTTATATTATTTCCAGAAAGAATCCAATTCTCACTGACTGTTCTTCCTAGAGCAAGTGGTAAAGAGCTTGGTGATTGATACTCGAGGTCCCAAATTTGAATTCTGGTTAGATTCACATTTCTAGTTAAGTTATTTTTAAATAAAATAAACGAAGTGGATAGCGTTCTAGCTATCTCTCTCTCAAAAAAAAAAAATTCTATTTTCTTTAAAATACAAAATTAGTATAGTTTCTACTTATATATGAACTTATATTTATTTATGAAATAAGTAGTTTTTAGTTATATCTGAACCAAACGCAGCCTTAGAATATTTTATTTCTACAGTATTCTCGACACAAAAGGGGAGAATTTGGCTGACGGTTCGTTTGGATCCTTGTAAAATAGGCCTGAAAAATATTTTTCGGGTGAAAAACTTTTTTTCCTATCGTTTGGTTGTCTGTAAAAAAATTTTTTAGGAAAATTTATTTTACATATTCTTAGAAAGCTAGGGCGGAAAACGAAAACCCCGGATTGAAAAATCGAAGTGCACAGCTATTAACACGCGGTCCGCGAGGTGAACTTTCCCTCGTGGACCGCATGAAGGAGAGTTCACTAGGGACCGGCCCAATGGACTCTCTCTCTCATTCCCGTTTTACTACCGATTTGTTTTCGATGATAGAGCTTCCAAATTGACGATCGGCTCCGTTAAATATGATCTAAACCATTTAAACTACATAGAAATCAAATTTCACGCACTTTCGATATTATTCTTTTATCCATCAAGTGAACAGAAAAATGAATGACTGAAAATGAATATTCTTTAAAAAATGATATAGGAGTCTTGTAATCAAGATCAAGAGAATAGATCTTGTTTTAAATAGTTTAAAAAATTTGCTAACAAAAATTCAATTGATTTGGATATATCTTTACGCCGTTAAACGAGAAAACGTCGACCATTAAAATTACAAATTTTGAAACCCTTTAATCATTAGGCAAATGATGTCGAAAAGATTTGAAATTTTATTTCTAAACACTTCAAATGGTATAGATCATGTTCAACGGAGCCGATCGTCAATTTGGAAGCTCTATCATCAAAAACAAATCGATAGTAAAACGGCTCGTTTACTACCGATAGTATTCTAACAAAACTCTCTCTCTCTCTCTCTATATATATATATATATATATTACTATTACTATATAATATATTTATAAATATTATTTATAAATATATATTGATTTATTTATAAATATAATGTACTATTATGTATCATATTATATACTTATTATATAATAATATTTTAAATTATATAGTATAATAATTATTGCCTATTAATAATATATAATATATATATATAATAATAAAAAAAACATATAATAGTTTTCTATTTACTTTTATTTTTTTATATTTTCAATCAAACAACCGTAAATATATAATATGTTTATTAATATCTCTAAATATATAACTCTTATATATTATGTAATATGATTATTATAATTTTAAATATATTTAGTCTATAAATAAAAATTATAATAATATATTAATAATATATAATAAAAATATATTAAATAGTTTTTTATTAATTTTTTTTTTCAACCAAACAACGTCATCAAAAAGTATTTTTCTTTTCCTATAAATCAAACACTAACAATGTAAAACTTTTTTCCACGAAAATTTTTTTCCACCGAAATTTTTTTTCCAGTTTCACGTGGAATCAAACACACCCGATTGATTTCTAGTAGGGGTGTAAACGAGCCGAACACGAGCGGTTGATCGGCTCGTGTTCGGCTCGTTATTAAACGAGCCGAAACGAGCCGAACACGAGCCGACTCATTAAAGTATCGAAAAATTTTCGCTTGTTTAATAAACGAGCCGAACACGAGTCTTGTTTAATTTAAAAAAAATTATATTAAATATATTAAAAAATAAATTTATAAAATCATCCATTAGATTTTGATCTAATAGTTAAAACTTTATATACAAATGAGTCTTTTTATAATTAAGCTCGTATTTATATTTTTATTTTGCTAAAAATTAAATAATAAAAATATATATTATATATAACTATTTATTTATATATAAAAATATAAATTAAATAAATTATATAAATATAAAATATATGTATTAGTATATCAAGTGATAAGCGGTGGCCGGGTGCAGGTATATTCATTGTCATGAGTGAAAAATTGAACAGGTGTTATTTCGTTCTCTTAATAATGAAAGCCGATCTCATTCATTTACAATGGGAAACTAACGGTAGGTATGACATTATTGGATATTTTTAATGTCTAGGCTGCGTTTGATTATTTGATTAAAAAATATTTTCGTAAGAAGTTAGATAGATAGATATCTGCCGACTACTGCTCGGGAATAAACCAAAGCAGTCGTCGTCGTCGTCGCCACCGCGGGCGGCCTAGGCACAGCAGCTCACTTTGGTTGTTTTCGCTGCGTGATGACTGATGAGAGGATCAGTGGCGTGACAGACTTCCCGACCTCCGGGTTTAGTCCGCCATCACCGGAACCGGCCAGCACATGGGGGGCCCCTGGTCACAGATTGCTGCCGTCTTCCCGTTCGAGTTTGATCTGATCTAATCCGTGTGAATTACACCTTTTGGTCCTCAAACTATGAGCCCGTGATATTTAGTATAATTTTTAATTTAATTTTTTTTAAAAATTATTACAATTTAGTCGTTCAAATTTTAATAAATTATTCATATAAAAGTGGTGTAATATTTTAATTATTATATATTATAAATTTTTTTTTATAAATATATGTTTTTTTGAGTCCTATTTGTTATCTATCGATGGCGAAGACTTTCGGTCTTCTCAAGTTTTCCACCGTTAGATCCACCCCTTTGATGATTTTCACCCGTTAGATCATACTATTCAACCAACCACCCACTTAACCCTAGGGGGCCCACATCATCCTAACCGTACATCCGTCAATCCAACGACTAAAAACTTGGTAGACCAATGACTTAGTCTTATTAATAACATAGTAGCCTAGTTCTGTTTTTTTTTTTTTTTTCTCTCTAATTTTTAAAAATTTATATTTTACCTCCCTCAATGTTTTAAGTTATTATATTTAGCCCTTCTTTGTTGGAGTTCTATCACTCTTCCATGTATTTTTTATAATTTATACGAAAAATACTTTTCAAAATAATAGAAAATATATTTAAAAATTATTTTTTTATAGAAAAAATAATAATAATTTGGTCATTTTGCCATCTCCGTTAGAGCTATACCCAAAAATATTTTTAAAATTTTAAGAAGGCAAAATATAGATTTTTGAAAGTTAAAAAAAAAAAGAAAAAATAGTATTTGTGGGATTTTCCGTAATTTAGCCTAATTATTATTGCATTAGCAATTATAATACTTCTACCTCACTTCTATGTTAATAATTTGCCTTTACTGAATAATTTTTGATTTGACTATACAATCTTTCAATTTTATAAATTTGAGTTAGTCGATGCCAGGTTCACTTTTAAATTTAAATGCACTGTTTATCTTTACAGATTTAATTAATATATATTTATACAATTATTATAACTATAAATTTATTAAAGTAAGTTGACTCAAAATACCAGCGTGTTTGGTTCGAGTTATCACGGCGGGATTACGGCCAATCTGCCGGGATTACGTGTTTGGTTCATCCACTATGTAATCTACTCGTTAATGTAGCATTACAAATCGAGCAGGATTACACCGAAAATATTAACCGGAGGGGGGTCGTGTATCTTGTATTACTTAAATCTGGTAATACTATTTATTATGTAAAATGACAATTTTACCCTCCAACAATCCGAAACCCGATTAACAGTATTAATTTCATATCTCTCTCTCTCCTTCTCCCTTCTCTCCCGCTCCTTCTCCCTTCTCTCCTGCACGCCTCTTTCTCTCTCTCTTGCTCTTTCTATCTCTTTCTCTCTCGCACGAACATATCATCTTCTATTGCATCATCATCTTCTATTGCATCGTCCTTCTAGATAATAATCACGATCTCCTTCCCTCTATTCGCCATTTCTGCATACATATTTAATCACTTTTTCTCTCTCACTACCAACACATTATTTTCGAACTGAAGTTAGATCTGATTTGGAGTTATTTTTTTTTTCTTTTTTCGTCGATATAAGGAGTGTTCAAGGAAACTTCGTCAAATAATATTTAAATGACTACAACAAGGGTAATTTTGGAAAAATAACACTTTTATATCAGGATTACTAAATTTTATAAACTGAACCAAACATAATAATGTTATAAACACTGCAATCCAATATTACATTACTGCATTAAACCAAACGCGCTAATGTAGCATCAATAGTAATCTCACGTTGAAATCCAAGATACCTGGATATGTCGAGATATTCTGTAATTTTACATAACTCGAACCAAACGCGCCTAAGTTTTCTATATTTTTACCTATGAAATATAACACTCATGAATAAAGGTTTAACATAGTAGCTATCCTAATTAAAGGTTTAAATTCCCTATCAACCCTATTTGCATACAAACTCATGAATAAAAGTTTTTTTCTTACCCTAGAATTCCCCATCCATGATGGTTATTACAAAATAAGACTAATTTTATACAGGTTCCTATAAACATGATAAATTATAAATATATTTCTATAAAGTTCAACTTTCATATGTGTTTCTGTAAAATTATAATGTTTTCAAATATGTCCTACTGTTAGGATTTGTTAGAAAAAATTAGTTAATTATAGATAAAATACTTAACCTTATTAGTTAATGAGGTGAATTAACCTGTTTACCCTCTTCAATTAAATATTGAGACGTTTGGAGGAAGTATTTTAATGGTAATAAAGAAGACATATTTAAAATATTAAGTCTTTCGTTTGGAATTGCATGGAGATTGTGTTACGTGTGGTGGAAAGTACGTTGAAAAAATATTACATTTGTTTCGTACGTAATATTGCGTTCGCATACGCGATGAGTTTCTAACGGTTTCATCGGAGAAACGCGAAGCATATCCTTATATGTTTTTTAACAACTCCATTTTATCTAATAGCGTTAGATAGATCTCAATACCAAACTAAGCCTAAAACTTCTGTAGAGATAACATATAAAAATTAAAACTTTATAGGAACATATTTACAATGTACTATATTTACAGGAATTTGTACGAAATTAATACCAAAAAATAATACTTATTACCCTTAACCCATATGGTTGAGAACTCTCCAACCAGGAGCTCTCCAATAATATTTCGTCGGAGAATGGAGAGCTTTCGATTTACTGCCATAGTGTCATGTGATAATTTTGTATTTATTCAAAGATTTGTTGAATATTTATAGAATTAAAATTAAAAAATAATTTTAACTATGAAGGAAAGAGTTATAACTCTTTTAAAAAAATTTAAAAAAAATGATGACCAATTAAGGCTCCTTATTGAGGCATCATTGGAAGCGCCACGCTGAAGGTTTTCTATTTTTTTTTTTCTATTTATGGTTTTGTATAAAAACGGGTGTAGAGAATTTGAACCCTATCGAAACAGCTTATATTTTTAAAACTGGAAATTCAATCGGTCGGATTCGGAATGGATTTTTAAAAATCCGAATTCGAACCAACCATCAAACAATTCGAATCCAAATCCGAATTCGAATATGCCGGATTTTAAAATTTCATATTCAAAAAATCCGAATTCTAGCAAAATGTGAAATTCGAATCCGAAACAATTATTTCTTTCTATAATATTTTAAAACATATTACATCAAATCTAAATTTTTAAAATACAAATTTAAATATAATATTAAATATATATATATATAAATCCAAAGACTAAAAACTTACCAGCACCAATGACTTGTACTTTTAAAACCATAGAAGCTCAATTCTATATAATTAATTAATTAATTAATTAATTAATTTGAGCTTGGATGGAATACAGTCAAAATTTATATGGGAATTCAAATCCGTCAAAGTTTTATTTATTTTTAATAATCATGTTCGAAATTATATCTATTTAAGGGTAAATTGCACCGCTGCACTCTGAACTTTTGGCGGAGTTTCACTTTACCCTCAAACTCTTAAAACGGTCATTTACCCCTATACGTTAATATTGCATCTTGTTGCCCCTTCCGTCAGTTAAAGTTAACGGAGCTGAACGGGAGTTAACGGAAGGGTTAGGTTTTGACGGAAAATCTATCGCCTAAACTGTCCTTTATTCCAACCAACTCAGTTTTATTCCTTAAAAATTCTTTTTTTTCTATTTCTATGCCCTCCAACTCTTCTTCTTATAGTTTTTGCATCCCAAAAACCGTCAAAACCTAACCCTTCCGTCAACTACCGTTCAGCTCCGTTAACTTTAACTGACGGAAGGGGCAACAAGATGCAATAATAAAGTATAGGTGGGTAAATAACCGTTTTAAGAGTTTGGGGGATAAAGTGAAACTCCGCCAAAAGTTCAGGAGACAACAGTGCAATTTACCGATCTATTTAATATGAAATAAATTTGCTCTGTACCAATTTTAAACTGAGATAAAATTTTTTTAGATGTCCAAAAGCATTGACGTCCCTATTCGAAGCCATTTTTTCAGTTTTGAATAGGGAGAGTTCCCTCTTCGACCCTCCTCCTCGTCGCCTCCTCACTCTCTCCTCTCTCTCTCCCGCACCCTCAAAATGTCCAAGAAAATCGCCATTAATGGCGTCGCCAATGGCGTAGAACCCATAGGTCGACGCCTCCGCTCCCGCCACACCCCTCTCCGGAGGTCCCCGCGGCTCCGATCCAAGAACCATGGCGAGGTCCCGATGGGAAACCGACCCAATTCGAAGAAGAAGCCTCGGGGGGCTTCTTCGGGGGAAACCCATCTCAAATCTCTCCCTTTCTCATTGGAAATCGAGGGGAAGCGTCCAGGATCCATCAAAACCGTATCTTGCGGCCGAAGAAGGTCTCTCAGGTTAGCTTCTACTCAATCTCCGCTTTCGGATTCCGGAGGAATGGTTGGTGGAAGGAAAACCCAAGTTGGATCTTCTTCGGAAAGCCGGAAGAGCTGTTCCGGAGTTCGTAGTTCAGCGAGCGATGATTCCGGTTGCCGAAGAAGATCCTTGAGGTCGGATTCCAAATCGATGTCGGGAGCCGATACGAGTTCGCGGCAACACCTTCCAACTGTTTGTGGTAATGCCTCTGAGAACAAAGGCAAGCGTTTATCCCCTAATTTGTGTCATCTTAAGGAGAAAGAGGAGAAATTGGCACCAACCCATATGGTTAAATGCTCTCGTGTTCAAGTGAATTCGACATATAAGTATTGTGAAGGCTCGCAGGTTATCCGACGGTCGACGAGGCTTGCCTCAAGATTGGCGGAGTCTGAGAAGAAAGATGTTAACTTGGCATCTTCTGGCGGCACCGATTGCTGTATGGGACTAAGAAGATCTCAAAGGTTAGGTTTTGGTTTACCGAAACGTAATTCAGATTGTGATGTAGCCTCGGGAATGAGAAGAGTGAAAGGTAGTACTAAAGTTGTGAGCAAAGTAGAGACAAATGTAGATGGGTTGAGTAGTGAGCAGGATGGAGGAAAATGTGGAAAGGAAGTCAAAGGTAGCCCCTTGGAGATTACAAAGAAGGAAGTGGGTGAAACGAAGAGTAAAAAGAGAGCGAGAAGTGTAGAAGCGGAGCCTGAGGTTGAGAGGAACGAGACAGAGCAATGTTGCGGTCTTGAGGAATGGACAGAAGAGCAAGACACAGCATTGCAAAGGGCTTACTTATCGGCCAAGCCTTCTCCACATTTTTGGAAGAAGGTCGCCAAAATGGTATCATTTTGAAACTCTTTTTTTTTTTTTTTCTTTCCCTCATGCTTGTGATGGTCATGTTACTTAATTTACAATGCCATTATAGTTTTGCTGATATTATCTCAATTCTCATTGAAAAGTACCTGTTTTTCTTAGATCACAGTTAGATCTCATATCTTTCACAGTAAGCAACTAAACTACATGGTCTTAGAATTTTACCAACTTCGGCACTGAGCTGTTGAAACATTTAATTGAACTATTGTAGTCCTGGAAATCTTGATTCACCTTTTGTTTTTTTTTTTTTTATGTTAATGAGAGAAGATAGTTTTGGTTTTTCTGTATGATTTCTAATATAGTTGCCTTAGAGTCTTATCATTTTATTTTTCTTTCTCTTTAAGAAATTTATGGCTGGAATGGAATCTCGCAGGATTGTATGATTTGCATTCTTGAGAAACAGAATTGCTAATATTTTTCCTTTTCTTTGAGAAATTTGTGGTCGGAATGGAATCTCACAAGATTGTAATGATTTGCACTCTTGAGAAACAGTAGTTAGACCAAAACCTTTTAATTGTGGTGGACTTGCAAATAATGCTAGAATTTTATTTGTTTTGAGTTAGACTGTGGGGAACGACACTGTTTTTCACGGAATTTTTCAAATTTTTTAGATTGTATAAGATTTGTACATTTAGTAATTTATCTTACTGGTGCTCTGGTTGATAAATAGCAGGCTTAATTGAGGAGAATTGATAGCTGGATCCTGTGTCATTCTTGGATTGCCGAGACAAGCTTAAAAGTCTATGTTGTGTTGATTAACTTTTTCCTTGTAAATAATACAAGTCCAACTGCTTATTAATTCATGGCTGTTAAAGACAACCAAACAGTCCTTTTTTAGATGGTCTAATATGATTATTGCATGAACTGGAAATGCTTTGGGTGGGAATTTTTGTAATAGTTCAACTATAGTTGCTAATGTGCAATAGTTTTCAACTATGTCATGACCATCTGTAACTTCAGCTGTTCTCTGTTTGCAAGAAGTGTTATTGCATTAAAAAGTGGGGGAAAAAGTTCATGCAAGATCTATCCATCTGAAAAGAAATCCTTTCTTTTTCTACTTGAAATTCGTTATTTCTTATTTGTATTATGTAAAATCCCTCATCTAATGTGAAGAAGTAGAACCAAGATTCCATGCTTAACAGACACTAAAGGAGAAACATAGTAAAAGCACAGAAGAAAATGTGGAGGAGGATTTGTTGTGATGCTAATGTTAAATTAGGCCGGAAACTGCTAAGAATGAAATGCTATCATTTTATTTGAATGGACAATAAATAATAAGCAGTTTTACAGAGAAGTTGCAGACCCCAATTGATTGCGCCCCCGCTTTATTTTTGCAGACTACGCTAACGTAGGATAACTGTAAATGTGTTTTCATTGGATAGCTTGTTGTGACATCCAAAAAGGCCCTAAACTTATTTTCCCGTAGGCATATTTCAGGGTCGCTACCTTGGTGAAATGCATGTATTTTTAAGCTTTAGTTCTATACTTCTATTTCATCGAGTTCACCAACCCAGAAGCTTTATTGCGTACTAGATATTCACGCTTCTCATCAATACATTTTATATTTCTTGCTACATTTCTTGTGCATGTGTTCCCAAACAAGTATTGTGTGATATTCTCTTTCATATCTGTGACATGCTTTGGCATTCCAAATGTCTTTAGGTACCCGGAAAGTCTGGTGAGGAATGCTTCAACAGAATCCACGCCGATCTTGCGACCCCACCCCCGAATCAGCCTCGTTCGAGGTCGATTAAGATCCATAATTCCCCAACAGAAAATTTCAATATATTAGACTGCAATTATCCCAGCCTCATTGAATCAAAGGTTAAAAGGCATAGGATCAAAAAGCAAAAGACGCATGTTACACAGAAGACTCTAAGACATTTACTCAAGAAGCATTGCCTCGCAGATCAAGCTCAAGAGGCCGACCATTTCTCGGTTCTCGAGACCTCACCAAGCCCATTACAGCTTGACTTTCCCGAACTTAAGTCTCCTGAAATATCTAGCACTATTTTAAGGTCCTCGTCATCAATGCACAAGAAGAAGACCAAGTCCAGGTTCAGGCCTGGCCAAGTGGATCCAAGCCCTGAGGTGCTTAAGAGGATCAAGAACATTGCGCTGCACGAGAAGTACATCGACCAACTACATTGCCGAGAAGCAAAGAGAAGGACTCATGCTAAAGGGAAGTTCGTATCTCCTTTGTCTAATAAAGATGAAGCCGGCGTTATTCTGAAAGCTGCGCGGAATGCTCTAATCTCTGAAGCCAGTAATGTGATTGGCCAGTTTAAGCACATGCAGGCCAACCCAACTGATGATTATGCAGAATCTGAATCTGGTACAGATGATGATGATGATGATGATGATGATTAATCTTCTGATGATCACGACTAAGCATGTAACATTTCATTGCGAAAATCGGTTGATTTGTTTTACTTCTGGCAAAGATTTGTTGTTGTCGCCGCTTGCCGTAAATAGACTGAAGCAGATGATCAAGGTGGCTGTTTTGTTTGGCAACATTTCTGGTATTGAATATCAGCTAAAATCCCTGGCTTTACAATCCACACTTAAACTAGATACCTTTGTAGTAGTCAGACTGCATTTTTCTTCATTTGATTAAACTAGTTCAATTTGCGAATTACATGGGATTGATTTGGTTGAGGGTTATTCTGTTAAAAATATAAATGCGCATTAGTGTGACTAATAAAACAAATCCTAGTTTTTGGATGGGTTGCCTTATGTGATTTACACCAAAGTTGTGTACATTTTCTCTTTTCTCAAATATTTCTGACTTTGTAAATGAAAGAACAGTAATAAATGGTTGTATATAGGGGTGTAAAAGCGAGTTGGGGTCGGCTCGTTAAAGTATCGAGCAGAAAAATTCGGCTTGTGTTCGGCTCGTTTAATAAACGAGTCGAATACGAGTGACGAAATGAAAACGATAAATAAAAAAAATTAGATTAAATATATTAAAAAAATAAATTTATAAAATCTTATCAATTAGACTTTGATCTAATAGTTAAAATTTTATAGACAAATGAGTCTTTTTATAATTAAGCTTGCATTTATATTTTTATTTTGCTAAAAATTAAATAAAAATATATATATATATTATATATAATTATTTATTTATATATAAAAATATAAATTAAATAAATTATATAAATATAAAATATATGTATTCAAGCTATTATCGAGTCGAAACTAACTAGTTTATCCTTAAATTTCGTTGCTCGCTTCATTTATTAAACGAAATGGAAAATCTACCGTTGCCTGCCTGCACTAAACAAGCGAAAGCCGATTTCGAAATTTCATTTTGAGTCGAACATGAGTCGGCTTATGAACAACGAGCCGATTGCCACCCCTAGTTGTATAGGATCATTAGGAACCATATTTTTTTTTAAAAAAATTTAAACAATTTAAATTTAAATTAACTGGGAACCATTCATCATGCCACACCATATGAGACCTGTGCACAGATTTCACAGGCCACAATCACCACAAAATCCACACTACCAAGAAAATCTCCTCTACTTCACACTCTCCCTCTCCTTCTCCATCTCCATCTCCCTCCTCAAAACCCTAACCCTACCACCATCCAAAATGTCCCTCTTCTCCCCCAACCCTCTTCTCCTCCACCACCACCATTCCCACCTCTCCTTCCTCCCCTCTCCCCCATCCTCCTCCTCCTCCTACATCCCCAACCTCAAACCAAGAAGAAGAAACAAAACCCTAACCCTCTCCCTCCACTCCTCCGCCTCCTCCCCCATCCCCGCCCCAAACCCTAACCCCACCATCCCCAGCCGTGCCCCTTCCTCCCGGTCCAAAAACCCTGGCGACGTCACCGTCCTCGTCACCGGCTCGACCGGCTACATCGGCCGGTTCGTCGTCCGCGAGCTCCTCCGCCGCGGCTTCGCCGTCGTCGCCGTCGCCCGCGAGCGCAGCGGCATCCGCGGCCGCGACGGCCCCGACCGCACCCTCTCCCTCCTCTCCGGCGCCTCCGTCGTCTTCTCCGACGTCGCCGACCCCGCCGCCCTCGACCGCTCCCTCTCCGCCCTCGGCCGCCGCGCCGACGCCGTCGTCTGCTGCCTCGCCAGCCGCTCCGGCGGCGTGCGCGACTCGTGGAAGGTCGACTACGCCGCCGCGCGCAACACCCTCCTCTCCGCCCGCCGCCTCGGCGCCGCGCACTTCGTCCTCCTCTCCGCCATCTGCGTCCAAAAGCCGCTCCTCGAATTCCAGCGCGCCAAGCTCAAATTCGAATCCGAGCTCCAGTCCCTCGCCGCCGCCGACGAGAATTTCACCTTCAGCATCGTCCGCCCCACCGCCTTCTTCAAGAGCCTGGGCGGGCAGGTCGATACCGTCAAGGGCGGCAAGCCCTACGTCATGTTCGGCGACGGAAGGCTGTGCGCGTGCAAGCCCATCAGCGAGGAGGATCTCGCCTCGTTCATCGTCGATTGCGTTCTCGATGAGGATAAGATCAACAAGATCCTGCCGATCGGAGGGCCCGGAAAGGCGCTGACGCCGTTGGAGCAGGGGGAGATGCTGTTCCGCTTATTGGGCCGAGAGCCGAAGTTCTTGAAGGTGCCGATTGGGATAATGGATTTCGCGATCAACGTGTTCGATGTTTTGTCGAAGGTGTTCCCCTCATTGGAGGATGCGGCGGAGTTTGGGAGGATAGGAAGGTATTACGCGGCGGAGAGTATGCTAGTGCTCGATCCGGAGACAGGGGAGTATAGCGCGGAGAAGACGCCGAGCTATGGGAAGGATACATTGGAGGATTTCTTCGCGAGGGTGATAACGGAAGGAATGGCGGGGCAGGAATTGGGGGAGCAAACCATCTTCTAGGGTTTACACACGGCGATGAGAGGTGGCAAAGGTGAGTTCTTGCTAATCAATTTGTTGATACTTGGATCAAATTCTTATTCTTTTGGCAAATTTAATTATACAATATGTGCATTAGAATGGCTTAAAATTATGAAACAAATTTTGCACTGCAGTACATGCGAATGTAAATCCTGAGCTAATTTGTAATCTATTGTATATTTTAGCATGATTTGTGTGTGACCTCTCTTTTTTGGAAATAAGGAAAAAGATGTGATGGTTACATTGAATATCTCTTTTATATTTTTATCATCTGCAAGAATCATCATACTCTTAGTAGTTTTTATATTGATGGTGGCCATCCATCACCAGTATTCATTCTGTCGGCATTGGAGATCAGCATTTGGTTTAAGATTGTCATTAAGTGGGCATGGATCTGCGGATTATCGTTTTAGGACTGGGGAAGAAAATAGGAGTCGCCACGGGAAGATGTTCTAAATAAAACTATGGTAAGAGCAAAGATGAAATATATAGTAGTAACCATGTGTGTCAAAGTTCATCCTAAATGGATCCACCCTAGTCTAAATAATCTATACATCTCAAATTCGCACACACTCGACAAACACGTCTTCACGTAGAATTTTATGTAGGGAGTGTGTTTGACATGGCACAGTTTGGACATGATACCGACTTTGGATTGTTTCCTTGGCTGCAAGATCTAAGATCTTCCAAATAAGCTAAGGAATGCCTTGGTGTCTGGTTTATGCATTTCGGATTCAATGCGTGGAGGAGAGCGCAAATACTCTAAAAAAATCGTGCAACAGTGTCTTGGGTTCTAGCTTGGCTTCTGGCACAAATGCATAAACTAGTTTGGCCATGGAGGTGCTTCCTTTTTATTTCTAAATCTCCTTGTTCGTTTGATCTTGTTCTCTTATGTTGTAGTGTCGCAAGGTGGTAAGATCGACATTAGAACGCTCAATGCTGAGGGGCACCTTCTTTAGCGGCTTAGAATGTAGTCCATCAGAGCCAGTCGGAAGTTTATCAAATTCCTGATATGGTCTTAGTGATAAGTTTTTAGTTATATAAGCCCCGACAGAGCATTGAGAGTTGATTTACCCAGTTGTAGAACTGCAAGCCTTTTGCATCGTAGAGATTCCTCAGCTGGCAAGACTATGACTGGAGAATCTTAAACTATTTGGCGCCCCTTCCTTTCTGGAGAATGTTTCCGCCTCTGCTTGACGGTCCTTGCTGTTCTCGCTGTAGAAGGATAACGGGCGTCGTTCCTTCTCGTCATTCGATATTCTTAGGAAGATCTCTAGTGCACGATCTAGATTACAATGGGATAAAGTTGGGGTTGCCGGTTGCGGTAGTTGATTTTTGTAGCTTCGAAAGAAGAAGATGATGAAAACCCTAAATGCTAATTTGTTCGGAGGTCCAGTGGAATTTGCATACCGTTTTCAGCTGGTTCTTCTAAGTGTGATGAATGGCAGTGCACTAATTAGGGCACCTTTGGAATGGATCTTTTTTTTTTGTTTTAACCATAACAGGATAAATGAAACACCACCACTGTATAGTATATCTGCATATACAATCTTGTGGATTATATCAATGTCATGTGGATTAATAGGAAGTGTGCCTGATGGACGCGTATATGCTTTAGGATATGCAATAGGTATGAGGGGCATATAGGTCCAAAATAACCTAGGAGTCCAAAAATGTGAAAACTTATAAACGTGAAATGACAAAAACCAAATGGAAAATTGTAGTGTAAAATTGCTCACTTTTTGTGATTTGTAGTTTTGTGCATATATAAATTTGCTAGTAGATTTTATAAACGGGTAAATTGCACTGTTGCCCCACTTTTAGCGGAGTTTCACTTTACCCTCAAACTCTTAAAACGGTCATTTATCACCCTATACTTTAATATTGCATCTTGTTGCCCCTTAGTCGATTAAAGTTAACGGAGGTGAACGGGAGTTAACGAAGGGTTAGGTTTTGGCTGAAAAGCTACCGCCTAAACTGTCCCTTGTTCCAACCAACTCACTTTTATTCCTTAAAAACTCTTTTTTCTCCATTTCTATGCCCTCCAACTCTTTTTCTCATAATTTTTACATCTCAAAAACCGTCAAAACCTAACCCTTCCGTCAACTCCCGTTCAGCTCCGTTAACTTTAACTGACGAAAAGGGCAACAAGATGCAATATTAAAATATAGGAGGGTAAATGACCGTTTTAAGAGTTTGGGGGGTAAAGTGAAACTCCGCCAAAAATTCAGAGGGCAACAGTGTAATTTACCCTTTTATAAACCATATGTACAATATGAATTGAATTTTTTTATCAAGTATTGTGGGTGTACAAGTTGTACAGATATGAGAAGAAATGTTGCCTGTACAGGGCAACATTAATGTCACAACTTGTATGGCACTCTTGAAATTCTATTATATAGAAATTTTAAAATTATAATCGAATTTATTGGGGATTCTCTGTTTCAGTTAAACAACTTATAGTATCAAATATGATAAATTTTACATGTTGATTTTCTACAAATCAAACAATAATACTCTTTTTTTATTTTTTTTGGGTACTATTGATGCATTGATAATAGGTATTTAACTTTTGCGATCATTCATACAAAGGTTATTTAAATAGTATAAATCATATCAATGAAATTAACTTAATGAGATGTTTATGATATTTATGATACATTGGTTGCAGTTAAAAGTTTCTCCAAGAATGAGAGGCTGAATCGGAGAAAAGTTTGGAATATTTCAATTCTCCAAATTTTTGGTAGACTAACCATTAGTATTAAAATTTACAGAATAAGTATTAGATATAGATAGATTTGAGATCATACATATGTTCTCAAAGTTAAACAGAAAATTTTAATACTAATTGTTTGCTAGTTGAATTGTTTGCACCCTTCCAATTTCAAAATTTTTGGTGCATACGATTAATATAGTTGATTTACAAAAAAAATTTTAAAAAAATTATAACACTTTGATTTCTTACTAACTATATAGAGAAATTAATTGATAAATTAATTTGTCATGATACTGCTGGTGGCGTTGTAGGTTCGAATCCTATTTGGGGAGATTTAATTAATTCTTAATTAAAGAATGAAGAATTGAATTAAAGAGCTCGCTCTTTCTTTGTTTCTATTACAATCTATCTCATCGCATCACATTCAGTTCTACGATATTTGAGAATCGCCGTCAATAACTAGGCGTAGATCCGAGATAATCCTTTGTAAATCGCCAATCCTAAGTACGTGTAAATTTTCAAAATTACAGTAGCACTAAAAATGGTTCCTTTTATCAATACGTATCTATTTTATTCCTACAAATAGAACATGACCCTATGATACACAAACTATCTGTAGAAACATTCCAGATGCGAATCCATATTTCGATGTATCTTTGTATATGTATACTGTATACATAGATACATGATCTAGTATGTCTGTTTATGAAATAAAAACTAAACTCCCTTCGAGTTCATGTTCGAATAAAATAAAGTGGTAATAATTTCTAAAGACAAGAATCAATTGATTCATGATAAAATCCCTTCACGATGGATTTTATTACAATTTTGACTAAGTGCGGAATTAAATGTATAGTTCAGTTGTTGGTATTTCGGAGGATTAGAAACATGACTATTACTTTCCACTTAGCTATTTTTGCATTAATTACGACTTTATCAGTCTTAGTGTACCCGTTGTATTTGCTTCTTCTGATGGTTGGTCAGTTAACAAGAATGTTATATTTTTCGGTACATCATTATGGATTGGATTAGTCTTTTTGATAGCTATTCTTAATTCTTTCATTACTTAAATTTATTTGGTATTTCCCCGATCCAAAAACAAACATGTCACTCCTTCAAATAAATTTGAATTGTGAGACAAGATTTTAGTTTTGAAAAAAATCCTATTTCAATGTTATTAATTAGATCTAATAAATAAGATTATCTTAATTTACCTTAATTGAAATCATAGTATCTGAAGTATACTATCTAAATTTTACATTTTACTATACCATCTAGGTATCTGGTCCTGCACAAATATTATTCAGCCGCTTATATGATATATAATATATGTAATATATGAGTGGGCATATAAGTATAACCTATTTGACTTTTCAGAATTTCCTCTAATATCTCACATCTAATTTCGATTTTATATCTGTAAAACTTGCCAAGAGTAAGACATATATGTCTAATAAGTAACAAAACAATAATCTAAAAAAACTTATTTATGGTTAACTCTAAGTCACGGTCTAACTTTTGTAATCCTTTATCAAGATACCTTATTCTTGATTGCAAGAAGAAAGACACTTCCGAATCCTTTATCAAGATACCTTATTCTTGATTGCAAGAAGAAGACACTTCCGATTAGACAATGTTTAACAACAAATAATACCATACAAGATTAACTGATACTTCTTCCTTACCTTGATTATTATATTGGTTAAGATATTCATGTGGAAATGTTAGTATTCGGTGGGATATGTTTTGTAGATTATTTCCGTTTTCCTTCCCCTTAGTTTTTACTGCTTTCCTACTAAACATTTATCTGTCTTTTTCATAGCTCAAGAACGGGCGCTTATCAAAAGTAAGAAGAAAAAAAGAAGTTTCAACTTGTATGAATGTAATTATTCGTATGATCGAATGTTGTGTTCTGATTTATACTTCTTCGCCTTAAGGCAAAATTTTTATTTCCTTTTTCGCTTTTTCTAGAATTGATTGGCACGCAGTAGACACTTGAGGGAGCATTCTTTAGTTGTGAATGTGCACTCAAGTTATGTGAGTTTTTTTTCATACTGTGTGAGCCCAAGAATAAGAATTAAGAAGTTTTGAGTGGGGCCATATCATGAATTTGTCATGATTCTAAATATTCTTACTATTCATTTGGAATCTTTGAAAATATTACATGAATCGAAAATTAGACATGAAATTTGGAATCATATGCAAGTTACAGTTGAGGGATGAATCTAAAATTAGGTATAAACTTTCAGAGACTTAAATATGTAAATCAGAATCAAACCCTTTTCCAAATATTCAGTTATCTCTATATTCCTATTTTTCCCAATTGTAGCACGGCAACCTGGCCAAGTGGGGTCAGGTTCAAAGACAAAACTGGAATTCAAATCCACTTAGACATGTCTCAAAACACCAGTGCAACTTGCAGATCACTTGGCCATCTTTTTGACAGTGGTCTTATTAAACACTTGTTTTTCCAAATAAAAAAATAAAAAAAAAAAAAAAAAAAAATCCTAAACCCTAGGCAGCCATGATGTAAGATTTACACAACTTATCTATAGCGCTAATCTAAACCCTAGGCAGCCATGATGTAAGATTTACACAACTTATCTATACAAGAAGTTGAGCTATTACACTTGAAATAGTAGATGAATAATATTTTGCTGTAAACTTTATAGCCTTTGTATTCATACTAGTACAATCACTAAACAGTAAACTCTTAACATTCAAGGGCCAAAATGTTGATAATAATAAACATTACTTCTCTATTATTTGTAGTAAACATTTTTTTTCATAAAGGGAAAAGCCAATAATTCTACACAACTCCAAAGTACTCCAATGTTATTACTTTGACATATATATCTTTAGTCTTCAGTATAATCTCTGTACCCTCTGCTAGGTAAACTTAATTCTCACTTCATAGTTTATAGTTTACAATAACAAAACTCCTTTATTAAGCTTTCTAACCAGCATCTTTCTTTCTTTGGTTTTTATATATACAACTAAAAGAGCATAATTACCCACTACATTAAAACACAAGCATGATATGAGGAATACCTTGTGAACTAGTTTAGTATGCATATATACTGAAAATATAATAAGTATATTTAGGATTACGCAGTAATGAGTTTTTCTGTACCTTTTCTTCCTCACCTAATCATTGTTCGCTCGATTCATCTTCGCAAAGCGTCCCTTGATCCTCAGCCTGCTATCAGCGCGTGCTTTACGTGATTCGTACCGGATGAGCTTTTCGTATCTGTAATTGATTAAAAAAAAGGAATCAATATACGCTTTAGAAATTACAAATAGTGAGTAGCTTTTTAAATAGCTTCTTTTCTTTAGAAAGCAGAAGCTTCACAAAGCCATGTGCTGTGCCAACAAATTCGTCTTAGGGTTTCGTTGTGATGATAAGCTAAAATAAGCTTTTGCGTCCGATTAAAACATTTCTCCTCGACTTCTTTCACGGTACGACGCCAAAGAGATGGTTTTAATGGAGAAACCATTATTGCTTCTCCCTGTAGCATTACTCAAAACATAACTTCTACGAATGTTCCGGCAGGGCCGAACATGCCCTGGGAAAAGAGCAAGAGAGCAAGACAGAATGAGATGTAGAGGAGAAGAAAAATTTTTGCTCACCGCCTCGTCTTCCTCTTCTCCTTATACCGCGAGATCACAGAGCCTCGATCAGGGCAAGGTAGATCATGTCGAACTCTACTCGGCAAAATTTGAGCAATTTTTCCACCGGCAGCTTGTCCACTGGTGTCACTGCCGACAGCTCCATTGCTTGTACCTGCACATATGTCTGAGATCTCGACAAGCGACGACACGGTTCCTTCTGCGGATTTGAGAGGGTATTGCTCATGTGGAAACTGCGTGGACAATGTCTCAGTAGGATTTTGATACTCTTTGAGATTCCACTTAGAATCCTGCAGGAAAAGAGAAAAGAAAAAAAAGAAAAAAATACAATCAATTCATATCTCATGTTTTAGAATATTTGTGTACCTTAACTTCTAAATGTTCAATAAGAAGAGAAAAGTGAATCAAACCTCATAAATAGGTACAACTATGTTCGTAATGTCGCCACCGACATCGAGACCTGCATAACCCTGTTGAAACACATGCTCCGACGCCCATTCCGTGACCGGTTCTAACTCCTCAGAAACTGTACTGATAACAGCCTCGGACATGGTGAGTTCCTGAAGCTGTCGAAGAATCTCTTCTCTGCGCTTTCCGCAAGTCGAGTCCCGGTTCTTATGCAAGAAGAAGGTTGAAGAGATTTCATTTGTTGGATGACACACAAAAGATGTTTATGAAGTTGCATCTATGATTGAAAATTTTTAGAACACCTCAAGAACACATTAACCCTATATGAAAAACTAAAAGAACAAAAGCATCAGGGAAGCTAATTCCAGTAAAGTAGGATGAAATGCAGCATCTCAAAGAAGGCAAAAAAAAAAAAAAGGACAAATGTGCTGCCATAAAGAAACAGTGCTACAAGTGACAGAATTACTTTATACTTCTTCACTCATTCAATGTCTCAGAAGAAATAGAGATAGGAGACTGGGATAGAGATATATGACCATTAGCACATACTCCTCAGATCTTAACTAGCTATGAACCCGCGCTCTGCAGCAGGTATAATTTGTAAGTTTTTAATTGTTTTTGTAGAGTACAATACATGCTATATATTTTATAAAATCACTTTATAGAGTCGAATGGAAAGTATCAACCTTTATACAACTATTCTATATATATTTATATCCGCATTTGATTCCAGATTATAAGTAATTTGTAAGTTTTTAATTTTGGTCAAGATTTCACTCAAACAAACTTCTAATTTCACTGTTCAAAACTCTTTTTTAAGAGAATTAGGAGCTTGACACTCTACGACAACGGGTGCGCCTGATTATTCGGATATTAGTGATTTGGTGACTTATCAACATCCTCTTGAATTTCAGCTAAATTATGCATCGCCATCTTTACTTCAAACTCAAGATGCTATTATAAAACATCGACAAATATTTTTCCTATCACATAACAGTCACATGTTGACTGAAAATAGCTACAACATTTGACACAAGCATAGAATAGGAAGTTGATTCAATTATTTACATGGATTTTTTTTGGGGGGAAGGGGGGGTGAGAATAGGAGGCTAGAGGCTCTGCCCCTACAAACTCCACCAAACTCAAATTTCTGCTAAGATTTCACTAAAACAAACTTCTGACTTCGACTTTCAACACTTTTTTTCTTTTTTCTTTTTATATTTGCAGTTTAACCCTCTACAATCCTACCTGGAGTCTCTCCAACCAGGACTCAACCCTCAACTCTCTCACATCCCACCAAGGTGCCTTATCATTAGGATACTAGCATGTTTGTTGACTTGTCAACACTCTCATGAATTTCAGCCAAATTACATATCACCACCTTAACTTTAAACTCAATATGCTCTTAGAAAACTTTGACAATTTTTTTTTCCCTTTCACGCGCCAGTCGCATGTTGATTAAAAATAGCTATAATAGTTGACATACACATCGAATGGCAACAAGAGGTTGATTGAATTGTTTTAGATGGATTTTTCTTTTTTCTAAAAAAAATCAGGGGAAGAAGCTCTACCACGTATAGTTCTACTCAAAACCAAATTATTCTTAAGATCTCACTCAAACAAACTTCTAACATCGACTTTTCGACACCTTTTTTTTGAGAGAATTGGGAACTTGACACTCCACAATCCTACCCAGAGTCTTTCTACCAAGACTCAAATCTTTGATCCCCACCTCATCCCACCCAAGTGCCTTATCATTGGGATACTAGTGTTTTAGCTGCTAATCAACATTCTCAATAACTTTGCTAGATTATCATCACCATTTTAACTTTAAACTCAAGATGCTACCATAAAACTTCAAAAAATATTTTTCTTGTCATGTGATAGCCACATGCTAACAAAAGATAGCTATAATATTCGACACAACTATTGAATAGTAGGTTGATTGAATTGTTTCACATGAATTTTTATTTTGTTTATTTATTTATTTTCAGAATTGGGGGTAGAAGCTCTATCCCATACAACCATATCAAACTTAAATTCTGTAAAGATTTCACCCAAACAAACTTCAAAATTCGACTTCTCAACACTTTTTTTTTTTTTTTTTTTTTTAGAGAATCAGTAGCTTGACCCTTTACAACCCTATCTAGAGTTTCTGTACCCGAACTCAAACTATTAACCCGCCACATTTCAGGTGCCTTACCACTGGGATAATACTGATTTAGTGACTTGTCCACATCTTCGTGAACTTCAGATAGATTATACATCATTACCTTAACTTTAAACTCTAGATGCTATTATCAAACTTTTACAAAATATTTTTCCTGCCACATGGAAGTCAAGTGCTAACCGCAGGCACCTACAATATTTGACAGAAACATAGAATAGGAGGTTGATTGAATTGTTTCACAAGGATTTCTATTTTTTTGTCCTTTTTTGAGAATTGAGGGTAGAAGTTGTACCTTGCCCAATCCTACCAACTCAAATTTCTCACTAAATTTCACCCAAACAAACTTCAAACTTCGACTTTTCAACACATTTTCTTTTTTTAAGAAAAAGAATCAGGAGCTTGGCCTTTTACAACAATATTTGTAGTCTCTCCACTCGGGACTCAATCCCTTAACTCCCCCACATCACACCCAGATGCTGTAACATTCGGATACTAATGATTTCACGACTTATCAACACCATCGTAAATTTCAGCTAGATTATATATCACCATCTTAACTTCAAACTCAAAATATTATAATAAAATTTCGACAAAACATTTTTCCTATTACGTGACCATAACATGCTAATTAAAGGCAACTACAATATTTGACACAAACATTGAATATAAGGTTGATTGAATTGTTCCACATAGGTTTTATTTTTTAAAATAAGAATCTAGGAATAGAAGCTTTATCTCGTACAAATCTCCACCGAATTCAAATTTTGGTCAAAATTTCACCCGGAACAAACTTCTAACTTTGAATTTTCAACATATATATTTTTTTTCCTTTCTTATTTCTCTCGTTCATTTAGAGAATCTACAACCCTATTTGGAGCCTCTCCGCCCAGAAATCAAACCTTAATCACATCCAACCGGATGCCTCCTCATTGGAATACTAGCGATTTGACGACTTGTCAACACTCTCGTAAACTTCAACTAAATTATGCATCACCATCTTAGCTTTAACCTCAAAATACTATTATAAAACTAAGGTAAGTATTTTTCCTATCAAGTGACAGTCACACGCTAGCAGGAGACAACTACAATATTTGACACAAATATCGAATAGGAGGTTGATTAAATTGTTTCGCAATGACATCTTTTCGCTTTTTTTTTTTTTTTTTTTTTGAGAATCAGGTGGTAGAAATTCTACCGCTTATAACCCTCAAGTTTCTATCAAGATTTCACAGAAATAAACTTCTAACGTCAAATTTTCAATACTTTTCTTTTTTGAGAGGGAGAATGAAGAGTTCTATTCCTTACAAACTTATCCAGTGTCTCTCCCACCCAAGACTTGAAACTTTTAAAACACCACACATCCCATCCAGGTGCCTTACTATTAGGATACCAGTAGTTTGGCGAATTATATATCACCATTTTATTTGTTTTTGGGACGGAAAATATCACCACCTTAACTTTCTAACTCAAAATAGCTATTATAAAACTCAACAAAATATCTTTCCTTCCACATGACAACAACTCAGTATCTGACAAAAAAAAAGAAGAAGATCTTGATTGAATTGTTTTCCATGAAGGTTGATTGAATTGTTTCGCATAGTAATAAATTAATTTCGACTTTCACTCTTCGTACAACTATTTTGCAATCTACTTCTTTTTCCACTAAAAATTAGACATAGCATGCAAAATATGTAATAGTGTGAAAAAAACAACAACAACAACAACAACAACAAAGAGGAGAGAACTAAAAGAATCACTACCTTAGGCAAAGGTGGAGTGCCCAGAGCCTGAAACCCATGAGAGGAAGTAGTAGGCACAATCAGATCCTCCAAGCTAAACACCGGCGCCGCCTCTGCCGCCGCCGCCCAAGCCCAATCCTTCTCCTCCTCCCCCCACCATGCCCCGCCCCCAACCCCTCTCCCCACCTCCTTCTCGTCCCCTCCGACCCCGAGCATCGCCGCCAGCTCCGCCGCCGAGGGGCATCCGGAGTAGCTCTCCACCGCCCGGCGCTCGACGACGCTGCCGAGAAGCAGAAGAATTCAGTTCGGAATATCAAATGAAAGTAGATCACTTCCTTTTTTGATCAGCTCTGTTTGCACGTCAGAATAAAATATAACATGAAATATTTTTTTTTTCATGTGATTGAAATTTAGGAGTTTGATTTTTCATTTTTATTCCGAAAAACTAATCTGAAAATCGGATAGTAAACATTTGATCTCTCACCTCTCATCACTCAGATAAGAAAACAGAAAAAATGTTCGTTCATGCATCCAAATAGTAAGTTGGATCCTCTACTTTACTTTTAGATGAAAAGTTCAAAAAAAATAATAAAAAGATAGACTTGTAATCTAATAATTGAAATTTTATAAAATATAAATTTTTTTACTATATAAATATTCAAGCTATATATCGAACGAACACGAGCGCTGACTAGCTTAGCTCAATTAACCGAGGTATCGATCTCAAACTCATTTCGAGCCGAGACCTACTCACCGGAGGATGCGGCCGCCGCCGCCGCCGCCGCGGCGGCGGAGGCTTCGAAGTCGCAGTTGGAGCAGAGGACGCGGCTGCTGCGGCGGCGGCGGACGGGGAGGAGGAAGGCGGCGGGGGCGGCGGAGCAGGCGTCGCAGAGGAGGGAGCGGGGGTGGCGGGCGGACACGGAGTTGGCGGCGTGGACCTGCCGGTCGCACCGCAGGCACAGCCGCGCCGCGTCCGCCCTGCAGTACACCACCGCCGCCGAACCCCCGCCGCCGCCGCCGCCGCCGCCGCAGAAGTCGCAGCCGATGATGCTCTCCTCCTCCTCCTCCTCCTCCTCAACCGCCCCTTCCTCCTCCTCCGATCTCTCCTCCTCTCCGCGCACTGCTGCGTCCTCTGCTTCTCCCACCATCTTGCGAAATTGGGGATTCGATCAATCCAGACCCTTTTCTTTTCTTTTCACCCTAATTTGTAGGGTTTCTTGAATCCTGGGGGGGAGAAGACGAAGAACGAAGAACGAAGAACGAAGAGATGACGAATGGGATGAGATGATGATGATGAGATGGGAGGGAATGGAGAGCGCGTGAGCGTAGTAAATACAAAAATTGGAGAGAGAGAGGGAGAGAGAAAGGGACGGGATTGAGAGGGAGAGAAATAGGGCTGGCAAATGAGCGAGCCGGCTCGTGTTCGACTCGCGTTCGGCTCGATATTTGGCTCGCTCGAGCTCGGCTCGAATTAATTCCAAGCCGAGCTTGAGCCTAAATTTAGGCTCGAAATTAATTTCAAGCCGAGCTTGAGTATTACTAGGCTCGTTCGAATTAGACTCGAAAAGCTCGAATATATATATATATAGTCTACAATACCATTAATAGTACCAATCACTTGCTGTTAGGTTTTCGATCATTGGATGATGAGATGTGTAGTTAGGATGATAGTGATTCTCTAGAATTGAGTGAGAGATTAGTTGAATAGTATAATCTAATGGGTGAAAATGGTTAGAGGATTAGATCTAACGGTACAAAATTCGATAGCACTAAGCATTTTGTACTATCGATAAAATAGTAGCCAGACTCTCTCTCTCTATATATATTCTGACTACTATACTATCTATACTATTGATAGTACTGAGCATTTTGTGCAATCGAGTTTTCTACCGTTAAATTTACCTATATATATAGAGTTCACCATCTTTTACCGATAGTACCAAGTATTTGGTATTCTCGACTTTCTGCCGTTAGATCTACCCCTTTGGCCAATTTCATCCGTTAGATCACACTATTCAACTAGCCACCCACTGAACCCCCTATTATCCCGACCGCCCATCCCTTCATACAAGGGCCGAAAACCTAATAGCAAGCCATTTGCAATATTAATAGTATAGTAGTCTAAATATATGTATATCTATATATAGGCTAGGGCTACTATACTCTTATAAGTATAGATCTCTTTATACTTATAAATTTTCGGTCGTTGGATGTGCGATTAGGATGATAGTGGTCCCCTATGATTGAAATAGTCAAAAGGATAATCCAACGGTCGAAAATTGATTAGTATAAATGGATCTATACTCAAAAGAATATAGTAGCCGAACTCTCTCTGTATATAATTATATATAATATATACTTTAATTATATAAAATAATATGTATTATGTATTTTAATTATATCTATATAGAATTTAGATTATTGGGCCCACAAAACCAAACCAGTAAAATTCTACTCTAATTGCTCTCTCTAGATCTCTCTTTTTCACTTGCTCGCAGAGTTATTTTCCCTAATTTTTATAATATTATAATATCGTATTTCATGCATTCATTTTATATGTTGAAGTACTATTAAATATTTTTTGTATCAAATTTGAGATAATATTTTACAAAAATTAAATTATAGATCGCATTTTCAAGCGGCTCGTTTAGGGCTCGAGCTTGCTCGACTCGAAATTAGGCTCGCTCGAGCTCGGCTCGAATTAATTTCAAGCCGAGCTTGAGCCCAAATTTAGGCTCGAAATTAATTTCAAGCCAAGCTTGAGCCGAGGTAAGCTCGCTCGAGCTCGGCTCGTTTCCCCCCCTAGAGAGATAGGGACGGGAGACTAGTATAAGAGAAGAGGATGCTAGAATTCACCTAGATTTTTGTTTTGTTTTTTTTTAATATTTGTTCTTGGAAAAATGCTATAAAAAAGCCTGGGAAAAAAAAAGGAACTTTATTATAATAATAATAATTTTTAGAATTTTTCATGCAAAGATTTCTTTAGATTTAATATTACTAACTTTTTTTTCATTTTAGTAAAAAATAAAAAGAATTGGTGGAAAAAAAAAGAAAAAGATCTTTTTGATATGAATGATTTTCTCTCTCGTGAATTAGCGAGAGATTTTTTTTTTGATTTTTTTCAGTGCTGTAACTGTCCAAACTGGAAGGACCAGTGTGACAGTGTCGTGCGTTCACACTGTGCTGAGTCACGCTACATGTGACTTTGGGAAAATTCTATAATATAACGGGTATATTGGTGACGTAGAGTAATAAATTAATTAAATATTTTTTTTAGAGTATATATCTCATCATGATTGTAAAAAAAATATTTTTATTGTTCTTTTGTTTACAAACAAGGAATGTGATTTGTTTGTTATTGATGATGTGGTGTAAGTGAGATAGTGTAGAATTTTTCGTGATCGTGGGTTAAATTCTAATTAAATTTTTATAAAAAGAAAAAAAATTAAAATACCTGTTTTATTTTTTATTTAAGAGTAAATAAAAAAAAATCGGTGACAAAAAAAAATGTATTTAAGAGAATAAAGTAAAATTTTTATAAACATAATGAGTGTTCTAAATTCTAATAGCTTATTAATAGAATCTAATTCTGAAAACATTAAAAAAAATACTTTACATTAGACTTCTAAGCAGAATAAATAAAAAAGTATTTGAAATTTTTTAGACGTATGTAAGCAATTACTTGTTTTCTTTCTATGTACATATAAAATAAGTAAAGCTTACATAATTATTGATAGTTAAGCTAGGATAATCAAAAGAAGAGTGCTATTTTTTAAGATTTACAAATATATTATATACTCATAATAAGCCCAAGATATTTCAAGTTATATAACGTGAAAGTTAGTGAAGAACAATAATAATGCTTTGAACGATCGTCTGCAGAAGCAGTGGCAAAGAATTTAATGGTTGGTATTCGAGACCCGAATTCAAATCCTGCGATTCACATTTAAAGTTTATTTCAAAAAGAAAAAAACGAAGGGGGTAGCGGGTTATTTAACTCTCCCAAAAAAAAAAAAAAAAAAAAGCATATGAGAATATATAATAAACACTAATTAAGATAAAGAATCTAATTACAAAAAATAAAAAAGTTCAAGGACCAAATTAAAAAAAAAGAAGAAAAATAGAAGAGGGGTAAAGTTGGAGAGCGACGGCGTAATTAATCTCGGAGATTATGAAAAATAATATCTTTCATAAAATATTGGGCAAACTTCAAATATCCACCTTGTAGTTTTACTTTTTCTCACTTTAGTACCTACGATTTAAAATGTATCAAGTTAGTACATGTGGTTTTGCACTTTTTCACTTTAGCGCCCTGTAGTTTAAAGTGCATTCAGTTAATACCTCGTGGTTTCGCATTTTCTTACTTTAGTACTCTGTGGTTTCGCAATTTCTCACTTTAGTACCCTGTGGTTTTAAAAACTACAAGTATTAACTTGATACAAAAATAAAATCATAGAATACTAACTTGATACAAAAATAAAACTACAGGATACTAATTTAATATAAAAATAAAACCACAGAGTACTAACTTGATACACTTTAAACCACACGGTACTAAAGTGAGAAAGTGCGAAACCATATAATCAACTTGATACACTTTAAATAATAAGATATTAAAATGAAAGTGCGAAACCACAAGAGAGGTTTTGAAATTTTTAAAATGAAAGAGTATGAAACCACAGGAGAGTTTTTGAAAATTTTCATAAAATATTTTCTAAGGCGAAGAAAAGGACCTATGTGGCTAAGTCCACCCTAAAGTACAGGGTCACTGTTACCTAAACCATTTTTGTCCTTTCATATTTAGTTAATCACCTGGACTATCTTGGCACCACACATAGTAGAGGACATTTGTTTTCTGCTGGCGTATGCCCTATTTTGTATTCTCAAACTTTAATTTATTATAATTTTAGTTTAAATTAAAAAAAAATCTTTTTTTTTCTTATTTTTTCTTTCTAACTTTTAAAAATTTATATTTTACATATTCAACGTTTTAAGTTGTTACATTTAGCCCATCTCCGTCTGAATTCTACTATTATTACGTCCATTTCTTATAATTTGTACTGAAAATATCTTCAAAATGACAAAAATATATTAAAAAAAAAATTTTTTTTAATAGAAGAAGTAAGCACAATTTGGTCATCTTGCCTTCTCTATTAACTCTATATATCTCTGAAAATATTTTTAAAATTTTATGAGGATAAAATATAAATTTTTAAAAGTCAGAAAATAAAAGTAGAAAAAAAATATTTATCATGAGATTTTCTGTATTTAAATGGAAAACTTCAAAAACCCCTATCTGGTTTCACACTTTCTCACTTTGGTACCCTATGGTTTAAAATATATCAATTTGCCCCATTGTGGTTTAGATTTTATCTTTTTATTTTTTCTTAATATTTAATTAAATTATATACAAAAAATTTTAGATAACTACATAGATTTATCCAATATTTATTTTACTACCATTTAATTTTAACTTTGTTACTGATTTAAAAAATAATAATAAAATTGATAATAATAATAACAAAAAAAACAAACTACAGGAGGGCAAATTAATACATTTTAAATCACAGAGTATACAAAACTATAGGGGGGCTTTTGAAGTTATCCCGTATTTAAACCTAATTTTTAACTCAAACTTTATATTGTTTGCGTCACTTAACACTGGTAATAACACATTAATATGTAACCAATTAAATTAAATTGTTTAACACCGATGAAATAATATAAAAATAGGGATAATTGCCTATATACCCCTCATCCGTATGAAAATATCCGATCTACCCATATTTTTTTTTTCTTTCTAAAATGCCCCTCATACGTTCCACCGTTATTGTAAAATACCCCCGCAGTTATCTCATGTTAAGTTAATCTGGATTAAACGTGAGTTAAATATCTACCACAGTTAAAAAAAATTAAAATATCAATTTTGCCCTTAACTTAAGGACAAATAAGAAAGGTTGGTGACAGTAGAGGGGTATATTGAAAAAGACCAAAAATCGAAATACTATTTTGAAAAGGGCAAAATAGTAATTTTACAGAGATAACAGAGTTGCTTAGCATATTTTAACTCTAAAGATATATTAGAAATATGTTGGAACGTAGGAGGAATATTTTTAATATTAGTCTTCTAAGAGGGGTAAATTAAAAAATCGGGAACTTTTCAGGAGTATATAAGCAATTGCCCCAAAACTATAAAATAAAAAAGTTAGGAATTTGAAGACTAAAATGTCACGCGCTTCATAAGTAGTTACAGGATTTTATAGGATTTTGAAAGTGTTCCCACACATCATGCTTCTTCTTCACATGAAATTAAGAGAAAATAATGCTACACAACATTCTAATCTCGTATTGACAAAGCTCGGAGTGAAAAATAACATCTAACAATGACCATGGGGGCAACTATTTTACATGTACAAAACGCTCTGCATACTTTCTAGTCACACCACAATAACACCTGCTTCATTATGTCAAGTTCTCCTGAAAGTTTTGCTAACTGAAACTGATGAAATGATCGTCGTAATCTGAAAATGCAGCATCCATTTCCACCGCAGGAAAACAGCCCTAATGCATAGAAACATCTTCACCATTCGCAAAATTTAGCTTCCTACGAATGTATTTGGAAGAAAAGGCATCTCTCGAGTCTATTTAGACATTCGACCTTCGAGAAACGCACAAACTGGATTCAATTAGTATATATGAGAAGGAATTCATCTAAGCCATGTAGAATTATTTCCGCACACTTGAAAAAGTAAAACTTTCACAAGGGATCAAGGAACTAAGAGATTTCACATTCTCATTATGGAAAGATGAGTTACATTCTCTTCATCCCGACAAAGAAAATGCTAGGGCTTTATTACTTTATAGTTCCCGGTAAAGAACTTTTAGCTAAATCATCCTTCAACCAACCCAAAAGAAAAAAAATCAACTAGTTTCAGTGACTGGAATCACCTTGCAAGATATTGACACCAAATAATGGTTTCCTTAAGACACTAAAAACTGTAAGATAGCTAAAATTAACAACTAGCCAGGTAAAGAAAAACGAGAAGTAAAGATAAGTCAAAAGTTAAAAGAAGATTTCATGCTAATTTTTATACTTAATGCACAGGAAATTACATGCACATCATATGATTATCCAACATATATCAGCAGTAGGAAAAGAAAATTATTAAACCCAAAAAAGGACTCAGAAGGCATCATCTCAACAGTAAGTGTTCTCAATATTAGAGAAAGAAGTTTGATGAAATTTTGATATTCTTGTAAAAAATCATAGAAATAAGATACTAGGTGAAAAGTGTATGCATATACTAATATTTGCAAAGAATGATTTCGAGAAAGTAAAATATTCTGTATTTCATCATTGGACATCGATATCCTTTACGAAACCTGCATGATTACAAAGTGTGTCGCATTAGCTTCTATTTGTAATAATAAGCTAGAATTGCCCACGATAACTATATATGTTGTATCTTCTAAACACATGTATGTGCAGAATGTATACACTTGAGTTGAATATTCATAACAGACACAGTAGAGAGACAAGACTCATTAAAGAGAAGATTTTGTCACTTTGAAATTAAATAAGAGATATCAACTGATAATAAGACCCATTATAGCTACTATGAGACAACATTTGTCAATCCATCGGATGGCCAAGTCTACTGCTAAATTCCTACAACATTGTCTATTGCACATATCTAGGAAGGCACAAGCCAAAAATCAATTCAAATGTTACAGTCGAATGAATGTTTAATATAAATTGAAGGATTCCAACATCCTCACCGAGCATGATGTGTAAATACTTGTTGAAGCTTCGAGCACAGCTCTCTTTTTACTGCCGGCTATCAAAATGTGCAGCCCTAAAGGAACTCAATGTTGAACAACCTAGTTGCAGAGGCAAAAGCCCACAAAACCACCACACACTGTGACTTTTATCTCTGTGGCAGAGCTCCAAAATCCAAAAATGGTCGCTCAAAAATGCTCAGTGAAGATCTTTTCATGCTTCAGATCCTCAAAACTCCCTTTATCTAGTAACCATAAAATTCAAATTTAAGCTTTAGCTCTTCTAAACTCGAACCAAATCTCATAATGGTTAAATAGCAAGCTATCATGTGTTTGCTTCCCCACATACTCCAGCCCCAATTCTGCAAGTCTCCTTGTACATTCCTCCCCACGCAATCTAGAACAGAACTTAATGTTATGTGACACAAAGATCCGACCTTTCTGCGGTTTAAGCTTCCCTGCCAACCTCTCAAGCCCGACCCAAACAAGCTTATCGGGCATATGAAGGAATACAGCGCTCGCATAGATCAGATCATACGAAATTCCACTCCCAAATCTACTAAAATCCATATCCTCCCCTTTAACAATAAGCGGCCTTTTATGAAGAAGACCCTGAGAAGGCAACTCATATCGAAGTGCGGCCATGAGGGAGAGCTCATCGCGCTCGAGGCAATGGAATCGGCCAGGATTAAGGTACCGAATAAAGTGTTGGCCTACACGAAGCGTTCCACAACCGATCTCAAGAACATAATCAGCAGAAGCGAGGTTGGACTTAGTTGCTAGGAACTCAAACACGTCTCGGCCACCAGCCCACGGCTCGCCGTAGTTACTATGGTGCTCCTCCACGAGTAGCTCGCCAGGACATGGCAGAGCAGTGTGGTTTGCAGCATCAACATCTTCATAGTGGGAAATGCCTTTGAATCTGAAGGAAATCAGAATCAAAATCAAATTCTTTTTGGGCAATTCAATAATTAAAGCAAATTAAATTTGGGATAGAAATCAGTAGTTTAGAATCAAATGTGATTGGATTGAATCTCAATGTTCATTTTCCTATTCCACCCTTAATAATGTTTACACTCCTATGATCTAGTAACCGAAAATCTAGACATATTAGACCTCAGATTGTCCGATTTGTTCATACTTATACTAAAAATCCATCCAAATCACAGGAAATTATCACAATTTATGAGCAAACAAACTTAGCAATTCAAATCACTGCAATTAGAAAGGGCATTTCTGATCGACGAGTGTCAAGTTTGAAACTCGGATCATACCGAATCGGAACTCGAAACGTCTGATTTCTTACATTCATCATCAAAATCGACCCAAATGACAGTAAATAATCATAAATGGACTGATGAGCACAGAGAATCACAAATCCATCCAATTGATCGGTACGTGAGAGGTGAAAGAGCGCAGGAAAGAGGGATTTGGGGATCGATCACCTCCGAAGATCGTCTAGTTGCTCGGCGCGGGTGCGGGGGTTGATGCCCTTGCGGAGGGCGCGCCACGCGGCGGGGGAGGAGGGGGGGTCGCCGAGGGAGTTGAGGGCGAGCTGGGATCGGAGCCACGAGAGGTCGTCGGAGGTGGGGGAGACGGGGGTAGGGTTGAGGGAGGTGGTGGTGGTGGTGGTGACCGTGGTGGTGGTGGAGGAGTGGGCGCAGTGGCACGGTGGGGCGGGGGCGAGGGAGGTGAGGAGGAGGAAGAGGACGAAGGCGGCAGCGGCGGCGGAGATGAGGAGGAAAGCGGGGACGGTGACGGATTTGGTGGAGGAGGAGGAGATCGCCATGGGGGGAGGAAGGAGGGGGAGAGAGAGGGTTAGGGTTTGGATCGCGGGGACGACGACGACGACGACGACGACGACGTGGAAGGGTAAGACGTGGGACAAAAGAATTTTTGGGTAAATTTTAAATACCACATTGCAGGCACTTTCTCCCTTAACACTATATAATTTAATGTGAATCATCAAATTTATCTCTGATTCTTTTTTTCTTTTTTCTTTTTTTGTCAACTTCTTCATTAATATTCGACAATTTTGCATAAAAAATCTACTTATTTAGAAATTTTACAAAACCGGACCACCTTTTTTATTTTTGCAAATTCGATCCACTTTTTCAGCAAACTGACCAAAATATCCTTATATCTTTTTATCTTTCCTTTTTGTTTTTTTCTCTCGTTTTTTTTTCCTTTTTCTTTCCGAGAGCGGCGGGCGAAACGCCACCCCCTCACTGCCCGACGACGTCGCCTCGTCCGCTCTGCGCGACGTCGCCGGCGACGAGCCCGCCTCCCCACCCTCGGCCTCTCCCCGACCCTCATGCTACCGCGTCCTCGCGAGTCCTCTACCACGCGCGGCTGCTCGCCGCTCCTCGATCGACGACAAGCTCCACCGTGGCCTTCTTCCTCCTCATTTTTCGACGCGCCAACGCGAGACAAAAAGCAGAGAGATGCGAACTCGGCCGGAGCCTGTCCGAGTCGAGGAAAGGAGCACGGAGAGGTGGGCGGTGTCGCCGGCCGCCGGCGAGCTCGCCGTTCTTAGCGCGAGAGGCGTGCGAGGCGGCTCTAGAGCTCCTCGAGGTGGAAGGAGGAAGAAAAAAGAAAGAATAAATTAAGAGGAAGAAGGAGAAAGAAAAAAAAAGAGAATAAATGGATAAAAAGGAGGAAGAAGAAGAGAATAAAAAATGGTGTAAATTTCATCAAAATAGTGCAACATTCGTCTAAAAATTATAATTTTTTTTATCCCAAATAGTGTAAATTTCAGAAATAGTGTAACGTTCGCTTAAAGAGTGCAACTCTCATTCCAAGATTGCACCATTTAGACAAATTTTACACTATTTCGTTTTTTTTTTTTTTGCTCTTTCTCTTTCTCTTATTTTTTTCTACTTCATCTTCTTCCCGCGGAGATGAATGCCTCCCTCCCTCTTCCCTTGCTCCTCGAGTCAGCAGCAGCTCCAGGGCGCGCCGCGCTTTCAGCTCACCCGCGACGACACCAGCTTCCGCTGCTAGATGCTCGCCGAGATCGCATCCCTCAGCGGCGGCGACGTGAACTCGACGAGCGACGACGAAGCGCCAGACTCGAGGAGCAGGGTTTCTCGGAGAAGCCGATGTCCCCCGCCGCCGCTCCGCCTCGCCGAGAAGCGGTTCGCGTCGCCGCCGCGGAACACGCCGGAGCAGGGTCCCCGGCGGCGGGCCGCCACAGCGGAACTCGCGACGTCGTCGGAGGTGATCTCACCGTCTTCGACGATGTCTCGGCGTTCGACACGCGAGGAAGGAGAAGAGTGCAACGTCTCGACGTCGCCGTGCCCTAGTAGAGAAGAAGGGTGGCGGCGCGGTCCGGCGAGATCGGAGGATTCGGGCCGAGGCAGGGGAGGCTCGTTGCCGGCGACGTCGCCGGAGCGGGCGAAGGGGTGGCGTTTCCGCCTCTGGGAAGAGAAAGACAAAAAGAACGACAAAAAAAAAGGAGAGAGAAAAAGGTACATGGGCATTTTGGTCGATATCTTTGAAAAATCGGACCTAAAACGAAAAGATGGTCAATTTTGCAAAAGTCCAAAATAAGTGAATTTTTTATGCAAAAAGGCCTTAATATTTAGTTAAATTATATAAAAAAATTTAGATATTTTATTTAAACTTATCGAATATTTATTTTAGTATATTTTAGTTTTAACTTTATTAGTGATTTAATATAAAAAAAAAATAATGAAAGAGTTAATAAAAAGAGAAAAAAAATCACGAGATACTAAATTGAAACACTTTAAACAATATGATACTACGATTAAAAAAAAGTATGAAATTATAAGGATAGTATTTAAAGTTTTTCCAAAATTTAATGGAGGTCGAACAAGATTATTTCGGATTGTTCAGATAAGCACGACTTCGGAAGCGGCATCCATCCCAATCATACAGTAAAAATATTTTACTTACAAAATTAAAATTAAAATAAAATAATAAACCTTTTTAACTAAATTAAAATTACAATAAAATAAAAAAAAATATTTTTGGACGGTTGGAATGCGGCGCGTGAATAATCCCGAAAAGTATTCTTTTTAAAAAATTATGTCCATAAAATTTTTATCTGAGGTTGTTTCAATGTCCATAAAATTTTTAAAAAATTATGTCCATTTGTATCTGGATCGATCGATCGATTGAGAGGAGAGAGAGAGGAGAATATTTTTAAAATTTAAAAAAAGTAGGGCAAAAAATAAAAATCGTGAGAAATAAAAAAATGATTTTGAACTACCACTTGCAACTTTGTTCTTAGAAAAATAATGAAAATCGCGAGGAATTTACATGAATTATAAATTATTTTAAATCGACTATCTAATATTTTAAATTTTGAATTTTACAGTTCAATCCTTTAATTTGTTTCATTTGAGTCACTCAACAACACATTACTTGACTTCATAATTTGATTGCATCATATATCTTTACAAATTTATTTGTACATTTTATACAAGTATTATAATTTTGAATTTATTACAATAAAAAATCAGATTAAATTTTAAAGTCAAAGCGTCATTCACTAATTCAGATTAAATAAACTGAAGGATTAAATAATAAAATTAAATATTTAAAAGGTTGGATAGTAAATTTAAAATAATTAATAGTATAAATAATTTTTATTTATTTTTACTTTTGAAAAATATTACCTAGGTAAAAATATTGAAAGCCCGCCAAACCCTTCAAGGTCCCATTGATTAGGCCCAAAAAAAAAAGTGACAAAAAAAGCCCAACACGGGCCCATGCACAAAATTAAGAGATTTAATTGTATGCAAATTTAAATATTGATATTTAAATTGAAATATTTCATTTCAATTGTTTTTTTTTTTTTGAGAGAGAGATAGATATATATATATATTTATTTCATTTAGAAATAAACTTAGCTGAAAATGTGAATCAATTGTTGCTACTGAAATTGTACAACGAGGCTCAAGCTATGATAACTCAAATTACATGTATATGTGAGGCGGTGAATTGTAATTTGTAAGGATATAATTTTAGAACAATGCTACAGATATAGTTCAAAGTGAAGTATATATCTTACACTCACTTTATCCTAAAATCATTAATATTCTGTCTGTGACAGCAATTTTTTAATTTTATTAATATTTACTTAAATTTTTATCAATTCTAAAATAGAGGATGTAAGATCTTACGCCCCGTTTTATGAATGTATAAAAAAAATATTTGTCATAATTTTATTAGTTAGAGACATGAATAATGTGGTGTCACCGCAATACTTTCAAAACGTAACTCCCAATCTAGGCATTAGGGATACTAACACGAGATATGGAACACAACATGACTCGAATACGATGACTTGACAACTTTCAAAAAATTCCAACAGAAATACGATATGGACATGACTAATAAAATATAATATTATTAATATAATAATATATATTTATTAAAAATAAAAAATATTAATTTTGGTAAAATATTGTTATATTTCTCACACGAATAAAGTTAGTAAGATTTTTATTGATAATTTAGATATTTTAAGGAAAAAAATTCTGCACAATACATAATTTATTTATATTTATCAAAAAAAAATTATATTCATTCACCAAAAAGATAAAATATTTATAATCTTATATTTA